>ML778381.1:51593-82607 GCA_009831015.1 Picea engelmannii | reverse complement strand
TTCATTAACCAAACAACACAATCCCTATTTTATTGTTGTACACTTCACAGTCATGGCCATATAATGCATTTCATTAAATAGTCTGCCCATTAAAACTACGAAGAAAAATGTCAAAGTGCATAAAACTATAAATACATCAAGAGCCTCAATATCTTGAGGCATAATGGGGTTTTAAGTTCTAATAACCACGATTAGGGAGGAACGACACCAATCTCCTTCATTCATTAGGAAAAATTTATTTGAAGATGTCAAAGTGTATAAATCTATAAATAGATAAGATTTTCAATATCTTGAGGCATGAGGCATAATGGGGTTGCAAGTTCTAATGACTAGGACTGGGGAGAAATGATACCAATCTCCTTTATTGATATTCGTAGTATATAAGATTTTCAATGACTACCAATGGGGAGAAATGACACCAATCTCCTTAGTTCATAGTATGTATTCTTTGTTCATAACTGCTCTGTGCCTGCCAACTTTCCCTAGTATCTACACAGTAAAAATTTTATATTGGTTTTTAAGTACACATTATAATCACTCACCATCTTTGAGTAATATTCTTGGGTTATATAGAAATCCATAATAGTGAAATTCCAAGTCATAGATAATTTGAACTTCACTCTTAATACAACTCAATATGAGGGATATGTGTAATTCCTTTGTGCTCAACATGAAATTGACACAAAATATTTCAACCATATTTCAATATCCACCTCAAGTAAAGTAAATATCAACTTTATATAGAAAGAGAGAGTGAAAGAGAGTGCAAGTAATTGACATTAAAAATTTTATTATTCCATTGATAGGTGCTTTCTATTTTCCATAGATTAGTAATCCCTTCCATGCTTTAATATAGAATTAAAGTGTGGCATTTAAAAAAATATTAATAAGAAAAAAAAGGCATTTCAATGTGGACCATAAATAAAATATTTCAATATGCACGTTAAGTAAAATATTTTAATATCGTCTTTATATACATAAACATATATATAACAATTGAAAGTAAAAAAAAAAATCTTATTGCACCAAAAGGCTCTTTCTAGAGTTGAAAAATGAAGTATTCATAACAAAACAAAATATTATTAGGGCGATAGATGCTTTCTACTTCTCCATATGAGGGAGATGTGTAATTCCTTAGGTGTTTAAGGAATTTAAAAAATATCAATAACAAGTAAAATATTTCAATATCAACTCTCGCTCTCTCTCTCTCTCTCTCTCTCTCTCTCTCTCTCTCTCTCTATATATATATATATATATATATATATATATATATATATTGGACATGGTGTTATGGTGTTGGCATTAATGTCACGGTGTTGTCATTGATGTAAAAAGGGGGAGAATGTTGAATATGGTGTTATGGAGTCAAAGAAGGTCAATATGGTCAATATTGGACATGGTGTTATGATGGTGTCCTTAATGTCAAAGGAGGTCAATATGATTATCATCATCAACTGTTAAAATGATCAAATAGACCACTTTATGGGCTTCATAGGGCTTATTTTACTTGGGATCATTCGTGAAACTTGGAGACCAAACTCTCAACAAAGGTTCCAGGAAAAGCACTGTGAACGAAGAACAACAACAGCAAAACCCCAGATCACTAACAGAGTTAGAAAAAACACAGAGAGGGAACACATGAAGGATTATGAAGATACCCAATGGGCACTGATCACCTAGTCAATTTAAATGAATACAGGGATCAAAAGAGACGTGATCCTAATCTATCTGAAATTATCTTTTCTCTTTTTATTGTAAAGGATCGACGCTCTGACTATCATTATAGGTATGAGAAAATTACAAAGTATCGTTAGAAGTATGACTGTGATTGTTAGATCACTAGACTAAGCCACAAGAATCATAAAATCTATGGATCGATAGTGAATAAAGACGATTGATCGTTGATCGTTGGATCAGAATAAAAGCATCATCATACGACCCAAAACAATTTCGCGTTTGAAATAGCATGAACGTTAATTACAGAGGGAGGAAACGAAAAATATACTATGCCAAATTTAATTATCCATGTGTCAGCGTTTAGTGTCATCACGTTTTGTCTTGGGATTATTTCGAGTCCATGTTTCAAATGCGAAATTAATGAGGACCGTCCACTCAATCATTGATTAAAAACCAACCGTCGATTTGATTAGCGCCTAGATAAGCCTGGACCGTCCACTCAAGAATTGATTAAAACCAAACCGTGGATTTGTTTAAAACACCAAAATAAGCTTCGTTTGCGCTCGCTCCTTTACACAGGTCAGGGTCATATGAAAATATGAAACTGTGATTGGTTAAAGTGTTGGGATAAGGCCTGGATATAAGTGTGGTCACTTGGTAATAAGAAAAATTCCACGACACTAGTTCTTGAAGCACTCGGGCATAACTTTAGGTTATATGTACGAAGGTCCAACAAAGAGATTCAACAAAGGCTGGTTATTCAAAGAGATTTGGCCAAATAGAAACCAATAAAAAAACTCAATTAAGTCAAGTAATTATGTTATAATATTAGGATACTTGCACAGTGAGTTAGCATGGTTGGACAGTTCGTGATGGTTACTACTCTGCATATTTGGTTAAAACAAACTCTAACTACCAAACAAAAGATTGAAAGACATTTCGACTAGGAGCTTAGATTAGTTAGAAGTTCTATCCAAAAGTTTGAAAGATAGAACCTCTCGGATCAAAGCACCCAACCATTCCATTACTGCTACTAGGCTTTTTGGCAAGTGAAGGGATAAATGATGAAAAATTTACAAGGGATTTTGAAGTCTTTTTTAATTAAAGCCAATTTTTTATTATAATAGAAATGACAACATTATTGTTAGATTAAATGAAGAGGTACATTGGTTCATACAAAGAGACACAATGTTTCAGTATCATATACCTATTGGAAGACTATATAAACAGATAAAGCATGGTAAAATGAGGTGTGTCTTTAAAGCTAATTCAGTTCTAGAGGCAGATTTCAAGGAATAAATTAAAATTTGAAATATGATCATGAAGTGAGGGTGGAAGGGAGGAGTAAGGGAGGATTGGAGTCCTCTACAGGTAGGATCCTGAACAACAGGGAGTTGCAACTTCCTCAAGTTGTTTCTTGAAAACAAAGGATTGGAGTCCTCTACAGGTTGGAGCCTGATCTACAGGGAGTTGCAGCTTCCTCAAGTTGGTGCTTGAAAACATGGGATTGGTGTCTCCTTGAGTAGGTGCTAAAAAAGAAAGGAGATTGGTGTTTCCTACAAGTTGTAGCTTGTAAAAGAAATATAAATTTTATGATTGTTAATTTTAATATTTTGTGTACTGTACTTTCTTGTTGATCAATTGTTATGGTTAATAATTTCAATAATTAAAGAATTGATTAAAATTGTGAAAAAGAAACAATACTGAGTCACCCCCCTCTCAATATTGAACAACATTTCAACAATTGGTATCAGAGCAAGGTTCCTTCACCACAGTATAATCACTGGAAGGTAGATTCAAAGAACTCACAATGGATCAACAACAATGAATGCCCTCTAACAGAGCACCATTGTTCAAAGGAAATGATTATTCATTTTGGAGTGTAAGGATGAGAAGTTATATGATGGCTCTTGGTTGTGATGTTTGGCTATCTATCGTAAATGGTTACACCGCACCAATTGTGTAAGGATGATAATTTATATGATGGCCCTTGGTTGTGATGTTTGGATATCTGTGGTAAATGGTTACACTGCATCAACTATTGCACCTTCAGATGCTGTTGCAAAGAAACTTCGCAATGACAGTTCAAGGGATGTTAATGCAATTTTGGGTGGATTATCAAAATCTATATTTGTAAAAGTGATGGATTGTAAATCAACAAAATAAATTTAGGACAAACTTAAAATCATCTATGAAGGAGATGGAAAAGTTAAACAAGCAAAACTTCAAACATACAAAGCACAGTTTGAGAGTTTGAAGATGAAAGAGGAAGAAAACATTGTAGAATTTTCAAAGAGTGGATGAAATTGTCAATTCAATAAGAGCACTAGGACAAGAGTTAAAATACAAAAGTATTGTCCAAAAGGTGTTGAGATCATTACCGATGAGATATGATTCCAAGGTATCTACCTGGGAAGATTGAGAAGACATTGACAAACTTACAATGGATGAACTTCATGGGATTCTTATAACCTATGAAATGAGAACAAGGAAAGAAATGCCATCAAAAGGAGAAACAACCTTTAAAGCATAAAAAGAAACAAAGAACCATGATCATGTGCCAAATGAAAATCACTCAAACATATCAGATGAAGAAGAGGCTAACTTTATAAGGAAACTCAAGAAATGGTTTGGGAAATACAAAGGGAAGTTACCTCTCAAATGTTTCAACTGTGGGAAAATTAGACATGTTTCCTCCAAATGCCCCTATCCCAAGCAAGAGGATAGTGATGATGAAGAAACTTATAACCATAAAGAACTTAAAAAGAGAAAAATTGGAAATAAGAAAAAATTCTACAAGAAAAATAAAAACTTTTACTCCAAAGAAGACATTAGTTCATCTGTCATGAGTGAAGATGACAAGACAAAAATTCTATTTATGGGCATAGAAACTCAAAATAACGTTTCTGATGATAATATTAGAAATGAAGGAAACTCTAAAGTTGAAGGAGAATTAGACTTTGAAGAAGAACTTATTAGTGATCTCGAAGAATTGAGAAAATATAAAAGGAAGAATAAATCATTAAGAGAACAATTATTAGAATATGAAGAAGAACAAAAATCAAGAGAAAAGGAATTTTAAAAAACCATCAAGGAATCATAACAAATCATCAATGATTTGAAGACTCAACTCCAAGAAGTTAAAATAATTGAAGAGGTTATAAGTAAACAACTCAATGAAAACAACAAGAATGTGAAAAACTAGAGGTTGAAATTGTTTTTCTAAAAAGGGAACTTGAGAAAGGAAACAACCAATCAAGATTTGAAAACAATTCAAAAATATTGGATGATATTCTTAACAGTCAAAGATCATCAAGAAATAATACATGACTGAGTTATGATTAAAAAAACAACAACAAATGATCAAACTATACATCTCAAGAAACCGATAAAAATCCAAGTTATGTAGTTTCCCTTCAGAGTTCTTTCAAAAAGGAAGAAAACAAAATAAAGACCGATTCTAATCAACAGAAATCTGCTCTCATTTCAAAACAAAATGAATATAGAAGGAGTAAAACTACAAGAAGAACTCCCCCAAAAAAGTATCAACATCTCTTTTTTGGCTATGGCTTCTCTTACAATAATTTTGGGCATAAAGCATTACATTGTAGAGCTTATGAAAAGAACAATCATAAAAATGTTCAAAAATATGGTTATAAGAACAATAAAAATAATAATAATCAAGGAAATAGAAACTATAATTCATTCTCTCCATTACAATATTACAATGTTGAATGCTACAGATGAAACAATTATGGTCACAAAGCTAATGATTGTAGACTACCAAAGCATCCCATGAAGATTTCCAACATTCAAGAAGAAAAGCATAAAAAGACATGGAAATAAAAGAAAACAAAGTGTAAGGTATCCTTATATGATAAAAATAAAAGAATCCAATGTTATGTTTATAGTGGATGTTCAAAGCATATGACAAGAGATCAAGACAAATTCCTCAGTCTGAAAAAGAAATAAAAATGAAGGGTTAATTTTGGAGATGATGTCGCTGCCAAGATACTTGATAAGGGTACAGTCAGTCTGGGAAATAACAAAGATAAAGTAAAAAATGTACTATTAGTTGAAACTTTGAACCATGATCTCCTCATTGCGAGACAAACATGTGATCAAGGACATATCCTCATATTTGACTCTAAAGAATGTGAGATTAGAAAAGAAGGCTCAGGAAAATTAGTGGTTGTTGCACCAAGGACACCAAACGATGTATATATATTAAACATAGAAGAAGAAGAAAAATATTGCATGAGACAAATAGACAAAAGTTGGCTATGACACAGAAGAATTGGGACACATAATCTTTGATAACTTGATAAAATTTAGTAAAAAAGAAGTTGTGAAAGATATGCCAAAGATTATAAAACCTTCAAACTCTATTTGTAAGCCCTGTCAACATGGAAAGCAAATGAAAGTAAGATTCAAGACAAAATAATACTCTACATAAAAACCATTAGAACTTGTTCATACTGACCTATGTGGACCAACAAGAACTAAAAGCATACAAGGTGAACATTACTTCATTTTATTTATTGATGACTATACAAGAATGACCTGGGTATCCTTTCTCATAGAGAAATCAAAAGCATTCGAAAAATTTAAAGTCTTCAAGGAACATGTTGGACTGATCTCAAAATCAAGTGCCTAAGATCATACAATGGAGGGAAATTTACCTCAAATGAGTTCAACAAGTTTTGTGAAACTGATGGAATTAAAAGACACTTTTCAGCTCCGAGAACTCAACAAAATGGAGTTGTTGAGAGAAAAATGGAATTGTTCAAGAAGTAGCCAAAACTTGTTAATGAAGCCAAACTCCCAGATATATATTGGAGAGAAGCAGTGTATACAACAATGTACACACTTAACAGAGCACAACTTAGATTTAACCATGACAAGACACCAAATGAGATTTGGTTTGACAAACCAACATCAATCAAACACTTCAGAGTCTTTGGGATAAAATATATTAAGAGAGATGATGATAACCTAGAAAAATTTGATTTCAGGTCAAATGAAGGAATATTTCTTGGTTACTCATCCAACAAAAAGTCCTACAAATGCTATAACCTGAGGCTGCACAAAATTGTGGAAAGTGCAAATGTAAAAGTGGATGATCTAAAATCAAGAAGAATCAAATCTCAAGATAATGTACTATTTGATGACATGAGAATAAATGATGACGATGATGAAGAAATTGAAGAAATACAAGAGGATGAATCACAAAGTGAAGAAGAAAAGGAAGAGGAAGAATTACCAAGACAAGATTCAAAAGCACCATCAAGGAGAGTACAGATAAATCATCTTGAAAGTCAAATCATAGGAAACAAAAGTGCTGGAGTTGAAACAAGAAAAGGCTAACATATGAATCAGAACAAGCAATGCTCTCCCCAATAGAACCCAAAACATTTACAGAGGCCAACAAAGATGAAGACTGGATCAAAGCTATGAATGAAGATCTTGATCAAATAGAGAAAAAACAGACATGGGAGCTAGTCCCAAGACCAAAAGACAAAAATGTGGTAGGGACCAAATGGATTTTAAAAAATAAGGTTAATGAAGATGGTAAAGTTATAAGGAATAAAGAAAGATTGGTGTGCAAAGGATATGCTCAAATAGAAGGGATTGACTTTGAAGAAACATTTTCTCTAGTAGTTAGATTAGAAGCTATAAGAATGTTCTTGGCATTTGCATGCTTTAAAAACTTTAAAATATATCAAATGGATGTCAAATCAACATTCTTAAATAGAAATTAAAGGAACATACAAATACAATGGCACATCAAGACAATACAAACAACACAAATAAAATCAAATAGCAGAAATCATGAATCTGAAGAATTCTTAAGCACCCATTTTAGGGTGGTATTTTTTTTGTTCATACTTAGGAAAATGCAAGTAGAGGATTATTGGAGAGATTATTTCTACTTGTGAATTTTGGAAGTCTAGTCAACAAAGAATTTGATATATTTTGGAGTTTATAAAGAAAACTATTATAATCCTCAACTCTATTTTCTTGGAGCCAAGTCAAGTTTTAAGATAAAGCGAGGAGGTTGTTTAAAGTTTTTCTTTCTTCAAGAAAAGTTTTTTGACAAGTATTAATCATTTTACTATGAAATTTTACAATTCTTTTCCCAAAAGTTTGGCAATGATTTTATAGCTTGCATTGTAGAGGGAAACTAACCTCTATTTATCCAACCTTTCATTCAACTCCTCTATAATAGGCATGTCGAAGTCAATATAAAACCCATTAGAGTCTATAATTTCATCATTTTCCATGAAAGTCATCAATGTTTATTCTTCATGAAAACTTAGGCTTGTTTAAACATTTTGAAAGAAAAGTTTTGCATTCATTGATCTTTTAATAGTCCTTTGTAGTCCATAAGTCCTCATACTAGGTGGTTATTTATCTTGAATCATGTCTGCCTTGGTTTTGTAGTAGATATCCTATTCTACATCTAAATGAAACAATGAAGGGCCTTGTTCCTGTTCCATTTAGTATAAGATTGAAAGAGAATGATACTTCTTCCAATGGAATTTAGGCCAAAAATTTCACATGCCATTCTCTTAGTTAATAGGCTCCAACTTTAATTGCTAGGTCCCTTTAAACAAATATCAGCCTACCATCCTATGTTGTTTAATTGACAATAAACACTATTTATCTTAGCCAAGAAATGAGTTCCTCCAAACTTTAGTGTTTGCTACAAGGCCACCAAAAGGATTTTTTGTATTATTTTTCACAACCTTTATCTCTTCTACATCGATCTTGTGGAGATTAACAATGATCTATCTATTCAATGACCTCATCCAATTACTTCATGAGAGAAGTGATGTAATACTTGTTATAGCATAGATTAGTGTTGAATTTAAAGGGGATATTTTATCCTAGTCTATCTATGCCTTGCTATGAAATGCTTGAGTAGACAAGCAAGTGACATTGAATCCTAGCAATTGAGAGTATGTTATAAACACAAGTTTGAAAAATTCTGGCAATTTCAATTGAGAGGGAGAGAAAAAGAAAGAAAGAAATTATATTAATGACTAAAGAAAATTCAATAAGAAATAGATGGACATCTAGTATTAATAAACAAATAGGGAGTGCTTAGAGGCATGCTCTCTAAAAAATGACCAAAACAATGAAATTTTTTATGTAAAATTGAGGAGTAAAGAACAATTCACAAGCTATAATTAGGGTTCAATATCAATGAAGAATGAATGGATATTAAACCAACCTCCATACATACATTAAGAATACTAAGGATGTATAAGGCATAATTGTTATATATATATGCCCAAGAATTGCATTGTCAAAACTCCTTGGTTAGGTCTATTCAAAACCAATGTCACAATAAAGTATTGAAAAATAATCAAAGTCTACATCTTAAACTCATAATAATAATTTTTCTATCCGATTTCACCCTCTAGCTACCTCCTATGGAAATGAGGTGTCCATCCTAATTCTAAATAGTTTTGAGAAATAAGTAAGGTATAACTATGTCTACCCCCTATGGAAATGAGGTGTCCATCCTAATTCTAAATAGCTTTGAGAAATAAGTAAGGTATAACTATGTCCTGTATTGATTGATCTTGTCCCACAACTGTGGCTTCAAAGTGCTAGTGTAAAAGAGAAACATACTTAATATATAGAAAAATTATATAAGGTTTCATCTTTGTCAACATGTTTGTGCTCTTTATTTGAATTAACAACTTCATGGATGGTTGGAAACAAAAGTGCTAACCTTCCCTTTAATCCTTTAAAACAAATACAAATCACTTGGACCTTGGTATATTTATATGGCCCAAACAACACAAATAAAATCAAATTGCAATGCATTTTACTATAGATGTTGTAATGAACAAATCATGTTCATATAGAAAATATCTAATATAAATAGGATAGTACACAATAATCCATTAAGGATAGTAAATATATTTGAATATGTATGAATTATATATGAGATACCTAAAGATACAATAATAATAGTGTCATATATATACAAATCCTAAAGGCACTTATAGAAACTATTCATGAAGGGATGTGTCCCCTAGTGTCCCTTAATTAACTATTATTATTATTATTATTATTATTATGTATATTATGTATGTTACATTGCCTTCCCCTTAAAAACGCTTTATCCTCAAAGCATAATTACTGAAAATATTATGTTTAACTCTTGTTCTGACTCGCAATGCCTTCTCAAGATCCTTCGTGCTTGTAGCTGCGACACTCGACGAAACAAGATGATAAGTTTATGAATATCCAAGCCAAATTTTTTCATTGGTTGTGAATCGGTCCACCCCAAATTGATTGTTATTGGAACTTTTTGTTGATCAATTATTTTGATGGAACCTCTGATTTTCATCTTCCACACAAGTTGTCGATTTTGTCTCTCTTCTTTTGTAAATTTGTAGCTTCTTTGTCTTTAAGAATAATGTTGTTTATATATCTTTTGATCTTGTCATTTCCCATAACAAATTTTGTGATTGAAGGACGATAAGGCATAAAAAATCTCTTGTGTCTTTTCCTTGGAACCATCTTGTTTTGATGGTTGTAGTGATTTGTCAATATAAGCATTCTTTTGAATTTGAACACTTAATAACTTTGTATTCGTTCCTTTTTCTAATGTCAGAATTCGAATTTCTAATAATTTATCTATTGGGCCGGTCATTGTTTCTTTATCAACTAATGATGTTTTGTGATCTAGCTCTTCTTGTAAATACTTATTATCATGCTTAAGTTTTTTAATTTGTGTTAGGAAATCTTGATTACGTCATTTTAAACGTAAAAGTTCTTCCTTATTTTCTGACTTCTTGTCTTTATTTTTTTATTCTAGATCCTCCTTTGTTTCGTCCTTTAAGATTTTAATTTGTTCAAGTAACTTTTGATTAAGGTTCCTTAGGCAAGAGCTTTCTTCCTCTTTTTTGGTTAATTTCTCTTTGAGACATTGATTTTCTTGTTTTGAATTTTTATTCCCTTCTTTCTTGTCTTTTGACTTCCTGATTTTAACTAGTAAATTTTGATTATGTTTTTTTAATCGTGATATTTCTTCATCTCATTCTAGTAAGTGTTTGTCCATTTTTTGTTTTTTGTTTTTTAGTTCTTCAATTTGTGCAATGAATTCCCGATTACGCTCTTTGAAGTAAATATTATATTTCTCTTTTAACCCATTAAAATATTTCTCCTTCTCAATTTCAAACTGTAATTTTCTATTGCTCTCTTTATAATGTCTTAATTCAACTTTTAATATTAGTCATTGCATTTATGAGTTATCTTGATATTCTTCCATAATAAATGATTTCCCATAAATCGGACAGAAGCGATTATGATTTTTAAAAGTTGTCATATACTCAAACTCCATTTCACAAAAAGGGCATTTAGTCCAAAATTTAAATTTATATATTGAATTCATTGTTCACAGCTTCTTGTTTTCCGATTATTCAATATATGTCTCCTTTATTTCTCCACTTTAACTTTTTGAAATACCACTTCATTCCTTATACTTTTAAATATTATTTTATACCCCCTTTTTTATAATCTTAGGTTGAAATATTAACCCTTTTAAATATGATATAATTTTAAATGAAAACGTCACCTTATATTGACTTTTATTTATTTATTTGGTGTTAGTTTGACCGATTCATCTTTGGTAAGGTCATGACTTATATTGTTGTTGATTATGCAAAATCACCTCCCTTCACCGGTGGGTCTTCTTGAATTCAACACCCAATATATGTAATATTTTTAACTTTTGTATTGAACCCTTATTCAACCATCACGACGACCTTTGATTTGATTTTTTTGGGCGATGATGAGATTACCCTATCGACACTGGAAACCCATTATCCTTCGATAAGATGGCAATTTGGGGATTGAATTTTTTTTTGTTGAAAAGGACCAGTTGTCTAATGTGTCTGTCCTTTTTGTGTCCTTCCACGATAGTGTCCCCCCATAATAAACCTTCGATATTCTACTCTAGTGGGCCGTCAACATCAATCTGTTGTTTCTCCCGTCGATTAGGGTAGGAAGGAAGGATGTGCCTGTGTTAGTGCATTGGAAGGATGGAAGTAGAGAATCAGTTTATTGAAGGAAAAGTTATTAGAAACAAACTTTTATCATATCCTTTGTGATTTCAATATGGATGCGGATGAACAATAAAAAAATGCACTGTCCGAACCTGAAGGATATATTGTGCTTCATAAGTGGTCAAATGGTATGGAGGGTACTAGAATCATCATCAATATCTATTGATGGATGACTCCTTACAATTTTCTCTATTTTGATCTCTTTTTTGTTTTGATATTATCTATCCGGGTCTTTGTTTTGCTGGAGAATTTTCAGACTTTTCAGAACTTTTGGGAGCTATGTAATTGGAGATATTTTGTGTCTCGTTATGGACTGTCTCCTTTTTTGTCAGATTTTGGGATGTATTTGCTTCTCTTTCATCTAAAAAGTTATAGGTATAGTGCTAGATTGTAGCTGTACCATTTTTTGGGCTATTTCATATAGCGGACGGTCTGGCGTATTGTAAAAATTATATTTACTTAATATAATTGTGTTAATTTTCTTCTAGAAAAAAAGGGTAGGAAGGAAAATTTGTATCCTGATATTCCTTTCTCGGTAGCACAACCCGATCCCTTATTTTCTTATCTGGTAGTGACTGGTTAAAGATACAAGCACCCGACCTTTGTTCTTGAAGGAGGGTTTTCAGTTATATATATATATATATATATATATATATATATATATATATATATATATATTTCTTGAATAGTAATATCTACTATGTTTATTTTTGAACCAGCTATTCTTGGTGTGCTCTGGTTTTTTTTATGGTTCACAATGGTAATACCAAACACAATTTCCAGATATTTTTGTTTTGATTTAAGAAATGATCCTCTTGTTATTTCATCAACTTGAAATGGAATAATTTCTTCAACAGACTTATAAACCTCAATTGGCCCAAGGCCTGTTGTGGTCAATGACCTAGAGATAGAGAATCTTTTAAAAATGGAGGTGGTCGAAGGCCAGATCAGACAAGGTCTGAAAAGAGGGTTTATGGCCAAAGCCCAGGATCAGAAAAATGAGGCTCTGATACCAATGTGATGAACATATAATTTTCATACAGAAAATATCCAATACAAATAGGATAGTACACAATAATCCATTAAGGATAGTAAGTATATTTGAATAAGTATGAATGATACATGAGATACTTGAAGATACAATGATAGTGCCGTATATATACAAATCCTAAAGGCATTTATATAAACTATTCATGAAGGGATGTGTCCCTCAGTGTCCCTTAATTGACTATTATTAGTATTATTATTAATATTTGTATATATTATGTGTGTTACAGATGTAGAAGGATATTGAACAATAACATTGATATGCATAAAAGGTTTCCTAAGATGAGGATAAGGGATTTTATGATTGTAGAAACATTTGGAAGATGTCATTCACAACATGTCTAACTTTATTGTTCATGCTCATGCACTCAACAATGGACATGCTACATAGAGAAGGAGAGGGTAATCAGAGTGAAACAAATAGGCCACATAGAGAAGGAGAGGGGAATAAGACTCAAACTATATGGAACTAATGTCAATGGACCCAAATTACTTCATGGTTCAATTATACAACCATTTCTCCTTTACAATAGACTAGAATGTAGAAGCAATTTTTCCTTCCCACGTATTGTGAGTAGTACTTGTACTACGTAGCAAATGTGTTATATTTCATAGGAATTTTGGAATGCATGTAGCTCCCAAAAAAGTCTCTCTAATGTTGTGTAGTGTACCCACAATGTCCATCATAATAGGTCATCCTTCATGAGAGTATTTTGTGCAAATAAAACCCACACTTATTAACTAATTGAGGCAATTGAAATTCTTACCTTCTTCATTGCTTGTACTAGTCCTCCTCAATAGACTATTGTCTACCACTTCCCTAGGTTTGGAAATAACTATTAACCAATTTTTGGAAGTTAGTTCCTTCTATAAACATGTTGTGGGTGGGATTGTTTTCATTGAGAATCTACAATAGAACTATCCCATATCTATAAAATTCACCTTTTACTGTGACACATCCACCCAACTCATAATCTACATCCAGACATGCTCATTGGAATGTTTTTTATTCACAATTTTTAATATAAATAGAAAACTCGTGACATTCTCAAACATTTCATCAATCTCAAATAATATTTACCTGAAGGAACATAGCTTACAAATTATTTGAGTGCATGTGTGGAGGTGAGAGTGGAATACTTGTACTTTGAAAACATATGGTAGAAATCTACTAAGTATATTGTGATATATTTTCCTATAAGCACAATCCAAGGTTTCAAATCACAATGGATCACTTCCAAGAAATAATGATGATGGATATATGCCATGAAATGTGCAATGAATATTTCTATATTCAACCTTTGAATCAAACTCAAACCACTTTCTACTTCCCCAATGGGATATAACCACATTTGTAGACTTCATTTTGCATTAATAGAAATATCAAGGCTTTGATTTGGAGCTCTAATAAGAGGTTATGATTTTAATCAGATTTCATTGCCTAAATTCTACCCAAAACTTTACAATCCTTGTCAAAACTCTTTTGATCCCTTTCATTTTCCAAGTTGAGAAGCTTCACAATGACCATTGTGCCATCAATCAGAACCCTTATGTACACTTTCCCAAAACTACAAAATCCTAACAAGTTAGTGGCACTAAATTCGTCTATTGCAATGATGAAATATCAATAGTAAATTATTTAGTGCCCCACATTTAAGGATGTCAAAATCTATATAAGAACAAGTTTCTTGCAATTTTTTCTCCACAAGGTTCCCAAAAACAAACATGATACAACAGTGGTTGCCACTGCAGCAACATGCACGGTGACTCTTTTTAGGTGTGAAACACTTTTATGTTTGAAAGCAGAGCACGATGAGAAACTTACCCAAGGTCCACAAAGACCAATATTTCCATAAAGATCATGGCACCAAGATTTTTGAAAACTCTACCTTTAGGTACTTCCCCTGGAAATTTGTTGAAAGAAAATTGCAAGTGCCTAGGCATTTTGATATTTTCCAATGACATGGGTTTTCCACCCGACAAACTGTTGGAGGAGAAATCCATGTTCTAAAGACTTACATTATCTTGGAATATAGAAGTATGTCATTTATATTGGTGACTTTTAGTGCTCACTTACCATTTCTCTGCCACGTGGAAATGATACCTCCACTCATCCTAATATTTTCCTCTTGAATATTGGCTTAGTTAACATAAACTAATGTCTCTCTAATGTGCTTGCTCTAAATATTAAATGCTAAAGCAAAGTAAACACACAAACCAAGGATAAAATTTGATGTAGAAAGGTTTTCAGTGACAGAAGGAGAAAATATTAGGCATTTGTGACCTGGATTTCCTCATACTCTTGTGAGAAATCCTCTTGTGGAATTGAAGTTGAATGTGTATGAGTTGTTATATGTGGACAAAATTTGAAGTTTAAAAAGAAATTTTCAAAGGCTTAATAGATAGTTTTGAATGATTTCTCTTGATCATCTTTGTCAATAAATTTTAGGTTATTTTTCTAAAATCCATCTTTTTAGGAAGAGAAGTCAGTAGATGATGAATTTTAAGGGATATCTTCACTTCATCTATTAAGCTTAAAAAAATTCTCCATAAAATAGGATTTATATATTTTTAACACTTTTCTTCTAATTCCTTTTTATCTCCATATTTTTCCTTCTTTGTTACACCATTTAAGGCTTCTTTACTATTCTAATAAGCATAAACATCTTGAGCAGGTTTACTCCGCAACTCCACCTTTATAAAACTTTTCTTCAAAGTCACAACAAATGCATGTTCGGAAAAACACCTTTTTCAATCAAATCTTCTAGCCAAATTGGATCATAACATGATACTTTGGCATTGTGTCCATATGAATTTTCTAGCCAAAGTTGATCATAGCATGATACTTTGTTAAAGTGTCAGTATGATGGTAGCTAGAATTTATCATAGAATGATACTTTGTCAAAGTGTCAATATGATAGTAAGAAAACTAACTTGTTTCATCAATGTGTTCATCTATAATAGATCATAGCATCACACACCCTACAACACTGGTAATATCCTCATAGATGATCATTGGCATGGAACATTGAACAAAATCCCACTTTAATGTTCTTTTAATATTCTCATAGAGACTGATACTTTCATAATAAAGAAGAGAAGTGGAGGAATGTGAGAGATCTCCATCTCCTCCTCCAAGAGAAGATAATGGTTTCTGAAGTATAACAATCAAAAAGAATGGATTGATTGGAGTTTACTCATTTACTCATATAGCACAGAGTTTAACTTCAAAATATAAAAATAAAATCCACTCATAAAAGTGAAGATAAATTTATCAGTATAATTACATGAACTTGACATCTCTCTTCAAATGAAACGAAAACATATTTGATTTAGTGAAAACGATAGCATGTGACTTTTAAACAACGAAGTGGATAGTGAATCAACCATAGGAATTTCCACACTTATGGCCGAAATATATTATAATGTGTGAGGTTAGAAGAGCAACTAATGACCGAAATATATTATAAATCCAAGAGGTGAGGATGTAGTAATCCCAGGCAGAGGTCACCAAAATCCAGTCCGAGAATAGAACCTAAAATCGAAAACAAGTAAGAGTACTCTCTTCCTGAGGCAGGCATACCCATGCTCAAGAGTGACAAAAGCATGGCTGCCAAATCAAGTACATTGCGGATCCATGAAATATGTATATATAGAAGCAGTGATCATGGCCAAGAAAATCAATACACAGTGGATCCATATCAAAAGAGATCATAGCCCCAAAAGGGATACACAGTGGATCTATGTCTCGAAATTAGAGGAGGATATCTGGAAATAGAAGTTGAACAAACTGATCCCGCACAAGTACCAATGTCATAGAGTGGATGCTACTATAGTCCCAAGGAATTCAAATCAAACCACCAATGGTATGAGTCTACACTATGTGAATAGATGTGTTGAATTCAAACATAGTGAGACACGATTTGATTATCGATCATTGATGTATATCATTAAAAAATGTGAGAAAAATCACCAATAAAGATAATGGGTGTTAAGGTACCTAGTACATTCTAGCAAGTGCGAATAAATAAATTGACGTCAAACACTTGTAGAATCTATTGATCAAGGGACATTGATGTATTTCCACTTTCAATAGAGAGGGAACTAGCTATTGATGATTGCAATCCCCAAGGTACTAATAAAGACTATATATCCCTATCCTAGAGAAAAATAAGTTGAAGTCGATGGGGAGAGATCCGTTGGAAAGAGGGCATTAGGGAATCCCCCATCATCCAACATGATGAACAACAGAAGGCCAAAGATTTTGAAGAACTCAAACGAAAGATTGAAAGGACCCACAACCAAGTACGCCATTCATGTGTGTCGGATGCAATATCACACGAAAGGACCCTCTGAGTAACAACTAATTATGAAAATTGCTAACAGAGGTGAGGAAACCACCAATGGGGTCAAATGGAATCAAAGGTACCACACAAATCCCAATCTGTGAATAATGTTCTTTTCATCGAACACAGGGGAAACCACTCAGTTAGTGACCAATGATGGAATGTCATCTATTGAGCGCAAGGTCACCTATCAATGATGTAAATAGGGACAAGGTGTGCCTTTAGTTCAAACTCTCAGAGCAATGTGTCATAGTCGATAAGAGATTACTCGCCAGCAGGAAGTCAATGGGAACCTTTTGTACTAGCATGAGTTTAGAATAAAATATGCTTGATAATTCTGAGAAGTACTTGACATACGGGAAGGCCGATTTGCAAAGTCGGGAATTTAGAGAAGTGGTCGACATAGGATAAAACTTCCTTTCAACAAAAGCACAAAAAAATAAAGTGACTTAGGTAGCATTGAATCAAAGATTAACGAAGACATAAGTCTGCGACATAGGAGGCATCGATAGACTCTCCATAATGACTATAAGGATAATCAGTCGGAGGAGTAAAAACTCTGTGTAACTGGTTCAATTTCCTAAAGCCCTATTAAAACCCAAAATGTTGAGACATAGACTCAAACCTTTGTGCTTTGTTTAAGGAAAAATCGTCTGCTGCCAAAATAGTGAAGAGAAGACTCTTTCCCATCCTTTTTTTTTGTTATTTGATTTTTTTATCTTTTTCATATTATAAAGCCTAAAAAAGAATAAAAGAATGCTATAGTACAGTGGAGGAAACAAGTGTTGCAGACAAGAAAACTAGTTCCAAGCGCAAGGAACATACCTATGCTCAATGCAAAGAAACACATGCAGGATATGGACACTTAGGGGAATGTTTCCTCCAAGGATACATGTGTCAAGTCGCAAAGGAAAAGATTTCAAAGCTAGCAACTGATCAAAATACATAAGCAAGGAGCTAAGAAACAACAAGTTGAAGTTGGAATTAGGCCCAAAGGCGCAATCGGTAAATATGCAATCTAGTTACAACTTAAGACAAAAGTATGGGATCCCTATGGGTAATAGCCAGAAAAACATCAAGAATAATATGAGGTTTCAACTCAATGTCATGGTGAGACTATACATGACTCTTGAGCCTATGAAAATGATTCAACATGGACGCCAAACTGGGAACAAGATTCTAACTAGGGCACCCATGAATGGTAGGCTCTACCACGTGAATTAAAACACTTATAAAAAACAAAGAAGGTTCCATGTTGCAACTCAGTGGGGTTGATCCTAAGGAAAAATGAACCAAAAAATAGATAAATGCATAGAATTCCAAGCTATCAACAAATGTGTAGAAAAAAGGCTCACAAGACATCAACCCAATCTATATAATGGTTGCAATATAGTATTAGTTTCAAGTATATAAGCATATTCTCGCAAGGATGGAATAGTTTTCTTATGTGCATTGATGCTTATTACTGGTGTGAATTATGTGTGGAACTAATTGGGACTAAATTTCATGTACAATTCAGAGAGAAAATAACCCTCTAATTGTACATGAACCTCAGTCACGGTTCAATTCCACACACAATTCACAACAGTAAGAAACACCATTTCACATAAGGAATATATGATAGCCCTACAACAAGATCCCTAGAAACGATATCCCCTAAAACTACTAATATATTGTAACCATTATATAAACCGATTGGTGTTCTTCTTCTTACAATTGGTATTGAAAACAAAACCTTGAATGTAAATTATTGAATCCTAAAGATTTTGGAAGGATTTGAACCTTCATCTCATCATATCTTAGGTGTTCTACCTTTGCACCATGAAATAATTAGTTGTTTATGACCAACGTAGATACATCTTAACTCTGAATCTATCATGTGCTGAGAGGCATCAAATCCCCTGAGCTATAAAATTTCTTTTAGAGAGCAAAACTTGAGGAAAGGTTTTCACATGGTTTGCACCTCAAGGGATTTAATACATCTCAATGTATGATAGATATGGAGTTAAGATGTATCTATGCTAGTTCTTAAGATGTGTGTGTGTGTGTGTGTGTGTGTGTGTGTGTGTGTGTGTGTGTGTGTGTGTGACGTGTCAACTCCATGTGAGCTCAAAAGGAATTACACATCTCCCTCATACTGAGAAATGCACCATTCAAAATGTTTTAACCAACGATGTATATCCATCTTAACTCCAAATCTATCACGCACTAAGATGTATCAAATCCCTTGAGGTGAAAATTATTTTTTTCATCTCAGTTCATGATAGAAAGTTAAGATGGATCTAAGTTGGTTCTTAAGATATATATATATATATATATTGTTGAAATGTTTTTCAATACTGAGAGGGGGGGTGAATCAATATTACTTATTTTTCATAATTTTAATTAATTCTTTATTATTGAAATTATTAACCATAACAATTGATCAACAAGAAAGTACAATACACAGAATATTAAAAGTAACAATCATAAAATTTATATTTCTTTTACAAGCTACAACTTGTACTAGACACCAATCTCCTTTCTTTTTGAGCACCTACTCAAGGAGACACCAATCCCCTATTTTAAAGCACCAACTTGAGGAAGCTGCAACTCCATGTAGATCAGGCTCCAACTTGTAGAGGACTCCAATCCTTTGTTTTCAAGCAATAACTTGAGGAAGTTGCAACTCCCTATTGTTTAGGATCCTACCTGTAGATAACTCCAATCCTCCCTTGCTCCTCCCTTCCACCCTCACTTCATAAGCATATTTCAAATTTTAATTTCTTCCTTGGACTTTGCCTCTGTTTTGATCTTCTGAATTATCTTTAGAGACACACCTCCTTTTACCATGCTTTATCTGTTTATATAGTCTTCCAACAAGTATATGATACCAAAACATCGTGTCTCTTTGTATGAACCAATGTACCTCTTCATTTAATTTAAAAATAATGTTATCATTTCCATTGTAATTAAAAATTGGCTTTAATTAAAAAATACTTCAAAATCCCTTGTAAGTTATTCAACATTTCTCCCTTCACTTGTCAAGAAGCCTTGTAGCATTAATGGAATGGATGGGTGCTTTGATCCAAGAGGTTCTATCTTTCAACCTTTTGGATAGAACTTCTAACTGATCTAGGCTCCTACTCGAGATGTCTTTCAATCTTTTGTTTGGTTGTCAGAATTTGTTTTAATCAAATATGTAGAGTAGTAACCATCACGAATTGTCTAATCATGCTAACTTATTGGGAAAGTATCATGATCTTATAACATAATTACATGACTTAATTGAGTTTTTTGTATTGGTCTCGATTTGGCCAAATCTCTTTGAATAACCATTCTTTGTCGAATCTCTTCATTGGACCTTCGTACATATAGCCTAACTCTATGTCTGAGTGCTTCAAGAAATAACATCGCAGAATTTTTCTTATTACCAAGTGACAACACTTGGATCCCAACACTTTAGCCCATCACAGTTTCATATGACCTTGACCTGTGACCAAGAGCAAGTGCAAACAGGGCTTATTTCGAAATTTTAAACAAATTCACGGTTTGGTTTTAATCAACCGTTGAGTGGATGGTCCAGGCTTATCTAGGCGCTAATCAAATCGACGGTTGGGTTTTAATAAATGATTGAGTGGACGGTCCTCATTAATTTTGCATTTGAAACATGAAATCGAAATAATCCCAATCTATAACATGATGACACTAAATGATGACATGTGGATAATTAAATTTGGCATAGTATACTTTTTGTGCCCGCACTCTGTAATTAATTTTTGTGCTATTTCAAACACGAAATCGTTTCGAGTCATCCGATCGTGTTTCCATTATGATCCAACGATCAATGATCAATCATAGTTGTTCACTGTCGATCCATAGATTTTATGATTCATGTGGCTTAGTCCAGTGATCTAGCAATGACAGACATACTTATAACGATACTTCGTAATTTTCTCATACCTATAATGACGATCAGAGCATTGATCATTTACAATAAAAAGAGGAAAGATAATTTTAAGTAGTTTAGGATCATGTCTCTTCTGATCCTTGTATTCATTTAAATTGACTAGGTGATCAACGCCCATTGGGTATCTTCATAATCCTTCATGTGTTCCCTCTCTGTGCTTTTTCTAACTCTGTTAGTGATCTGGGGCTTTTTTATTGTCCTTCTTTGTTCACATTGCTTTTCATGTAACCTTTGTTGATAGTTTGGTATCTAAGTTTCACGAATGATCCAAAGTAAAGTATAGCCCTCTAAATCCCATAAAGTGGTCTATTTGATCATTTTATCCATTGATGATGATAATCATATTGACCTCTTTTGACATCAAGGACACCATCATAACACCATGTCCAACATTGTGACCCCCTTTTTACATCAATGACAACATTATAACACCATGTCCAATATTAACCACATTGACTTTCTTTGACTCTATAACACCATGTCCAACATTCTCCCCCTTTTTACATCAATGACAACACCATGAATTCAATGCCAACACCATAACACCATGTTCGACATTCTCCCCCTTTGGCATTGATGGAAACAAAATAAAAACTCTTTATAAATGTTAATTGGTTTTACTACTTCTTCTCCCCCTTTGACAACAATGGAATAAGGGATATTTCTTTGCTCCCCCTGAGGTTATACTCTCCATTTCCATGTACTCCTTTTCTAATGAAGCTTGTTCAATTTAATTAGATATGGAGATTACCCCCTGTAACATACCCACTATCATAAATCAAAATTTTTGGGTTAATTTCTCACAAATGTGAATTCTCCATAAACTTGCATTAGCGAAATGCCAATCCCCGATTCAATATCGGGATTCGGGGTTTTGGACTTACCGCTGTCGAGAGTCCCTATCCTCTCGAATCCCTGATCCCCGATGGGACAAATGTCCGATGCACCCCTTTATCACCAGCCCCTTCTAGCGTACTGCTAGTCCACATGACCTGCGTTCATATGACCCCAGTCATATGCTTCTGTCGGGGTTTCTTCTATCGGGGTTTTGACACCCACGATGTTTTGGCACTTGAATCACCGACCTTCGATCTCTGATTCACTCCTTTGTTGCCTCAGCCCCACTTGGCTAAGCCTTTGGCCCACACGACCAGCCCCTATATGACCACAACAACAACTTCTCATCGGGGTTTCGGGGTTTGCGGTGCCGAGGTGCACATGTACCTGGAACTCATGATCCTTCGATCCTCGATGTGCTTCAGCCCTCCAAGCTAAGCCCTGGCCAATGTGACCACTAATTTTGGAACCGTAGTCCTACCTCTCGTCAGGGCTACGGGGTTTCCAATGTCGTAAAACACTTACCCGTAGGTTTCCCGATTTCTCTAACACCGATTCTTCGTCAAGCTGACAGCTGGCTCCCACTATGGCTCTTCCCCCAGCTCCACTATTCAGATAGTTGTTCCCCACTGATCGGGGTTTCGCGGATCGTGATTTCAAAGTGCACAATTCACTTGTCACTGGGATCTCCGATATCCCGATGAACTCCAAATGCCGATAGATTGACTCCTTGTCAGGATTTTCTCCGATGGCGCAGATCTCTACTATGTGTCCTTTAAATGAACGGTCCCAATTTCCTCTGGGGTTCGGGGCTTGAAATGTCCCGAGTTCCTTTTCCTCAAGAACTCCGATATGCCGATTCCCGACTCTTTCTGGAGGTCTGACACGTATTCCCCACGATAGACGGTCGTGCGCCTATCGGGATATCGTGGATCGTGATTCCTGATGTCATGATCTCTGCCCTCTCGAAATTCCCGATGACATTATAGAAACTCTCCTCTGTTCACTAGGGCTTAACCCCGGTGCAACTCCTGCCAGATCTAAAGGTTCACGGGAATTCGACTGCTGATCCCACGGTTCACCAGCCTTCCAAGCTTAGACTCTAATGTGGTCGTAACCTCCTCTCACCTCAGTGAGATTCAACGGTTCTGATGCCACTTTGTGTGTTCTTCCACAACTTTTATAGACGGGGAAATCAGTGGTCCGGATGTTCTCATGGAACACGGGGATTTACGGCCCTAGACTCTTCACTATCCATGAAGACACGAGAAAATCAGGTGGTAAGGCATTTAACGCCCTACCTCCTCCTACTAATCTAACGGTCATGGGGAAACTGTGGATTTCCTGACGAATCCTCATCCGTTGACTTGATATTCCTCCCTTAAGCTGCCATCTCGGGTTTTTAAGGGAATCGTTCCTCCTCGTGCAATGTTACTAAGACTTGCACCTTCAAGTTCCTATTTCAGGTTCTGGGTAAACCTTTCCAAGGGGGAAATCTCTACAAGAGACCTATTCCAGGGCTTTCCTGGAGACGGGTAGGGGAAACAGCTTCCCGAGGATGGGCTGGGAGCCTAACTTAGCTCGATCTAAGCATAACTAGATTTATTTATCAACGTAAGTCGTGCATGGTTTCCTCTGTGATGAGCATATATCAACTCATTCATATCAAACACTACGCGGACACTCTTATGTTGAAATCCTTTACAATTTCATAGTTCTATGGGCTAATATCTACTCCTTCTTATCAATTACTGCATAGACATTCTTACACAGGAAACATTTACAATTCCACAAGTCTATGGGCATATGTGACAACATATAAATTTCAAAATGCAATATGAACAAAACACTTATCAGAAATAACTTCAGCAATGGATGCAACTACTGAGAGGGGTGCTCGTTTCCACCCAACCGTAGGCGTAGCGACTCCTAATGGATTTACCACTAGCCAGCCCCGATCTGAGACCACGATGTTGTTGAGACTACGTCTCCCTGTCTGCCAGTGACCAGGAGCGAAGGTTGCAATCCTTCCCCTCTGCTATCACTCACTCTGCGTAAAAATTGGCAGAGTTCCCCTCGCATCTGCCCCTCAATCGCCTCTGCCATACGCCTTATCCTCTTGCGAGGTTGCGTGTGGCGCGATTTCCCTCGCATTGATCAGGCCTGATGGCTCTACGGATGAGCGGTTCACCATCCCACCCCTCATCAAGCCATCCGCCTACCAGTCTGCGAGCCATTAATTTTCAGGGCCAGCGAGCTGCTTTTGGTTCTCTGGGCCAGTGGAGTCCAAATACGGTACTTAATTCTCGGTGGAAGTTAACACCACCTTTTCAGGTGCCTTCCACCGCCATCGTGGTCTCTTTTCTGCACATCCCCTCTCAGCAGTCCTGCAATGATTCAAAATGTTATTCACATTCATTGACCTCTTCTTGTAGGTCCATTTACATCACATATTAATACTTATGAGTTTGCCATAGTCCTTGGCCAGTCCAGTTATATTTACAAACTGGGGGAAACAGGGTGTTACAATTCCCTCCCCCTTGAAAAGGAACATCGTCCTCGATGTTCTTAGCTACTAATATTAATTACATGTACAGAAGTAAACAAAATCGGATATGTCTGTCTCATGGCATCCTCCATTTCCCATGTAGCCTCATCTGGGCCAAAATGTTTCCATTGCACCTTGACCTGTGCAATGGTTCTGTTCCGGAGCGGGGTTTCCTTTCTGTCCAGTATGCATTGGGGTTCTAGTAGAAATTCTCCCTCTGGTTCCACCTGGATCATAGACCAGTCAATTATATAATTAGCATCTTGTACATATTTCTTTAATAATGAAACATGGAAAACATTATGTGCTTTTACTGTGGGAGGAAGTGCTAGCCGATAGGCTACAGGTCCCACTCTATCTATAACTTCAAAGGGTCCACAATACCGGGGTGCCAATTTGGCACAAGCTCCAATTTTCAGGGAACTCCTTCTGGGCTTAATTTTTAGGTATACATGATCTCCCGTTTGGAACTCTCTTGGAGTTCTCTTTTGATCAGCATAACTTTTATGTCGGTTCTGAGCGGCCTTCAGATTTTTCTTTATCTGAGCCACTTGCTGTTCCATTTCTTTCAACATATCCGGTCCAATAGAAATCATATTTATAGGATTACTCCAGCTGACTGGAGTATTACACTATCTACCATAGAGAACCTCGAATGGACTCATCTTTAAAGACGTTTGATAGCTATTGTTGTAGGCGAATTCTACCAATGGTAGGTAGTCTTCCCATTTCTTGGGTTGATGCACTACGTGCATCCTTAACATATCCTCTAATATCTGATTCACTATTTCTGTTTGTCCATCAGTTTGAGGGTGATAGTCGGTGCTAAACAACAGCTTGGTCTCCAAACCCATCATCAGTGATTTCCAGAATTTGGAAGTGAATTTTGTGTCTCTGTCAGATATTATCTCTCTCGGCATGTCGTGCAGTCGAAACACCTCTTTCATGAATACCTGTGCGATATATATCGCCTTGCAGGTCGATTTGACAGGGATGAAATGAGCAGACTTGCTCAGTTTATCCACCACTACCATAATGGCGTCATTCTGTTTGGTTGAAGTTGATAATCCAGTGATAAAATCCATGGATATGGTTTCCCATTTCCATTCTGGGATGGGTAAAGGGTGTAATAGTCTGGCTGGGTGTCAATGTTCTACTTTAACCTATTGGCATTCTATGCATTGGGCCAAATATTTGGCTACATCCTCCTTCAATCCCGGCCAGTAAAATTGTTTTCGGGTAGCAGTAATCATTTTCTGGTATCCTGGGTGACCAGTGTAGGGTCTTTTATGTAGTTCATCCATGATTAACCTCTTCAAGTTGTCACAACTGGGAATGTACAGTCTATCTCTGTAGGTGAGCAGACCTCCTTCGGTCCTCTGATAGCCTTTGTATTTTTCTCTAGTGGGTTCTTGCTTTAGGTACAGGGTCACCTTTTGGACGAAGGGATCGGTTTCTTATGCCTTTTTGACTCTGTTCTTGACATCTGTCTCGCAGGTACTCACCGCTGCCAGGTGAATTGTTCTCATGCTTCTGCTAAGGGCATCAACCACCCTATTCTCCTTCCCTTTAATGTGTTTGATTTCAAACTCAAATTCGCTAAGGAGGGCCATCCATCTAGCTTGTCTAGCATTGAGCTTGGGTTGATCAAACAAATACCGTAATCCACAGTGATCTGTCATAAGCACAAATTTCATTCCTAGGAGGTAATGCCTCCACATTTTTAAGGCATGCACTATGGCAGCCAATTCTAGATCATGAGTCACATAGTTGACCTCATGTTCATTCAATTTTCGGGTTTCATAGTAGATCACCTTTCCTTCCTGCATAAGGACTCCTCCGAGCCCTTCTTTACAGGCATCTGTGCACACAAGGAAGTCAGCTTCTAGGTCAGCGATTTTCAACACAGGTGCATGGGTTAGTAGATGTTTCAAGGTTTGAAATATTTCTTCACATTGTTGTGTCCACAGAAATGTTGTTCCCTTCTTCTGGAAGGCAGTGATTGGACAACCAATCTTGGAAAAATCTTTTATAAATCTCCTATAGTATCCCACCAATCCCATAAAGGATCTGATGTCTGAGACATCCTTTGGGGTAGGCCATTCCATGATAGACCTGATCTTGTCAGGGTCTACTGCTACCCCTTCCTTGGACAACACATGTCCCAAGTAATGTATTTGCTTTTGAAAGAAGTCACACTTGTTGAATTTAGCATAGAGTTGATGCTCTCTTAGCACTTGCAGCACAAGTCTAAGATGTTCTTCATGTTCTTCTCTATTCTTAGAGTAGATTAATATGTCATCAATGAAAACTAGTACAAATTTATCTAAAAATTTACTGAGTACATTTTTCATTAGGCACATGAAAGTGGCAGGGGCATTGGTCAACCCAAATGGTACTACCACAAACTCATAGTGACCATACCGTGTCCGGAAAGCAGTTTTATGGATGTCTTCCCCCTTAATTTGGACTTGATGGTATCCCGACCTCAAGTCAATCTTTGAGAAAATAGATGCACCTCCCAACTGATCGAATAGATCGTCGATTTTGGGCAACAGGTACTTGTTCTTTATGGTTACTTTATTAAGTTGTCTATAGTCTATACACAGTCTAAGGGTGCCATCCTTCTTTTTCACAAACAGGATTGGTGCTCCCCATGGGGACACACTGGGTCGAATATAACCCTTGTCCATCATTTCCTTCAATTGCAATTTGAGTTCAACTAATTCAGGTGTGCTCATCCGGTAGGGTGTTTTAGACACCGGCATCGCTCCTGGTGTGAGTTCTATCAAGAAGTCAATGTCTCTTCTCGGAGGTAGACCCGGTACCTCTTCCGAAAATACATCTCTGTACTCTCTCGGGATAGGGTAATCATCAGGGCTTGGTTTAGCGTCTTCGATTATTTTCAGTACCTGTATTGCATATAGCGGACATCCCTTTCGGCAATACTTCCTCATTTGCAGGGCTGATATTTGCCTCACCGAGACCGGTTTTCGGATCCCTTGGAGGGTTATCCTTTGTCCTTCTTTGCTCACACATTCTAAGGTTTTATGGTAACAGTCCAATTTGTCTTTATGGGCGGCTAGCCAGTCCATACCAATCAAGAGATCATATGATCCCAGGGGTAATACATTAAGGGTTGCTTGGGTGGAGAATTCACCCAACATTAATTGGCAGGCTGGTACGGTCTCTACCACCTTTCTTTTGGTGCCAGTGGCTAACTGTACCAACCATGGTTTAGTTTGCTTCTGTGGCTGTAGCTTGCACTTATCAACAGTTTTAGGGGCTATATAACTCAAATTTGAACCAGGGTCAATCAAAATAGACACTAGGTGGTTGAAAATCATACCTTCTATTTCCACCACTGAAGCTTGGTGGTCAGCTTGGTTATTATCCAAGGCTGCATAAATCTGCGGCACACTCCTTGCCACATCATTGACTGTGGTAGCTTCCTGCATATTATAAACCTTTCGACTGTTCTGTTGTCGGTGTGGATAGTCTCTCCGGAGATGCTCTCCTTCGCAATCCCAGCATTCCAAAGGTTTTCTCTTTGGGTTATCAGTCTTTACTGGTATAGGTCCAGAAGTTTTATTTCCGTCCACCGAGGGAAAGTTTTGTTGGAGTACACTCCGGGTTGGAAAGATCATTCTATGGTTCTTCTTGTAGTTTTTCAATCCCGAGGATTTGCTCCCTTTCTTCTGAAATTTTGAACCATTCTTTTGTTTCCAGTCTCCATGAGACTCTGCCCGATGTCCATGTTGTTCATGACAATAGGTTGTCTTTCGTATAGTGTCTTCTAAGGTTTTTGGTTCGTCAAATTCAATTCGGTTTCGGTATTCCTTGGGTAGCCCACTGATGAAGCGTTGTGCCTTCGCCTTCTCTTCTTTGATGTAGGGTACATATCTCAGTAAGTCAAGAAATTTGTTGACATACTCCTCCATAGTAAGTTGTCCCAGTTTGAGTTCATAAAACTCTTTAGCCTTCTCGTCGAAATACCTTTCCGACAAATACTTATTTTGGAAGTACTTCTCGAACCATTTCCAAGACAGGTCCTCCTCACGGACCCCTTTCATATTCTTAAGGTCTTCCCCCCAGATGGAAGTCTTTCCGTTCAGATTGAAAGTGGCCACTCGGGCCTTCAAATTCTCTAAAAATTCATGGACTCTGAAATATTTCTTCAGTCCGAGTAGCCAAGCCTCAGCTTCCTCTCCCTTCTTTATCTCGTCGTCAAAGGAGGGAGGTTTGGCCTTCTTGAATTCCTCAAATTTATGACTCTTGGAAGTCTTTTGCTTCTTTTGTTTCTTTTGAGAATAGGGACTGGTCCTACTGCTGGAAGAGCCTTCTGAATCACCATCTTCCTTCTCAGTGGAATCGTCTGGCACTTGTCCTTTACCTCTGGGGTGGACCTTTCTGGACGTGCTTCTCTCAGTGTGGCCACTGACATGACCACGATTCTGCATCTCAGGTTCATGTTGCATTTGTCGTTGTAGGTCGGATAAGCTGTGCAGTAGAACTACATTAATTTCGGTTTGCTTTTCTTGTTCTTTCATCATCCTTTCATTATCGGCCTTGCAACTTTTCAATTCGACCATGAGACTCCTCACAGTCTCAGCTAGGTCTGGAGGGGTTCCTATTTCTCTTCTCTCATCAGACTCCTCATTTCTGTTGTGGGAGCCTTCTCCCACCTCTTGGTGAGTCACCATACTCTACGTTTGCGGATTCCCGCGGTTGATCATCCGCTTGAGTGAAAAGACAAATGCTGGATATTAGTCAAGAGTTAAATACATTTTATAATTTGCGCATAATTTCATAACTCTTTCACATGCATACACAGTCGGGTTTTCATTTTCCAGGTTCTTAATCCTGGGCAAGATAGTTAAGTCAGGGGGTTACTCCTCATAGGAGTGCTTCGAACGCGGTTTATGCATGACTCGTGCATGGGTCCAATCAGGCCGAGTGTTGTAACCATGCTCTGATACCACTTTGTAACATACCCACTATCATAAATCAAAATTTTTGGGTTAATTTCTCACAAATGCGAATTCTCCAGAAACTTGCATTAGCGAAATGCCAATCCCTGATTCAATATTAGGATTCGGGGTTTTGGACTTACCGCTGTCGAGATTCCCTGTCCTCTCGAATCCCTGATCGTCGATGGGACAAATGTCTGATACGCCCCTTTATCACCAGCCCCTTCTAGCGTATTGTTGGTCCACGTGACCTGCGTTCATATGACCCCAGTCATATGCTTATGTCGGGGTTTCTTCTATCGGGGTTTTGACACCCACGATGTTTTGGCAACTTGAATCACTAACCTTCGATATCTGATTCACTCCTTTGTTGCCTCAGCCCCACTTGGCTAAGCCTTTGGCCCACACGACTGGCCCCTATATGACCATAGAAACAACTTCTCATCGGGGTTTCGAGGTTTGCGATGCTGAGGTGCACATGTACCTGGAACTCTCGATCCTCTGATCCCCGATGTGCTTCAGCCCTCCAAGCTAAGCCCTGGTCAATGTGACCACTGATTTCGAAACCGTAGTCCTACCTCTCATCGGGGCTACGGGGTTTCCAATGTCGTAAAACACTTACCCGTAGGTTTCCCGATTTCTCTAACACCAATTCTCTGTCAAGCTGACAGCTGGCTCCCACTATGGCTCTTCCCCCATCTCCGCTATTCGGACAACTTTTCCCCACTGATCGGGGTTTCGCAGATCACGATTTCAAAGTTCACAATTCACTTGTCACCAGGATCTTTGATATCCCGATGAACTCCAAATGTCGATAGATTGACTCCTTGTCGGGATTTTCTCCGATGGCGCAGATCTCTACTACGTGTCCTTTAAATGAACGGTCCCGATTTCCTCCGGGGTTCAGGGCTTGAAATGTCCCGAGTTCCTTGTCCTCGGGAACTCTGATATGCCGATTCCCGACTCTTCCCGAAGGTCTGGCACGTATTCCCCATGATAGACGGTCCTACACCTATCGGGATATCGCGGATCGCGATTCCTGATGTTGTGATCTCTTCCCTCTCAGAATTCCCGATGACATTCTAGAAACTCTCCTCTGTTCACTAGGGCTTAACCCCGGTGCAACTCCTTCCAGATCTAAAGGTTCACGGGAATTTGGCTGCTGATCCCATGGTTCACCAGCCTTCCAAGCTTAGACTCTAATGTGGTCGTAACCTCCTCTAACCTCAGTGAGATTCAATGGTTCTGATGCCACTTTGTGTGTTCTTCCACAACTTTTATAGACGGGGAAATCAGCGGTCCGGATGTGTTGGAAGATTGGTTGTTGTCGTTGATGTCAACCCTAGTCATGGGTTTTGGACCACAAGATTGATGAAGTTATTTGGACATGAAGGAAAATGAACATGTAGATACAACACCCATGGATGAATAGTATACATCATGCTCTTTCCAGTGGTATGTGGCACGTCACGTGGATCCTCATGGTTGAGGAGAAATGAATTTTTGAAGATGACAAAGTGAATTGTACATGTAGGCCCTGAAGACAATTAAA
>ML778381.1:6609-27799 GCA_009831015.1 Picea engelmannii | reverse complement strand
CGTTGAAAGGGGATCTACGACATCAAGGCTCAGGTTGTATATTTATCTTTTAGTTAATATAATACATGAATATGTCCCTTTCCCATAATGATGATATCATCTTATTACATGATTCCTTGATCACATGTATAGTCTAGAGTTTTGAATATATTAATGTCTTTGTTGTGATTGGTTTGTGTTGTTGTGATTGGACAACGCAAGAGCATCGTAGCAGAGCGAGGATCAACAGAGATAAGGAGAGATTTCATAAAGTAAGTACATCATCCTTCTTCTCTTGTCCATTCAATACTTTAGAACTAGGGAAAGAGTAGTATTCTGTCACGGTTTGTTCCAGATCCAGGTGGATCTGAGGAGATTGGTCTGTGTCCGCACTCACGAATTTATCCTTGAACAAAGGTCTTACAAAATTTCCTAGAAAGATGAAACAGATAAGTAGAAGGGAAGTTAGACAAGAAGATAGTTAATCATCTCCATATAAGAAGAAGAACAAGTAGGGAATTCAGGTTAAATGCCAACTGTTATCACCATTAAAAAATATTGTGTGAAAATGAGATTCTAGGACTTAGAGAGGCATTAAATTGATTTGGAAGTCTGACAAATCAAGGGAGGGGCTAAATCTAGCAGGAAGAGAATAAATCTGGTGGGGTGCTAAGGTGATGGGAACCAATACCTCACAGATCACACGCTCTCTAGATCGATGATTGAGGATCATTTCGAGGGGAGGAGTTGTGCGAAGGATAATTCCCAAAAGCGGGCCGAAAATTAAACCATGGTTTTCGGTCGAGACCACATGGCACCACCGGGTACATTTCGGGGCGAGAAGCAGGTTGCCCCAAACCACTTCCTTGCACCCCCAAAATTAGAAAAGTATATAAAGGGCATTGGTTATTTATTTTATTGTTTTTCAAAATATTGGAACGTTTGAAAGTTGGCGCGACTACCTTCGTTCGACTATAGCTCGACAGTGTGCCAAGTTCATGCCATTTTCACTCATTGCTAGATATTTTTCATCGTTTCCATGGACCCTATCATAACTTTAGTAACAAAGAAAGATCCTGTGTCAAATGAAGAAGCCCTAATCGACTGAGATTCAGACATTTTCGACATTGAAATCACCATTTCACCCATCTTTGTGTCCAGAAGCAATCTGTTTGATAATGTAGGAAAGCATAAACCATTCATTGAAGCAGTCCAGGCCACCATAGTCCCTTATGTCGTCAAAGTTGTTTTTCCTTTTCCCGAACTCATAGGTTGGTGCGTAGAGAAGTATTCACAGGAAGAAAAAGTCATCGTAAATAAGCAGGGGTCTAAGGTCATGTGTAGGGTAGAGAGTATGTCAATTCGAGATTCCCTCAGTATACCAAAGTATTTCTCCGCAACGTCTGAACTTTTCAATGAAGAAAATCTAATTAGGTTATACAGAGAGTGTCCATCAGAAGTCAGAAATCTATTCTTGCAGACAATTGCAAACCAGAACATTTTTCAGAGAGTCTGTCTTTGCCAATCAATGTGAGTATAATCATTATTGAAGTCCAATGAGTCTGTTCCCTTTTGAGTCAGGTTTTAGTTCTGGATAATAAAAAATATGTAGTCGAAGTCATGCTCGGTTTCCTGTTCACCTTTTTTATGTCAAAGTCTGGTCTGTCAATCCGTATCAGTTTTGATCAATTCATAGCTAACAATATCCATAAGCAGCTGGTAAATTTCAGTTCTCTAAGGCATTTCAGATACTACACCTATCTGTTGAATATTTTCATAGAGACCAATAAGGGAGAATTTCCTGAAGCAACATTCATATCAACTGAATGTAAAAGGATTACATTTCTCATTTTCATCAACAAAGTCATGTCCAGGGTTTACAGTTTAATATTCAACACCAGCTTACCTAGAGTTCTGGATGACATGAGGAGCTATCTACAGCCAAATCCAAAAAAAAAAGTGGGGGATTGGGTCCTATTCATGCATTCAACAATGATCTGGGTTTATGGTTGCCATGAATCCCCCTGTCTATTTCCTATTTTTTCGACCCCCAGATTCTTTGCCCTTGAATTCATCAGGCAAAGAATTATATCTGAGATAGAGCATTTCCTGAAATTTCACAAAGCCTCCAACCTCAAATTCCATTTTATCATTGGCCCTTTCATTGTCAAATCCAAATCTTGTTTATCTTAGATTCAAGCAAATCTCAAAGAGTTTGGTTTTGCAAAACTACAAAGGAGAATATATGACCCACACCAAATCATATCCAAGAGAATATTGATGAACAAACAAACCCCTTATGAGCATGAACATGTTGAGGGTTTTGATAAACTAGCAAACCTAGAATTTTGTGCCGATATGGAAGTAGTCTTACAACCAACTCAAATGCAGCAAGTGGAGGAAACCTTGAAACAGAGTCAAACATAGAAAGTTCCTCAAAAACTAATATTCAAAGTCCCCAAGGTAAGTGTTTACAGCAAGAGAAGTAGTTCAGAGGCCATGGTCACCAGTGATTAGCATACTTCTCCTAAGAAGATGAAGATTACACAGACTCCGTAGATTGTAAATTTGGAGGAGGAAGAGACCATAGAACAAGTAAATCTTGATATGGTTGAGAGTGGTACAAGCATTGTTGAAGTTGAAAAGGAAAACAAAATCCAAATTGAAGGAAGCTCCAGAAATTTTAGCAGCAAAAAATACATCTTTGACAAGACATCTGAAGCAGTGTATCAATCTAAAGAAGATTTGGAAAAATAGTATGTTGAAAATGGAAATATTGCTCTTAGTGAGATTAGGGACTTAATCCCCGAGGTAGAAAATATTTCCCAGCATAAATATTATTTGTTCACACTGAGAGATATTGAGAAGAGGACATTTAATATAGCAGTTGCAGATGAAGACAAGGTGTCTAAGATCAAGAAAAGGTATGACAACATCAATTCTCCAAACAAGGTCAAATTCCATGGACATACCAATGACATGTTATATTCAGATTACTTAATTTTAAGCTTGAAGAACTCAAAACTGTCATCCCATATGATGAAATTGGAAGAACAGTTAAGGCATGAAAAGGCATCTAGTAGATCTTGGCAGACTCAAGTCAAAAGATTGGAAACTGAAGGTCCCCAAGGGGTGAAAACCTCATTGTCTAAAAAAGAAAAATTAATTCAAAGCTTGAAGAAGAAACTGAAAATGTCTGCCACAGAGAATCCACAAACAACAGAACTAGTTTCTCTTGAACAAGAGAAGGAAGCATTTTGTCAAGAGGCATTGGATTACAAAGCTAAAGTGTTGCAACTAGAGCAAGACAAAGTGAAATGGTCACAAGATTAAACAGAGTTGTTGAACTTGTACCTTCTACTACAGAAGATGGGTCAAACACTAAAGGGCTTGTCCAGGATATGTTACAACTTAGCCTGAAAGAAGGAGAAATCAAAGGGATAAAAGGGAACATAGAGAAGTTGAAGCAAGAAATTAAAGCAAAGGATGAAAGAGTGGCTCAATTTCAAAAGGAGAATCAAGCCTTGCAGGAAAGGATAGACAAGATAAAAATAAGATTAAGGTGAAAAGGACTATTGCAGGGAGCCAAACACATCATCTGGGATTCTATAGTTGTTGAAGCTGCCAAGTTCAGAGTGTATTTGAATTTCATCAATGATAAGGACAGCATGGCCATCACAGCCAGAAGCAGGTGCACTGTTGTAAATGAGACTTTATCAAAGAAACCATCAGAGTGTGCCCAAAATTCCATAAACTTGCTCAACTCCATCCCTACTGCAAAACTTCAGACCATTGGAGTTAAATATAGAACTACATTGATCATATGGGCCAGGAGGGTTATTGCTAAACATAACCTATTGAAATCAATCCAAACCAAGGCCACACAGATGGAGCAAAGTGTGCAAGAATTCAAGGATTTGTTTGAAGAATTGTTTATTAAAGGCCTCCCACCATTTTGGGATGGAAAAGGAAAATCATATGATCAAGAAGAATACAAAGGTCGCCTCACTCAGTGTAGAATGGACCACTCCAAGTTTGAAGCCCTGAAGGAAAACCTGAAAGGAGCAACCCTAGTTGAACATATGATTACATAGTTTGAGATTTTGAATCAGTTCAAAGCAGTGAAAGATGGACTACCAGTCATGACATACGCCTATTGCATTGACTTGGAGATCCTGATCAAAGAAATTATGGATTATGATATCACTTCCGACTTGCAATGGAAGGAGATAGTATGACTGGGTAAGACAAAGTGCAGTTTTCCAGGAGCCAGCAAATGATGTCCAAGTGTCACTGAAGATGGAAGATCAAGCAGAAGACCAGAACAGAACAAGTGGCAAAGAAAGGAGTTGAAGTGTCAGAGGAGTTAAAATCTTGATCATGAAACATTTTTCTTGTTAATCATTGTAATCGGTTTCAATACCAAAACTGACATTTGTAATTATTGTAATCAGTTTTGGAAAATGAAACATTTCATTTCAAGAATTGTAATTAGTTTCAAACCAAAGGAACTCGAACTTGTATAAATATTAGGATTTCCAAATGTATTAGTGTTGGCAAAGTGCAAGGGCATGATTTAGTTGTTTAAACTTGAATGCATTTTTCTGAAGCTTAATAGAAGACATATGCAGAAGTCTTTGAAGTCTCCATGAAAATATTTTAATGGTGGTGATATGAGTTTTGTCTTCTCTTTTTGTATGTATTTCCTGTGTTTCTGATTCCATTAGCACTATCTACTATTTAAATTGGATAGTTTAAAGGCCCAAAATTCATCTTATGATGCTCTTGGATTAAGCAATTTAAACTGTGTTAAGTTTCTTCCTAACTAATTCTGAATTCATTTCATTAATGGCATGATGCAGTTACTTTTTCCCCCTTTCTTCTTACACTCTGCAAATTACAGTTTATAACTCAGATTCATCGCCTCGCTTAGCCTTTATCCTCTGGAGAGTTCTACCGACCAGTCAATGTTTCTATTCTTTTTCATAAATTCGACTCCACAGCCCTGAGTTTCCCTCCTCTTCCTTTCCAACAAATTTATAAAACCCCCCCAAAACAACAAAACCTAGCCATTGATTGTCAAAGAAACACCAAGTGACACAAGAGAGCCCTCTATGAGCTGAGAAGGCTAATACCCAACTCTAAAGTTGGTTTGTAGGTTACCTCTATCATTTTTTTTATCAGCCAAACAAATTTACAGAGTGCTGACATTCTAGCGTCGTTGCCAAGGATCGAAAGTGAAATCTTCCCTGGGAAAAGAATGACTTAAAGCTTCAGATTTGATTCCTGTGGGTGACAGTGAATCAAACACCTTATTGGATGAGACTAAATTTACCCTGGCGTATCCATTATAAAGAGACCAATATCATAAAGCAGTTTGAGCTAGAAATCCTATCTCCCAAGAGAATTCATACCAGGAGAAACGTAGACCTAGAAGTAGTGATCCCTGTGTCTGATCCTGAGAAGATTGTACACAAAAGAAAAGAAAATCCACTAAGCCTAGTTGTGTTTTTGGACAGATGTCTATCCTTGCCCAAAGATGGAGTGATAAGCATTGAAGCCCTTGATTTTGATTCGAAATTTGAGAAAACTATGTTCAGAACTAAATCTGAGTCTTGTTTGAATGAGATAATCTTTGATGAGAAGAGGTTCCAAGATTTAATTTTAGCTGCCTCTACTAAACCTCTAGTGATTCCCAACCAACAACCACTTCAAGTTCTTACTGCAGCCATGGTAGTTAGGTTTTCCCCTCTTGTCCTACCTGCTCAATTACATGACTTGACCTAGGAATATAATCAGAGGATTAAGTTGTATGATGTTGAAGGCAATGTGTCAGCCCAAAAACACTTAGAATGGTTCAATGATTTTATAGACCTAGAAGAAGTATATTTTGAAGATGCAAAAATGAGGTTGTTTGCACAAAGTCTTACAAGAGAAGTCAGAAAATGGTTCAGAGCTCTCCCACCAGCAAGTATCCAAAATTTTGAAGCCTTTGAAACATATTTTCTTGCAAAATGGGGTGACAAGAAAGACCCCCTTCAGTTTCTAACCCAGTATAGCAACATGAGAAGGTCACCTGATGAAACAATCCAAGAGTTTTTAGCCAGATTTATCAAAGTCTACAACTCAATTCCTACTGAAGTAAAACCTCCTCCCAGGGTTGCTCAACTTATATATGTTGACTCCTTTGAAAGTGATTTTTCTTTGTTGTTAAGGGAAAGAAGATCCACTTCACTAGATGATATGATGAGTGATGCAATAGAAGTTGAAGTAAATATAATGGCTTGAGGAAAGATCAAATATAATTCTGACAGAGACATGAACAAGGTTCAAGATAAGGCACAACCTTCAACCTCACATTCATCAGAGGAGAGTTTTGAAATGATGATGAAGACCGTGGAGAAACTCATGGAGAGGATGTCTTTAGATAACAAGCCTAACACCAAAGAACAGGCTTATGTTCCACTCATAAACCAAAGCAGACCAACGGTTCCACAAATCAGACAAAGATATCAAAGGAACCAGGGTGATCAACAAATAAGACCTCACTTTCAAAATAATTATGTAAATGAAAATTTTGATGGAACTTTTGAAGACAACATGCATTGTTGTGATGCTAATGAAACAAAGGTGTTTTTTACTAAAGAAGAACATGACCAGTTCATGGACGCAAATGAAATATTCATGCAGGAGGATGAGGAAAGGTTGTCAGTAGAAAGGGAAGATTACCAGACAGGGTTGCAGAACGCCATCATGCAATTCCAGAAAAAATATAATATTTGAAACAAAAAGGTACCTTCAAATCCTCCAAAGGGAACCCCTACAAAAGAGTCTCAAAATAATACACCTTCTTCAAGTCAGCCTAAGAAGGACTCTGTTGCAAAGGATGTTGTGGAGAAAGGAAAGCGGAAGGAAGAACCTCAGAAGAAAGTACCTGAAACAAGAAAGGAGACAGTCATCAAAGAGGTAGAGAAAACCTCATCTTCCTTTAACTTTGAAAGTGAGATGGCCAAAATTAAATCGTTGTTCCATTCAATGAGTTAATAAAGAATAGTGAATATAGAAATTAGATTATTAATATGCTCAATATGGAAGAAACTTATGATACTTTGAACATACAAGATGATCATCCTGCCATCTTGTTTGGCCCACGTGTAGAGGACAGTAATGATGTTGATGAGGTCCCCCCTTTCTATTTCAGTCTAAAGATTCATGGTATGACTCTGCACAATGTTATGTTGGATTCAGGAGCATCCCACAACCTGATGTCCAAGGTGGTCATGGACCAATTGGGCCTAGACATTACAAGTCCTTACAAAGATCTTTTCTCCTTTGATTCAAGGAAGGTGAAGTGCCTGGGCCTAATCAAAGATTTGGTGGTATATTTGTCTCAAATTCCAACAAAAAATATGGTCATGGATGTAGTAGTTGCTGATATTTCTCCTAAGTTTGGCATGTTGTTATCTAGGTCATGGGCTGCAAAGTTGAAAGGGACTCTGCAAATGGACATGTCATATGCCACTATCCATGTTTTTGGTCAAGATAGGAAGTTGTACAGGGAAGTATTGCTCAAATACATGGTTAGTAACAAATCCCAGCCAAACAACCAGCCTATTTATTATGTGGAAACTAAGATTGGCTCCTCTATTTTCTTTAATGATTTGAGTTTTGAAGAGAAGGGCCAGAGATTGATATGACTGCCAAAGACAAATCTAACCAACAAAATGAGGAAAGTTCAGAGCAACAAAGTAATGCAAAAGATTGGATATGGAATATGAGATTCGATGGAGCTGTCAGCAAAGAAGGAGTAGGGGCTAGTGTGTGGATTAACCTCCTCGGAGGAACTACAAAACAATGTTCTTATAAGCTTTCTTTTGATTGCACAAACAACATGGCCGAATATGAGGCATTGGTGTTGGGATTGAAGACTTTGAAAGAAATGGGTGCTAAGAGAATAGTTGTACATGGATATTTTGAGTTGATTATCAATCAGATAAAGGGTATATACCAAGCAAATCATCCTAGGCTGAGGGCCTATAGAAATATAGTGCTCAATCTCCTAGAACAATTTCCAAAGTATAACCTTTCAATGATTTCAAGAGGACAGAATCAGATTGTTGATGCCCTGGCTACTTCATCTTCAGTCTTAAAAATTCCAATTATCCCTAACAAAAGATATGAGATTGAGGTCAAGCACAGGCCAACAATACCAGATAACATTAAATACTGGCAGGTTTTTGAAGATGACAAACAAATAGAAAGCTTCCTTAAGATGGAGGATGAATTTGAAAATTTGAATATAGATGAGGAATATTGCTATGATGAAGAAGATGCAGCTATGCTTGCAAATGATGACTGCTTCAAAAATCAGATTGTTGGCAAGGATATAATGCAGCTAAAAAATAACACCATCCCCAAAGTCTTGGTACCATTAGAACAACTCTTTGACAACAATGATGTGGCCAGGAGTCCTAAAATTACTGTAAATGATGGAAATGTTGAAGATTGCAACATTGGGACTTAGGAAGACCCCAAAATCATCAAGCTATCCAAGACACTTAGCCCAGAGGTCAAGCAAAGGTATATCAGTTTAATGAAAGAATTTCCTAATTTTGTTGCCTGGAGTTATGAAGATCTAAAGGTTTATGATACTAAAATTATTCAGCATGTGATTCCACTCAAGGAGGATCATAAACCTTTCAAACAGAAATTAAGAAGAATTAATCCTTTGTTGTTGTCCTTAATTGAAAAAGAGATAAAAAAAAATTGTTTGAATCCAAGATCATAGTGTCCCTAATATTTTCTAAATGGGTAGCAAATATGGTACCTGTTAGAAAAAAAAGTGGAGAAATCAGATTATGTGTGGACTTTCGAAATCTGAACAGGCTATCTCTCAAGGACAATTACCCATTGCCTAAGATGGATCAAATACTACAGAAAGTGGTTGGTTCTCAGAAAATATCAATGTTGGATGGTTTCTCTGGATATAACCAGATCATGCTACACCTTGATGGGTAGGAAATGACAACCTTCACAACACCATGGGGCACCTTCATGTATGCCAAAATACCTTTTGGGCTCATTGTTGAGGAAAATATATGAAATTACCTTACTCAAGAATTTTCATATCTTGCTTGGCTAAAGAAAGATAGACGGGAATATCACCCTATGTTTATAGCCATCATACTTTGTATCCTAATTCACAAGTATTGATTACAAGTGCTTAGCCTAATTTTTTTTATAGATGAAAGATTGCTGGAAAATTCATTATTTATGTAATTTTCTGAATATAACAGATGTTGAAATAAATATAGAGACAGAAGTAAAGACACCAAGTCAATAATCAAAACAGATGAGACATAAAGCAATCGTTTATTTCATTCCAATTCGTCAAAAGAATCATTCTCTTTACAAAATTCCCTAAGGAAGTTTTGGACCAAAGTCAAACTTAGATGTCCCCAATGAATCATACAAAAGGACTTCTGACAGAAAGTAAAAAATGAACTTTAAAAGCTGGATGAGCTTGCCATAGATTGTTTCTCACTCGACTCTGTACAATAGCCTTTGTCAGACATGAAATTTAATTCACAAACAGATAAGTCTACACAGACTATCAAAGATAGATTAACACCTCTGAAAAACAAGTGTCTAAATGATGTAATTCAGCCCTAAATCTTGTTGTCTACAATAGGACCCTGCTATCATAAAAGAGAATTAGGCTTCCAATGAATTAAAGAATGGATGAAAACTAAATTATCTCAACAAAACTCAAAGAACAGACCTTAGTATGCTTCTCCTTCTATTCTCCTCTTGTTCCTCCTTTTCCTTTTTCCTTTAAGCAATTAGAATTAGTTGAAGTAGTTGAACTACTTCTTTAGTTAAGTTAACTAAAACTCAACCAACTTTTTAGTTAAGGGGGAAAAGTAATAAAATCATAATAAGGGTTTTTAATAATAACTAGTAGGTGGGACCCCTTGTGACTCCCTTTAGTTCTTTAACAATCATAACACAATTAGTTAATCAAACAAAACATCCCTCCTTGTGACTCCCATCATCACTTTCATATTTTGACAATTTATATCAATGATAATTGAAATTATTCCCAAAAGTATATTACCATATATCCAAAATATAGTGTGTTGTCCAAAATTTCAGAAGTCAACTGTTCTCAAAAATCAATAAATAAAAACACTTAAAATCCATATTTGCCACTCTAGGAGGCAATCTTTCTCTTGTTGTTGTTGTCACCTTTTGATATTTATGAATTTTCCTTAGGCTGTGTGGAGCCTTTAGGCCTAATCTCATTGATCACATGAGAGAAATCATCTCTCAAATGCATGCGGGAGGACACGGATTTGGCTGAGTCATTTGAGGGTCAGGAGGGGAAACAACGGCTTTTCCTTTGTCAGGAGCATGGTGGGCCTCGGTTTTTAACCTTTTTCTTGCATGGGAATATTCTACTGGTGAGTGGACAGGGGAAACTTTGAAAATTTGATTAACAAGTGGAGGGGCAGGTAGAGACAAGTTAGGCTAGCCACGATGTTGGGAGACTATCAGGTGGACAATCTCTTTCCATCCATCATTTTCAGGGATTTCATGTTGTAATGAAACATGAGGGGGTACTGGGATACCAGGGAACCATGGGGCTTGGAAGGGAGGCCTTTCAGGCCTAGTTGGACCACTCCTTTCCCAATCCAGTTAAAGAATCTAGCATGAACTACTTGTCCTAACTCTTGCGATTCTGCATCAAAATGTATAGAGAACCTTGGCCTTCTAGGTATCCTATTCCAATTTCCTCTTCCTCTGTTACCCAGGCCATGGCTACCTCTGCTGAAAAATCTCATTCCTATATGCATTATCGATTAGAAAATAGTTTCTTCAACAACCATACATGACAACTCTTTTAAATATGAAACAAAATTTGGCTCAGCAACATATCAGACTCATGCAATCCAATCCATACAAATTTCTTAATACTTGTCAATGAGCAGGGGGTGAACAAGGGTTTTGGGATATGTGAGGGATTGTATTGAGCGAAAAGTGTTAAAATGAGGGGGAATAGATCATGATTACTGCTCACAAACATCAAACAATCAACTGTATCGTAAATCAAAAGAATATATCACTGTAATTCATCCATGTGTGATCCTTTAACTGTCATAATACACAATGTATCTTAACCATAATTAAATGTTAAGAACAGGGAGTGGATAGTGAATATGGGAAGGCGAAGGGAGTTGTAATGTGTGAAAAGTGAAATAATGGTAGGGAAAAAAAATGAATATTGTTTGAAAAATCAATTAATTAATCCATAAAAACAACTCTGTATTCAATAGAAACGATTCCAACACCAATTAAACAACTACTATGTCAAAACTTGTTCACTATCACACATTCAAATCCTCAAACCTTTCCCATTAACAAAGTGTATAATTATACTCAGAATCACTATGCCTTGCAACAGTCTTGTTGAGAAAATACTTGTGTTCTTTCATTTCATTTCTTTTCATTTAAACAAAATCAAAAGGAACACACAATCACATTTCTTCAACTCTGTTCAGCATATAAAAATATCAACGACTGCCCATAATTCGTGATTTCCCAAATCAAACATAGACACGTGCCTTTTCCTGAGTTGAACATACCCTTTTAAAACTTGCTCAATTTCATTATTTTGACAATATTAACCATTAAAACTTGCAATGCAACCAAAATACAAAACTCATGCTTCATTTATGATGTGCAATAAAACAAAACAATGCACGATGTCTCCATAAACCATACATAGTAAACAACCAAGTTACATTCATCAATTTTCCAATTTGCAATGATCCTGATCGAGACTAATCAAACACACAACAACCACCAACTTCAATTGTACCATATTGTAGGAACACAACGACAAATGCATAAGGAAAAGAGGCAACCCTATGACTGTGCATTTCCATTTACTCCCAATCAACCAATTTACTCAAAAATGAGCTAAGTTATCTATGCAACTGTCACAACAAAAGGAGGTAGCGACTGTATACCAATTCTCATTCCCAATTACAACTTTCCAACAACCCGATCAAACAGAGATGAGACAATACTCAAAGCAACTATCATAACCACTCAACCAACATATGATAGTCAACAAGATAACTGACAAGAGTGTGACTGGTTGGGGTTATCAAAATCGAGTTATGTAACCATAAACACAAGAAATAATCACGAGTTCGGTTGGTCACCAAAACACAGGGATATTGGAGGTCGACCATATCGACGATAGATGGGAAACCTTCGAAATAAGCATGGTGGAACCACAAGATTTTATAACTCTTATCTTGTAAAATAGTGTGACAGTTCAACACCAGATAGGGTAGGTAACGATGCAGAGGAGCAGATATTGCTCACTGGACAGTAACCAATACCAAGAACGTGCAGAGGCATAACCCTCGCGCTTTTCCCAATAGCCAAGCCAATTTATAATAATGTTGATGGAAATGTGGACCCCATGTATTACCAACAACCCTAAAGCATACTTCTTGGCATAATGGCCACCCCATAACTAACTATGTTGATGCCAATACCACAAAATAAGCCCACGACGAGATGAAAAACCCACAAACATGGCTCTGGAGGATACACAGTGACCAAAAGGAGTTCGAAACATACACAACAATGCCATAAAAACCGAATACAATAGGGTATGGTTACCATTAATTGTGAGGAGGCAGCCAACAAGGATAAACAAAGTGAAACCCTCCAACAAAATACCCATAACTACTTAAAACAATAGTGAGCCATCACAGTTTCCACCACACATAACAACCAACGAAATCACAACTTCAACCATCATTTTTTCCATTTGCAAATGAATAACCATACAGTCATTCTAGAGAAAACACCCACGCATTTACACAGTTTCCAATCTCGGGAAAACACAAACCAACACATTACCAATCCAACGTTCATTTCATATATAGAGTGAATTCATGGATGGGCGAAAAGAACCATACATGTAATCAATGTCTTTAAAAAGTGCGAGTTGGTCGAGCAGTTCCTTCCAGGATTGAATCTTGGAGGTTAACCACAAAAAAACCAAATGAATAATAACCATGCTAGGGTGATGGTCCAGTGGGAGAAGTATGGAGTGACGTGCATTACTGCATGTTGCTTCCATCCTCCACTTCATTCAATTTCATAGTACATGATAGCCAACAAAAACCATACCATTAATCCATGCCATTAATTCCATGCATTGAAACTTGCACATATTGCTTGCCAATTGTGCCACCCAAATCCATGTTAACCATTTCCAAAACCATACCATAACATATATCAAATGCACCCAATATAACTCAATATAAATCGTATAGCCACTAACCATTGCTAGTTAGGACTAACACTAATTCCTCTTTATTTCATTTGCACATAGTATAGCATAACATAGTATAGTTCCTTTTCTTGGATTTTTTTCTTATAAGTTTCTTTCCATTGCTCTTGTTTATTGTTGTTACTAAAATGTGTCTTGTGCAGGTGTAACAGGTAATGAATCATGGCGACAATATCAAATGTAACAACAGTAAATATAAGCCACTCATATCATGGAATTTAGAGCTTAGAATAACAGGATCATCATATAAAATGCATTATCCATCTGCCATTATGTCGCAAACAAAACAAAGACTACATCATCAACCATATAAAACTCTATAAGAAGCATCGAAACAACAACATAAAATGTGTGATCAGACTATCTTTGGGCCTCCATTCTACAAGGAGGTCCCACCTACTAGTATTATATATCATTAGCATAGTTTAAATAATAGGCTTTAGAAATACTTTGTGGGTGAAATCCTCCTTGCGATTTTAATCGTCAACACTCATGAATGCAGGGGAAAATTTCCAAAGGGCTATGGATATAGCCTTTGTTGATGAGAAAGATAAATTTATTGTTATTTACTTAGATGATATCACTGTATATTCAGGTTCTGATGAAGAACATCTCAAGCATCTAAGGAGAACTTTTGAGAAATGTAGGAAGTTTAGCATTTCATTGAACCCTGAGAAGTCTAATTTTGGTATGGAGGAGGGAAAGTTGCTTGGTCACATTATTTCAAAAGAGGGAATAAAGATAGACCCCAGCAGAGTTGAGGAAATCCTTAAAATTGTCACACCTAGAAGCAAAAAATAAGTACAATCTTTGCTAGGGAAAGTGAATTTTCAGAGAAGGTTCATCCCTAACCTGGCTGAAATCATAAAGCATATCACTAACATGCTCAGAAAAGGAAGTGAGATAAAGTGGACTCCTAAAGCCAGGAAATCCTTTAAATATGTTCAAGTGGCATTGACCAAAGCCACAGTACTGGCCAGTCCCAATTTTGAAAAGGACTTCATATTGTTTTATTTTGCCTCAGAACACACCATTGCTGGTGTTTTATTACAAAATGATGAATAGAACTTTGAAAAGCCTATAGCCTACTACAACAAGACATTGAGAGATTCTCCATTGAAATATGATATCATGGAAAAGCATGCATATGCACTGGTCAAGGCCCTAAAGGAGTTTAGAATTTATGTCTTGCATTCCCACACTATTGCTTATGTACCTAGCAGTTCTGTCAAGGAAATTTTAACTCAACTAGATCCTGAAGGTAAAAGGGGCAAGTGGATAGTTGTGCTTTTGGAATATGACCTTGAGATCAAACCTACAAAGTTGATCAAGGGGCAAGGACTTGCAAAGTTGATGTCCCAGTCAATATGTGAACTCTTGGGGATTAATTTCATTATTGATTTGTCTACAGATTCAAGAGAAGAAGAGGTCCCTTAGGTATCTAAACAATTTCTTGAATCTCCATGGTATGCTGATATTATTTATGTGTTGAGAAATTTGTAGGCTCCTCCTAAAATGAGTGAAACCAAGGCCAAGTTTTTTAAGCTAAAAGAAGCAAAGTTTTGTATTTTAAATCAGTCTCTGTATTGGAAGGATCCACAAGGAATCTTGTTGAGTTGTTTGTTGTAGGAAGAAGTGGAAAATACCATCAAGGAGTTTCATAAAGGTGATTGTGGAGGACACCATTATTGGAAAACTATTGTGCACAAGATTTTAAGGGCAGGGTTCTATTGGCCTAGCATTTTTTCTGATGTTTACAAAGAAGTTTCAAGCTGTCATGAATGCCAATTTTTTTATGGGAAGAGAAAATTGCAGCCTTTTCCCTTGAAGCCCATATCTGTTGAAGCACCTTTCAGACAATGGGGCCTTGATTTCATACAAGAAATTCATCCACGGTATTCAGCTCAGCACAAGTGGACATTGACAGCCATAGATTATTTCACCAAGTGGATTGAAGCAGTTCCTACCAGGCAAGCCACATATATTGTTATCATTCAGTTTTTGGTAAACAACATTTTATCCAGGTTTGGTTGTCCAATCAAAATCATTACAGATGATGCAACGGCATTCAAGTCCAAAAAGATGGAAAAAATTTGCAGTGATTACAATATAGCTCTTGGCCATTTCACATCTTATTACCCTCAAGGTAATGGGTTGGGTGAGTCATCCAATAAAACATTGACCAGAATTATCAAAAAATTGATGCAAGATAACAAAAAGGCTTGGCACAAGAAGCTTATCCATGCACTACGGGATGACATGATTACTACTAAAAGGTCTATTGTTAGTTCACCTTTCCAGATTGTGTATGGCACAGAGGAAATTTTTCCTACTTCATTAGGATTACCAGTGATGAGGTTGGTACAGGAGAAAGATGTTGAACCAGATGCCATCCAAAGGAGGACAAATGAACTGATCAATCTCCAGCAAACAAGAGAGAAAGCCTTCAACAAATCTCAGCTACACCAAGACAGGATTAAAAAGCCTTTTGATAGACATACTAAGGAAGAATATTTCAAAGTGGGGGACTTGGTGTTGAGATGGGATGCCAGGAATGAAGACAGAGAAAAACATGGGAAATTTGACCATCTGTGGATGGGACCTTTAAAAATTGTGGCATACCATGGAAATAATGCCTATCTGATACATGAATGTAATGGATATCTCATTGAAGGAGGACATTTGAATGGAAGATTTCCCAAGCATTACCTCGCTTAAAGGATTTTTCAACCTTTCCATTCATTGTATATAACTATTTCATTTTTCAATTGAAGCAATCGAAATCAATTCACCAGAAATTGAAGCCTGAGGCGAAGGCCCTAAGTTATGCTGAGTATAATTTGAGTTTTGCAAATAAGATGTTGATAGATTTAGTTGCAGAATTAAAATAAATCCCAATGGGTAGGAACTTGGTCTGTCATTCTTTTCTACCTCGCTGGGAGGATAGCATCCCCAGTTGGAGACCATGTTATCCCCATTAAAAAAAATTGTGTGAAAACGAGATTTCAGGACTTAGTGAGGCGCTAAATTGGTTTGGAAGTATGATAAATCAAGGGAGGGGATAAATCTAGCAGGAATAGGCTAAATATGGTGGGGCGCTAAGGTGATGGGATTCTATAAGTCACAGATCGTGCACTCTCCAAATCTACGGTCAAGGATCATTTTGGGGGGAGGAGTTACGCTGAGGATAATTCCCGAAAGCGGGCCGAAAACTAAACCATATTTTTCAGTCCGAACCATGTGGCACCACCAGGTGCATTTCGGGGTGAGAAGCATATTTCCCCAAACCACTTCCTCGTGCCCCTGAAATTAAAAAGTATATAAAGGGCATTGGTTATTTATTTTATTATTTTTCAAAATACCAGAACGTTTGAAAGTTGGTGCGACCACCTTCGTTCAACTGTAGCTCGACAGTGCACCAAGTTCACGCCATTTCCGCTCATTTCCAGGTTTTTTCATCACCACCATGGACCCTATCATAACTTTAGTAACAGAGCAAGACACTGTGTCAAATAAAGAAGCCCTAATTGACCGAGATTCAGACGTTTTTGACACCAAAATCACCATTTCAACCATCTCTATGTCCAGAAGCAATCTGTCTGATAATGTAGGAAATCATATACCATTCCTTGAAGCAGTCCAGGCCACCATAGTCCCTTATTTCATCGAAGTCGCTTTCCCTTTTCCCGAATTCATAGGTTGGTGCACAGAGCAATATTCACAGAAAGAAAAGTCGTCGTAAATAAGCAGGGGTCTGAGATCATGTGTAGGGTAGAGAGTATGTCAATTCGAGATGCCCTCAGTATACCAGAGTCTTTCTCTACAGCATCTGAACCTTTCAATGAAGAAAAGATAATTAGGTTATATAGAGAGTGTCCATCAGAAGTTAGAAATCTGTTCTTGCAAACAATTGTCAAACCAGAACATTTTTCAAAGAGTTTGTCTTTGCCAATGAATGTGAGTATAATGGTTATTGAATTCCAATGGATTTGTTCCCTTTTGAGTCAGGTTTTAGGTCTGGATAATGACAAATATGTAGTTGAAGTCATGCTCGGTTCCCTGTTGACCTTTTTTATGTCAGAGTCTGGTTTGTCAATCCGTATTAGTTTTGATCAATTCATAGCTGACAATATCCATAAGCAGCTGATAAATTTCAGTTCTCTAAGGCATTTCAGATACTACACCTATTTGTTGAAGATTTTCATAGAGACCAATAAGAGATAATTTTCTGAAGCAACATTCATATCAACTGAAGGATTAAATTTCTCATTTTCATCAACAAAGTCATGTCCAAGGTTTACAATTTAATATTCAACACCAACTTACCTAGAGTTTTGGATGACATGAGAAGTTATCTACAGCCAAATCTAGAAAGTAAAGTGGGGGATTGGGTACTATTCATGCATTCAACAGTGACCTGGGTTCCATGAATCCCCCTATCTATTGCCTATTTTTCTGACCCCCAGAGTCTTTGCCCTTGAATTCATCAGGAAAAGAATTATATATGAGACAAAGAATTTCCTGAAATTGCACAAAGCCTCCAACCTCAAATTCCCTTTTATCATTGGCCCTTTCATTGTTAAAGAAAGATCTTGTTTATCTCATATTCAATCAAAGCTCAAAGAGTTTTGTTTTGCACAGCTACAGGGGAGAAGATATGACCTACACCAAATCATATCCAAGAGATGATTGATGAACAAACAGGCCCCTTATGAGAATGAACATGTTGAGGGTTTTGATAAACTGGCAAACCTAGAAGTCTATGTTGATATGGAAGTAGTATTACAACCAACTCAAATGCAACAAGTGGAGGCAACCTTGAAACAGATTCAAACACAACAAGCTCCTCATAAACTAATATTCAAAGTCCCCAAGGTAAGTGTTTACAGCAAGAGAAGCAGTTCAGAGGCCATGGGAACCAGTGATCAACAAAATGCTCCTAAGAAGATGAAGATTACATAATCTCCATATATTGTAAATTTGGAGGAGGAAGATACCATAGAACAAGTAAATCTTGATATTGTGGAGAGTGGTACAAGCACTGTTGAAGTTGAAAAGGAAAGCAAACTCCAAAGTGAAGACAACTCCAGAAATTTTAGCAGCATAAAATACATATTTGACAAGACATCTGAAGCAGTGTATCAATATAAAGAAGATTTGGCAAAATAGTATGTTGAAAAGGGAAATATTGCTCTGAGTGAGATGAGGGACTTAATCCCTGAGGTAGAAAATATTTCATGACATAAATCTTCTTTGTTCAGAGTGAGAGATATTGAGAAGAGGACATTTAATAAAGCAGTTGCAGATGAAGACAAAGTGTTTGAGATCAAGATAAGGTATGACAACATCATTGTTCTAGACAAGGTCAAATTCCATAGACATACCAGTGACATGTTATTCAGATTACTTAAGTTTAAGCTTGAAGAACTCAAAATTTTCATCCCATATGATGAAATTGGAAGAACAGTTAAGGTAGGAAAAGACATTTAGTAGAGCTTGGAAAACTCAAGTCAAAATATTGGAATCTGAAGGTCCCCAAGGGATGAAAATATCATTGTCTAAAAAAGACAAATTAATTCAAAGCTTGAAGAAGAAACTGAAAATGTATACCACAAAACATCCACAAATAACAGAACTAGTTGCTCTAGAACAAGAGAAGGAAGCATTTCGCCAAGAGGCATTGGATTACAAAGCTAAAGTGTTTTAGCTAGAGAAAGAAAAAGCGAAATGGTCACAAGAGCAAATCGAGTTGTTGAACATGGTTGGAGTTGTACCTTCTACTACAGAAGTTGGGCCAAACACTGAAGGGCTTGTTTAGGCTATGTCACGAGTTATCCTGAAAGAAGGAGAAATCAAAGGGCTAAAAGGGAACATAGAGAAGTTGAATCAAGAAATGCAAGCAAAGGATGAAAGAGTGGCTCAATTTCAAAAGGAGAATCAAGGCTTAGAGAAAAGGATAGACAAGTTGAAAATAAGATTAAGGGGCAAAGGACTATTGTAGGGATCCAAACACATCATCTGGGATTATATAGTTGCTGAAGATGCCAAGTTCAAAGTGTATTTGAATTTCATCAATTATAAGGACAACATGGCCATCACAGCCGAAAGCAGGTGCATTGTTGTAAATGAGACTTTAACAAAAAAAACCATCAGAATGGGCCCAAAATGCCATAAACCTACTCAACTACATCCCTACTGCAGAACTTCAGACCATTGGAGTTAAAGATAGAACTACACTGATCATATGGGTCAGGAGGGTTATTGCTAAACATAACCTATTGAAATCAATCCAAAACAAGGCCACACAGATGGAGCAAAGTGTGCAAGAATTCAAGGATATGTTTGAAGAATTGTTTATTAAAGGACTCCCTCCATTTTGGGATGGCCAAGGAAAATTATATGATCAGGAAGAATACAACGCTCACCTAACTCAGTTCATAATGGACCACTCCAAGTTTGAAGCCCTGGAGGAAAACCTCAAAGGAGCAACCCTAGGTGAACATATGATTACAGATTTTGAGATTATGAATCAGTTCAAAGCGATGAAAGTTGGACTACCAGTCATGACATATGCCTCTTGCATTGACTTGGAGATCCTGATCAAAGAAATGATGGATTATGATATCCCTTCCGACTTGCAATGGAAGGAGATAATACGGCTGGGTAAGACAAAGTGTAGTTTTCCAGGAGCTAGTAAATGATGTCCAGGTGTCACTGAAGATGGCAGATCAGGAAGAAGACTAGAACAGAACAAGTGGCAAATAGAGGATTTGAAGTGTCAGAGGAATTAAAAGCTGGATCATGAAACATTTTTCTTGTTAATCATTGTAATCGGTTCTAATACCGAAACTGTCATTTGTAATTATTGTAATCGGTTCCAATACCGAAACTGTCATTTGTAATTATTGTAATCAGTTTCAGAAACTGAAACATTTCATTTAAAGCATTGTAATCATTTTCAAAACGAAGGAACTTGAACTTGTATAAATATTAGGAATTCCAAATGTATTAGTGTTGGCAGAAGTGCAAGGGCATGATTTAGTTGTTTAAACTTGAATATAATTTTTTGAAGCTGAATAGAATTTATATGCAGAAGTCTTTGAAGTCTCCATGAAAAGATTCTAATGGTGGTGATATGAATTTTGCCTTCTCTCTTTGTATGTATTTCCCGTGTTTATGATTCCATTAGCACTGTCTTTTGTTTAAATTGGATAGTTTAAAGGCCCATAATTCATCTTATGATGCTCTTGGCTTAAGAAATTCAAACTGTGTTAAGTTTCTTCCTAACTAATTCAAAATTCATTTCATTAATGCTTTGATGCAGTTACTTGTTTTCCCCTTTCTTCTTACACTCTGTAAATTACAATTTATAACTCAGATTCATCGCCTCATTTAGCCTTTATCCTCTGGAGAGTTCTGTTAGGACCACGCAATGTACCCTTTTTGCCCATACTTTTTGCCATTGTTATACCCTTCATCACCTGTATTTAGACTTATACTATCATTTCACCTGATCATTCCAAGGTACACAACGCCCTTTCTCATTACTACACGTTTAATCTGTTTTGCATGATATTTTACATCACTCTCGTACTTAACCATTGATTAGAAGTGCATAAGTGTCTATATCTGCAGAATAGTATTCAAGACCGATGCTGAAACACAGAACTATCCAAAGTCACTGATGCTGAAACACGGAAGCTGCTACACAGCCCGAGGACACATATGCTGAAACACGGAACTGCCACACAGTCTAAGGTCGCATATGCCGAAACACGGAGCAGCTACATAGTCCGGGGATGCAGATGCTGAAACACGGAGCTGTCACGCAGT
>ML778380.1:489040-540157 GCA_009831015.1 Picea engelmannii | reverse complement strand
ATGTTCCCTATATATGGAACACTCATCATTGTAATAATATATCGATTATATCTCATATGAAGAAAAACAACATGGTATCAGAGTAGGATTGGGCTTGACTCCTTCACAGGAGGGCCCAGGAAAATGAGAGTAGATTAAAATGTAGGGCCCAGGAAAATGAGAGTAGATTAAAATGTTGGGAGTGTTAAATTTATGGGGTTGTTACAATCTCTATGTACAACATATTTACTTTTTACTCCTACCTAAATTATAGAAAGAATTCCATAAATTATGGTGGGTAGTAATTTCTAGTAAAAATGTCTAATTACCTAAATATGAGGAATGTAATGCATATTTACTTCTACCTATATTTATGCAAAGAATCACATGCATTATGGAGGAACAATTTAACAAAGTCAAATGTTGATCGATGATATTTCTGTGGTGAGGATTGTTTTCAGCAATGTTTTGAAAAACCACAGTGTTGCCATTGGATTGTCGATGTTTCATATGCATATCAGGATCCATCTTCAAGAAAAGAAGTATGGTTTTGAAATTGAAGAGAAAATCTTGTTTTAAATACTAAAGAGAAAGGAAACCTATAGGTCGGCTAGATAGAACCCTAGCGGAAATTTTTAAAACCATTAATTTAGGTTTTTATTCAAAATTATTATTTTTTTAGGGTTTATTTTCATTTAAATTTTTTCTTTCATTTAAAGTATTTTGATTGTTGTTTAAATTAAGTAATAGTTTAAAAATATGAGTAAAAAATATATAGGGTTTTAATGATTTCAAATTAAAAATTTTTAATGTATTAAGGATTAAATTAATAAGTCTAAGTTTAATTAATAAATATTTTAATAAGAATTAGTTTTATGTTAATAATGAGTTAGAAATCTAGAATTTAAAATTTTTGGAACTAGAAGTGTTTTTAAATTGAAATTAAGGTTTTAAAAACTTGATTACTTACCTATTATTTTCTTCTTATTAAAGGGAACCAATTTTCATTTAGTTCTAGGCCATTGTCTATGTTAAGGTTGCTTGGGTTTTTTAGGATTTCAATTGCTTCCCTAATACAACGTTTAAATAGGTGATCTTCTTTTGCCAAAAATTTTGTCTCTTCTAGGAGAACATGGTGCTTTGTTTTAAGGGAGTGTTCTACTAAGGGTGAGGTGCGAATGTGTTCATTCGTTATGTTAGCTCCATGATCTTTAATCCTAATTTGAAAGGAGCGACCAGTTTCACATATGTAGCAATTACCACATGAGCACTCAATTTTGTAAATACCTTTGCATTTGTGAGGGTCAAGTTTGTCGTTAATGGATCTCATATTTTGTTTGATGGTTTCATGTGGTTTGAAGGAGGTCTGAATCTGTTTTTTGTTGAGGACTCTTGCAATCCTGTTGGTTACTCCATGGATGTAAGGAAGGTAGGCAGTGTTATTAGGGATTTGGTTGTTTAGGGAGTTAGGTTCTTTGTTTATTTTTTCCATGGATTTTTTAATTGCATTTTTAATGTATTTATGTTTATACCCTATGTTCCTAAAAATATTGGAAAGGTGATATTTTTCTTGTTCAAAGTTTTCTTCATCAGAGATTCGTATGGCCCTTCTGGCTATAGTTTTTAGGACTCCTAGTTTTTGGTTGGGGTGGTGATGGGAGTTTGCATGGAGATAGTTTTCTGTGTGGGTCTTATTTCTATAAACGGTATGTCCTAAATTTCCATTGTGTTTCCTATTGATTAGAACGTCTGGAAAAGGGATGCTACCATTTTTTTCAAGTTCCATTATGAATTTTATGTCTTATGAGATATTATTTAGGTGTTGAAATAATTTATCCAGTTCTTCTTTCCCATGGGGCCAGAGTACATTGGTGTCATCAAAAAACCTCTTCCACCTTGTCGGTTTTAGAGGATAGGAGTCTAGAGCTCTATTTTCAAAGTTTTCCATAAAAATATTGGCAATAATGAGAGACAATGGGGATCCCATTGCTACCCCACTAGTTTGTTCATAAAATTCTCCTTGATATTCAAAAAACATGGAGCGAAGACAAACCTCGGTTAGTTTTGTTGTTCCTGGATCAGTCACTTCTTTTACAACATTTTTTTTTTTTAAATAAAAAAGGGGTAGTCCCTGCTATATTAGATTAGCACAAAACTTTGACAAAATATACAGAGTCATGGCTACAGTCACCAAAAATGTTGCCGGTATCTGGAAACCAGCATAAGTGGGAGGCAAATAGCAGTTATACGATAATACATAAAGAAAAGAAACATCTGTCCTGCCCAGAGGAAACCAGGACAGATACCAGTGGTCCAGATAAACCTAAAACAGTTACAGAATAAAACTAAAAACCAGGAAATCATAAGAACCTAGGCACCCGGTGACGTGTTGCCTCCTCCAATTTGCCAAGTGGTCCTCGCCGGAATGGCAAAATCCTGCGCGCACAGGGGGCACTTCCGCTGAGTTGGGGCCCCGGAGAATGCATCGAGGAGCAGGTCCATGCGCTGACCCATGAGGAGGGCCCTATGTTCTAGGTCCGACATGTGGCCTCAGAGCTCGAACACCAAGGCCAGGTGCTCGTTACTGAGGAGAGAACCATGCATTCCGCCACCCAAGCCACTAGGAGGAGAAGTCTTTCGTTCCAATGCCTCACCAATGCCAACCGCAAGCTCCCTCTGCACCACTTCAGTCTTTGCATTCACATTCTTCTTGGCACCTGTTGCTTGCAAGTCGCCCGGCCAGGGAATTTCTTCGACAATGCAGCCAGGGAGTTCGTCTTCCCTGGCCGAGACGCATCTGGTGCCCTCCCTGCTAGACGTCCCCATGGCGCAGGGCTTCTCAACGCACAGCAGGTCCCCAATTGACAGGTCCTCCTCCATGATGCAAATTGGAAACAGATCCGCGGTCTCAGTCTCGGCCATGACTGCCCTGCTACAACCAACTCCCTGTTCTACAATAGTGTCGAGAAACGCCATCCTCTCAGCCCGAGCCTTCTTCCTGAGAATGGAAGACGCCGAAGCCAAAGCACGTTCAAGTTGCTCCTTCCGTCACCTCTACACTCTGTGTACGTCCCATGCTGAACCCCGACGAGGCCTTCCTCGCTTTCTCGCCATTATACCCAAGAAAATGCCAATTGATTGCAGAGTTAAGCTAAAAGTCCAGGACGAGAGCGGTTGCAGGTGCGAAGCGTAAGCAAACCGACTCTGTCGTGGAACACAAAGAAACCACCAGCCCTGGAAATTCTTCTCAGAGTATAGAGAAAAGGTGGTAAACAACCAGAGCATAGCCGCAGCAGGAGCATTCCCTCGCTGCTTGGGCTCAAAAGAAAACTCATAACCCGACCGCAGAGACCTTCGTCCTTCCATATCCTCTATTAATCCGAGTGCGCAGGGGGTGTTAATGGTCGCACGGGGGAGGAGTCCCTTCGTCGCATGGCCTCTGCTATGGCCATCCACCATCGTAAATGTTGATGTGTGGGTGGCGGCCATCAACATTTAAACCAGGACTGAGTGCTAATCCTTGTGTCACCGCCACGGAGCCGCGTGTCACCCCATCCGGGGTTTTACAACCTGGATAGCTTCATCTAGGGGGATTTTTGTGAAAAGGTAGACTACATCAAAGCTTATGAGAGTGTCTTCAGGTTTCACTTTTTCATACTTGACCCTCACAAATGCAAAGGTATTTACAAAATTGAGTGCTCATGCGGTAAATGCTACATCGGTGAAACAGGTTGCTCCTTTCAAATTAGGATTAAAGAGCATGGAGATGACATAAAGAATGAACACATTTGCATCTCATCCTTAGCAGAACACTCCCTTAAAACAAAGCACCATGTTCTCCTAGAAGAGACAAAATTCTTGGCAAAAGAAGATCACCTATTTAAACGTCGTATTAGGGAAGCAATTGAAATCCTAAAACACCCAAGCAACCTTAACAGAGATAATGGCCTAGTACTAAATGAAAATTGGTTCCCGTTAATAAAAAGAAAATAATAGGTAAGTAATCAATTTTTTAAAACCTTAATTTCAATTTAAAAACACTTTTAGTTCCAAAATTTTTATATTCTAGCTTTCTAACTCATTATTAACATAAAACTAATTCTTATTAAAATATTTAATAATTAAACTTAAACTTATTAATTTAATCCTTAAGACATTAAAAACTTTTAATTTGAAATCATTAAAACCCTATATATTTTTTACTCAGATTTTTAAACTATTACTTAATTTAAACAACAATCAAAATACTTTAAATGAAAGAAAAATTTTAAATGAAAATAAACCCTAAAACAATAATAATTTTGAAGAAAAACCTAAATTAATGGTTTTTAAAATTTCCGCTAGGGTTCTATCTAGCCGACCTATAGGTTTCCTTTCTCTTTAGTATTTAAAACAATATTTTCTCTTCAATTTTAAAACCAGACTTCTTGTCTTGARGATGGATCCTGATATGGATCTGRAACATCGACAATCCAATGGAAACAATGTGGTTTTTCTTAACATTGTTGAAAGTCAAATGCTATGTGGATGGATTATAACCAAATTAATATTTGGGTAGTTGCGGTGGTATTCTCCAACTATTTATAAGAAAGAAAATTTAATTTAATTTTCAAAGAGACGTGTCTTTTTTTGGGGATCAATCTAATATTACTATAAAAAGACACTTGAAAGACACAACAATAGACACACACATTTTTTCTCTTTCACACGTGGGATAAGTGATCTAAGGAAGAAACTAAGAAGTTAAATTTTCCGAGTTATTTAGTGATGTTATAGTGTTTACTAAAGTAATATCGTATATCATTGGAAGTAATTACCACTTGCGGAAAATTGTGCTTGTTTAATTTAACACTAGAAAATCAACATGATTAGCTATATGACATCAAGTATATGTTGGATGTGTGTTGGTATCCGTATGACATCGAGTATATGATGTATTTGTGTTGGTAGCCATATGACATCGAGTATATGATGGATGTGCATTGGTCATAGTAGAAGACATATTATTTGGAGGGTCATTGTATATAGTTGTGCACAAGATAAATTGATCTCCTCTAGGAGATGATTTTTGTTGTTCTTGTTTCTTATTTTGGGAAGGTCACAGGTAATAGCTATGAGAAGGAGTCATAATGATGGTTGTAGGAGGAAGACATGGAGGGAAATACCTTCCAACATGATATCAAGGAGAGACATGTCCAGACAAGATTCTTAGAGATAGGAAGTCTTTAGGAGCAATGTACCTCCCAAGAAGGGACCATGCCAAATAGAAAAGACAGTTCCAATGATCATGGATACAACGATTCAAGACTGATTTTAGCACAATTATGATAGATCCAATAGAGGAGGAAAACACATTATAAGACTCATAGGGAGCAGGTGTAACATTCCTAGTACATGAGTCGAGCCATGAAATGTTGAGGAAGCAGGCATGGCAACAATTCCAGTGTATGTAGAGGCACTCCTAGCGAGGGAGGCGGTACTACATCAAAAGGGACAAGAGATTGAGTTACCTCTAGAGAAGGAGGAAAAACTACCTTAAGTGTCATAGGGAGGAGAGACAGAGGAGGAGTCACCTCCAGCTCCAGAGGGAGTGTTGATTTTTTTCATCTTCCCGAGACATTGGTTTCATGAGGGAACCTCGATATATCAAGTATGGTCTAATATGACTTATCATGATCAACATTTACCTATGTTTATGTGGGCAAAGGCATCCATGATGGCAGTGTATGTTTAGAACATAAGTCCTCATAATACTTTGAGGAACATGATGCCTGACGAGGCCTTCACTGAAGTGAATCTTGAGGTTGGACACTTCATGATATTTGGGTGTCCAATATGCATTCATGTACCCAAGGAGAAAAGGACCAAGCTAGACCCTTCAAGAAGAAAGCATACATTTATGGGGTACAGTGAGTCTTTGAATGCATACTGGATCTACATCCATGGTCAAAGACACATTGAGGTGAGCAAAGATGTTACCCTTGAGGAGGAGGTATCCTTCATGAGATCTAGAGGATATCATATGGAGATTGATAGTGAGAGACAAGAAGAGATGGTTCCTTCTCCCCCTCATGCTACAACAGTTCAGAGGGAGACAGTTGAGCCTATTGATCAAATTGATCACGTTGATCCTATAGCTCCAGTTGATGTTCCCACAGATATTGTACTAGGTCAGAATATCCCTACATGGGCTCGTTAGACTCTGCAATAGGAAGAAGGACATGCAGCTCCTCGTGGTACCTTCCAAGAGAGCAAGAGACCTCATAGATATTCATGCTATGTTGTAGTTATGAGCCACATCATTTATTTTGAGCCTTCCTGTTATGAGGAGGCAACTAGTCATCCAGTATGGAGAGATGTCATAATGGAGGAGTATTGATCCATCATGAAGAATGATGTGTGGGATATTGTTCTGAGACCTGAGGAGAAGTATGTAGTGAATTCCAAATGGATCTAGAAGATCAAACACATAGTTGACAAGAGCATTGAGAGGCACAAAATGAGATTTGTTTCTAGAGGATTCTCTTAGGTGGAGGGAATAGATTATGAGGAGAAATTTTCTCCTGTTGCTCGATACACTTATATCCAAATGATTATTTCCCTTGTAGAATCCATGGGTTGGAGAGTACATCAGATGGATGTAAAGACAACCTTTCTTAATGGAGAGATTGAGGAAGAATTATACATCGAGAGACCAGATGGTTTCTTGATACATGAGAAGGAGTATCATGTGTGCAGGTTGAAGAAGGCCTTGTATGGACTCAAGCAAGCACCTCGATATTGGTATGTAAGGATTGATGGACACCTGATGATTTTGGGCTTCAACAAAAGTGTTGTTGATCCCATCCTATAGTATAAGACTGTTAATGGCGAGTCCCTTATTTTTGTCCTTGATGTTGATGATTTAGTCCTCACCAGTACAGAGAGCCTTAATGTTGAATGCAAGCATGAAATAGCCTCTAATTTTGAGATGAAGGACCTTGGTATTATGCACTACTTCTTGGGACTAGAGGTGTGGCAGAGAGCTAATGAGATCTTCTTGAGTCAGGGGAAGTACATAGTTGAGATATTGAAGAAGTTTGGGATGTTGAATTGTAAGCCTATGACTAGACCAATGGTGATGAATTTGAAGAAACTAAGTGTGTCTTCTTCCAATTCCGATGAGATTGATCTGACCCTATACAAATAGTTGATTGGATCATTGATGTATCTGGTTAACACTAGACCAAATATTTTCTATGCAGTGAATGCACTTATCCAATTTATGAGTCAGCCAAGATATACACACTTGATTATTGCGAAGCATGTGTTGAGATACCTGTGAGGCACAATTGGACATGGTCTAAGATATACTTCTAGTATTGATATGATATGGAAGGAATATATTGAATCTGATTCGGCAGGGAGCGCAGTGGGTAGAAAGAGCACCTTCAGGTGTTGATTCACTTTGGGATCTTCCATGGTTTCTTGGTGTAGCAGGAAACAAACTTATTTGTCTTTGAGCACAACAGAAGCATCGTACATTGTTGGGCCCTTCGTTTTTGGGATAAGTAATCGCACAAGTTTTGATTGAGCACGAGTTGTGCAAGCTCCAGAAGGAGTTGGACAATAGAGAAAGAGAAACATAAGTCAGTTGCAAAAGACAACACAACGCCAGCTAAGCAAAAAACAGTTGCAATAGATCAAGAAAGCATGCAAGCCGAGAAGGAAGACATGAACCAATGATATATGAGGCTGAGATGTTGAGATGCAAAGAGGTGGATGTGGCTGATATGGCTGAAGCTACCAACAATGGTCGGATAGTCATTATTGTATTCACTAATTCCCAGTGAATTATGAGCTGGTCCTTAGTTGAGTGTTGTAAGTCGAGTGAAGTCAAGTCCTGAGTCTGTAATGAGTTGTTCTATCAGTTGAGAATTAGAGCTCTATGACATGAGCCCAGAGTCAAGAGTCTGTACAACCTACTATTGTATAAGTCTAAGTTTGTAATCACAGAAAGATTCTGGAGATAATATGAGGAAGGACCTAAATTTTCAAATATAATGTGTCTATGTGTGTTTGCTTATGCATTACAGTATTTCCTCATGGATTACAAGTTCTATTTGATGATTCTACATTTAACTGCTTGTTTGCAACGTAAGTAGGTTCAATTCTTGCACATGTATGGTTCAAGTTTGTTTAGGTCTCTTACACAAGGTCAGGAATGAGTCATGAAGGCCCTATGAGTCCTCTTAAGTCTTTTCCCTACCCTTCCCTCTCTATCTATCTCAGTAGCGCTTCATGTGAGACTTCTTCTCTTCGGAGAAGATGAAAATGCCAATTCTCTAGAATACACAATACCTTTTGTTGGTAACCTAAGAAGGACCATGATCTGATCAAACTTGCACCAACAAAATGGTTTTGTTTCCAGGACCTACGTTAAAAGGGAACCTGTAGGGAGAATGCTTCTATAGATCCGTAGATCTGGTATTGATCAATGGTGGGAAAAAAACTGTGAAATTTTCATATGGAAATAAGTGGAACTGATGAGAGAATTGGTGGGAAGAACTCGTGAAAGAATATTTTACTCAGAAAGATCGAGTGACCAGTATGATATTTTCTGGGTCAAGTTTGCAGTAGAATTTTTCCACTGGATAAAGAGGCTCCAAGAAGCTCCAGAGTTCCAAGGATGAGTCAAGAGGATCTGTGCTTGGGACAATAAAAATCTAGCAACACTTCATTGGTGGGATTGTCCAGTCATGCGGGCAGTCAATTTCTGGGTCAACACCACATTAGAAGGGTATATTATCGAATTTGCAGCTGAGAACCACCAATATTTTTAGCAAGTAGAGGCAATTTTCAAGAAAGACGCAAGGGGAAGGTTGTTGAGAGAAATTCCCCTATGGATTAAGGTTTTCTTGATGGAGGAGAGGATGTTAACTATGTCCCTGACTGATATGGCAGCGTAAACACCCTCACTTGGGGTAGGGTGAGGCTAGGGTAGAATCATGGCTTGAGAGAAGGGAAGGGTTCTTTGAAAAATGGGGGGGAAACAACAAGAAATGAATTCACAAGATGATCGAGCCGTGAAGTGAGCCTCCATAGTAGAGAAGTGGTGGCATGGCAAGATCAAGAAATAAGAAAGACAGTCTGAGAAGTTGAGGAAAGAAGTCGGACCAGGACAAGTAGAGGAAAGATAGATGGAAGAGTTGCAAAAGATGAGAAGACAGGAGAGACTAGTCAGTCAAATATTGAATGAGAGAGAAGCACAGAGAGAAAGAAGTCCCCAGGAGGTTGGAAAAGAAGGAGAATATGCAAACGTAAGAAAGGAAGAAGCCGACATGAATTTTGGAGAAGAAAGAGAAGATTCAGCTCCGATAACAGGAGAAATCGGGAATCCGGCCAAAGGGATCATTCCAGTAGAAGAAAATGAGACCCCCAGATCAAAGAAAACCACCCCAAAGCCAATGGCACCAGCCTAGAATCCCCCATATCCCAAGTGTCTTCTATACTAGTAGTAAGTTTGATAATACCTTCTCATGCTAGTTTTGTTCTAGTACAATTAATTAGTTAGTCACAACCAGGAAGTGTGAATACAGGGAGGATATTGGGATCCCCTAGTAGATTGCAAGCAGGACCGTTAGAGTTCATATTGATAATAAAACAAGACTAGCAATGGCTGGCCAGGCGGGAGGTCCGATTGCCCGATACCTAGAATTTTTGGGTAAGGGAGATGAAGACGTTGAGCAACACTAGTTCTTGTGTGAAGCAATCTGGAGATCCAGAGGGACTCCATATGTGAATAAGCTGGTCAAGTTCCAGACTACCTTGAGAGGTCGTGCTCTCAAGTGGTACATGAAGATCATTGAGCTGAGAGTACTAGGAATGCAATGACAAGCGTTCACACTTGGCGAGGTACGGACAAGGTTCATAGCATAGTTCAAGCTACCTCAGTCAGAACAACAAGCTCTGTCTGAGTTGCATGAGATCTAGTAGCGGGAAGGTGAATCAACCTGGGAATATAGCCAAAAGTTTAAATATTCCATCGGGAGGTTGGCATACCCAATCCATGAAGAACATCAAAGGGAGTGGTACATTCAGGGGTTACTACCTCTGACTCAGATTCCACTAACACAACAACGGATAGCCACGTTTACAGATGCCTTGGAACAATTGATGAAGATTGAAGCCATGGCAGGATACCCTGGGAGCCTGAGCATGACCAGACCCCTAGTAGATGTGAATTTGATGCAACTACAAGGGAATATATCGACACTTACAGAAAATATCCAAGAGCTGACGATACCCAGACCAGGATGACCACAGGTCTGGTGCACTGGATGTTACACAGAGGGACATGTGGTGAACGAATGCCCACGAATAAGGGCAATAGTACCTCCTCTGAATCCGATGGTACCCCCACCAGGACCCATGGGAGGATTTTCTCAAGTATTGATGAACTTACCATTCCATAACCCCACCTCGTATCATGCTTTTCTAGGAGGCCAAGCAGCACCAACAGCTGAGTATTGTGAAATTTGTTGAACCCATGGGCATGGACCAAGACAGTGCCCCATCATGCAAAAATATTCGACAGTATCAAATACAGTACACTGTGATTTTTGCGCGTCTACCACGCATACTACCAATCAATGTAGAGAATTGGATGCACTTGCAGACAGGCTAGACCGAACACCATTCAGGGTGAATGAAAACCCTCAAGGACTAGGAAGAGATCGAAGAGGTGGAGCTGGAGGAGACTTCAGAGGAGGAAGAACTGGGGGAAGAGGTCCAAGAAGATGTTATAACTATGATGAGCAAGGTCACCTGGCTAGAGACTGTCCTCATCCAAGGTGGCCATGGTGCTCTCACTACAAAACCAACGGACACGCAACTAAAGACTGTCCAAAATTAATTGAAAATTGGGAAGATAGAGTACGACAACAAGGAACTAACCTCATTAGTTCAGAAATCAAGAGGGTTATCAAGGGACAATTGCCTAACCTTAATATCGTTACTCGAGGAGGAACAAAGACAGGAGTTGATGTTGATACTCTACCCCAGATCTAGAAAGAAGCACCTAAATAAGACAGGTATGACCCTCTAAAACAAAATTTGTTCTTTAAATATGCCATAGAAATATTTCAACATATTCCTAGCCCTGAGATGCAAGAGAAACCCCCATAGTCGATTGTCTATCCTAAGATGGAGCAAGTCCCTGCTTCACCCTCTGCACCCAGAAACCCTATAGTTATACCAACATAACTTGAGCAACCTCAAAACATAGTTGACCTTTGGTTTCAACTATTCTATGACATTTTGGGGAATGATCAACTAACAGAAAAGTTGCGCAATGCGCTATACCTAATTTTTGGGAACGAAGAACCCCTAGAAACAAGGATAAGGGCTATTCTTCTTGAGAAGAGTACTCAGAGAGTTCAGCAGAGAAAAGTACAAAATGGAAAAGAATTCAGATTAGTAGCCCAGTTAAATGAATTTGAGATTAAGGAAATCATGCTAGATCTAGGATCAGACGTGAACATTCTTCCTAAGAAGACCTAGGAAGCCTTAGGAAAACCTCTCTTGACATATTCCCCAATTCAATTAAGAATGGCAAACCAATATTGTATCTTCCCCATAAGAAGACTGGAGAATGTAGAAATAGATGTAGCAGGAGTAAAGATAGTGGATAACTTTGAAGTCATTGAGATCATGGGAGACAAGGAATCTTACCCTTCACTACTTTGCATTGATTGGGCCTATGATAATTATGCAGTAATCGACTTAAAGAAAGACACCATGACCTTTGAGGCTGAGGGAATAAAGGTAGTTGAATCTTTGGACCCATATGTAGGACCCAGGTATATAGAGCCAATAGAAAACAATATGGAGGGAGAAGACTTGGACCAGATGTATGCCATAACAGTAGGAAAAAGAAATGATTATATAAATCCTACTGCTAATGGATCAGTAAATTGGAGAAGCACACAGTCAACAGATGAAGATTCAAAATTGGCTTTCGACAGTTGGCAACAAGGTTTGTATGAAATATTCTCAAGAAGATGTGCAACTGTCATAATAACTAGATGGGTTGGGACCGAAGTTAGAGAACACCCATTATACGATGGCACCTCGGATCTAGATAGTTTTCTACTCAACATGGAAGAAATGGTGGCAGAGGATCAAAGAGTTGCGGTACTAGATGTATCTTTTCAGAACACCCCTACTAGATGGTGGGATAATCATAAAGCCTTACTCAGAACTTGGGACGAGGTGAAGCAAGCTATCAAGTATAGGTTTCAATATAAGGAGCAGATGGAATCAGAGATACATATGGATCTCTACATTGTGCAACTGTTCAGTGGAGAATCAGACCCTAGAAGGCATATTGAACAATGCGCGACACAGTGGCAAGTTGCGGGAATACCCTCTCACTTCTAGGTCCAAGTATTTCCCCATTCCCTTGGTCCAATCCCGAAATCTTGGTTTATTCACGAGGAAACCAAAAGACAGACCAATGAATAGCAAACAATGGCAGCAAATTTTTGCAAGGACTTCTTATTCACAAGTAAGTACCCTGAGCTTGAAGTAGTCCTGCAAACGATTAAAGAATTTCTTTTTACGGATAAGGGTAATCAGAAATCAAACTTAGTGGTATGTTCCAAACATAACCAAGAACTTCAGACTAATCTCTACTTGCCTTCAACTGAGAAAACTATAGAATTCTATCAAATTAGCAAAGATTCAGAAAGCCTAGATGACTTAGGGGAATTGAGAAACCTAGTCATCAAAGAGATAGAAGGGAGCAGGGAAATCCAGAACACCATACCCATCCAGACTGATCACTCCTATAATCATCCATTAAATATGCGCAAAATAAACATAGGGACCGTAGAGAAACCCAAGATAGCTACGGTAGGAGACTACTGGGATGAGAAAACCAGTCGAGAAATAGAGAGTTTGTTGCAGGAATATGAGGATTTGTTCCCAAAGACTTTTTCAGAGTTAAAAGGAATCAAAGGAGATATCGGAGAAATGAAGATCGAATTGAAACCAGGATCCAAGCCTGTAAGACATATACCATACCGTCTTAACCCAAAAGTAAAATAAAAGGTAAAGAAGGAGATGGATAAGATGTTGGAAGTAGGACTCATCATTGCAATAGAAGAAGCAGAATGGTTCAGCCCAATAGTTATTTAAAGAAAAAAATACACAGAGGACATTAGAGTTTGTGTAGACTATAGAAGCCTTAACTTCGCCTATGTACATGACCCTTTCCCAACACCCTTTACAGATGAGGTGCTAGAACAAGTTGCGGGGAAGGAAGCATACACATTCACAGATGGATTTTCAGGATACCACCAAGTCAGAATCGTTGAAGAGGAAAAAAAGAAAACCATCTTCATAACCGAATGGGGATCCTTCGCATACAATGTGATGCCATTTGGCTTAAAGAACACCCCTGCAGTTTTCTCAAGAATTGTAATAAAATATTTTAGAGCGTTCATTCAAAAAATTATAGAAGTTTATATGGATGATTGGACAATATATAGCCTGCTCAAGGAATATGTAGCACTGTTGCGGTGAATGTTTGACAGATGCAGAGAATTGTAGATCTCATTAAATCTCAGAAAGTGTATCTTCTGTGTACCACATGGGAATTTGTTGGGCCACATAGTCTGTCGGGAAGGAGTATCAGTAGACCCAACCAAAGTTGCGGTCATCGTGAATATGCCACCACCTACGAATGCTAAGCAGTTGCACCCCACACTGGGACACACAGGTTCATTCGAAGATATGCCAATATTACTACACCTCTGTAAAATCTACTAAAGAAGGCTGAAACATTCCAATAGACTCCAGAATGTGATAAAGCATTCAAGACACTTAAGGAGAAGCTCAACAAAGCACTGATTATGATATTCCCAAACTAGGAAAATGAATTTCACGTCCATGTAGATGCTTCAGGAATTGCCTTGGGAGTTATCTTAACGCAACCTGGAGATGGAGCTATGGATCATCCTATCTGTTTTGTGAGTAGGAATTTATCACAAGTAGAGTGTAACTACACAACGACAGAAAGGGAGGGTTTAGCCATGATCTATGCTTTGCAGAAATTTAGGCATTATTTGTTAGGTTCTAACTTCTCATTTCAAATTCTTTACTGATCACTCTACATTAAAATATCTAGTTAACAAACCTGTATTGGAAGGGAGAATTTGTAGATGGTTGTTGTTATTCCAGGAATTTTATTTTGAAGTTATCATCAAGCTGGGAAAGTGCAATGTAGGACCTGATCACCTATCCAGATTAGAGTCAGGGGAAAGTGGTGGAGAAATAGATGATTAGCTCCTAGATGTAGACTTGTTCAGGATTGAGGCCATACCAGAGTACCTGGAGGACATAGTAGTCTTCTTAAGTACAGGGGCCTGTCCCAAAACATATTCCACAACCCATAAACACCACATGGTTTTTAGAGCAGTCGATTACCATCTGATCACCGGAAATTTGTATAAACTAGTACTAGACATCATCCTCAGGCGATGTATCCTAGATCACGAGAGGAAGGATATACTCTGGGAATGCCATAGTGGATTTGTATGAGGTCACATAGGAGGAAAGGCCGCCGCACAGAAATTCCTACAAGCTGAACTTTGGTGGAAAAAACTATTCAAGGATGCAAAGGTATATGCTAGAGCATGCGACCTTTGTCAATGAGTGGGTAAGCCCTCACACCGAGATGAATTACCACTACAACCAGTTAGATCTCTACAAGAATTTGAGAAATGGGTTGTTGAATTTATTGGACCAATCAACCCCACATCCAAATATTCAAAGGCTAGGTACATCATCACCGCAATAGACTACCTGACTTGTTGGGCGGAAGCAATAGTTGTACAAGACTCTTTGATAGATACTGCTGCCAGATTTATTTTTGAGAATGTCATTACCCAATTCGGATGTCCCAAGAGCCTCACCAGCAATCAGGGAGATCACTTCATTAGCATCACTATAGAAACACTTACAACAAAATTTCTGATTAAACACCATAAGAGTAGTCCATACCACCCATAAGGCAATGCAACAGTTGAGGCTTTCAACAAGATTCTGGAAAGGGGACTGACAAAGGTCTGTTGCATAAACTAAGAGGACTAGGATGATTGAGTTCCAACTGTACTATGGGATTACATGACAACTACAAAGAAACTCCACAGGTACACACCATTCCAATTGGTTTATGGGAGAGAGGCAGTGGTGCCTGAGGAATTCATTACTCCAAGTCTATATATTGCACAAGTCACACGCATGACAAAAGAGAAATCCATTGCACAGAGACTTACGAAACTATAGAAACTCGAAGAGACTAAATTTTTAGCAGACTTCCATCAGTCAGTCGAAAAAGAAAGACAAAAAGATTGGCATCACAGGCACATTAATACCAAGGTATTTATGCAAGGAGACAGGGTTCTCCTCTATGATAGTTGGTACCATAAGCATCTTGGCAAGCTATGCATGCACTGGTTGGGAACATTCATAATTGTGGAGATTCGACCCTTAGGAGTAGTCAGACTCGCACAACTGGACGGTGTGTTGCGACCAGGATGGGTGAATGGCACTCGCCTGAAGCCCTACCTGTCTCAAAACTGAGAAAGAAGGACCGTCGCTCCATTCTGAAGGAGCTTGTACAATAGTTAGATTGAGGTTTCTGAATCTTTTTTTTTCTTTTCAGTTAATAAAGTCAATGTGCCCAGTGTTGCACCATGACACATAGTTCATTTTTCTTTAACTCTTGATTGACATAGAACTAACGAATCAGTAGTGAAAAATCCAAAGCGTAAGAAAATCCATTAATGACAGTCATTAATGTGACGGGGGAAAATCCATTAATGACATTCATTAATGAAAATCCAAATATGATCTGAATCCATATGCTGCACGAACCTAGTCTAGTCACATCCTTGATTGCCATTTTGGTACCACATCTGAAGTCAGGAATCCATAAAGTTAGGTTATGCAAAGATACCCTCAAAGTTCGCACCAGGATACCAACCCGTCAAATGGAAAGGTATGAAATTAGCCACGTCCCTATTCCACTCACGCAAATAAGTAAATGCCAGAATCGCCCAATAGGATTTACCCTGTTGAACTGTCCCGCCGGCCAACTCAGATCCCAGTGTGCCCATACCATCATAATGAACAACATTTATGGATAAAATTTCCCGTTACACCAAGGATAATACCCTGTGACCTTTCTCGAGAATTTAGTATTTTCAAATGAGCAGAGCCATTTCTGAATTCAGTAGAGCGACCCAGCCTGTACCATTGTGAAATCTACAGTCGTAACCTTACTTACTTGTTGTCGCAGAAGTGTAAATGCTGAGAGCCACAACAAGCAGAAGTGCCATGTCCAAATAAGCGGTACCAAATGAGCCCTACGACCCCCAATTCGAGATCATGGGCGACCTGAAAGGGAAGGTGGAGCATGTTAATCTCCTCAATCTGGACCTCATGGATTTCATTTTGTTCCCTCAGATGCACATAGATGTTTTCTGGGAGATGGCACCAAATGGATTAGGAGGCATGGAATTCATGCCACGACAAGATTTAATCAATTTATTCAATTCAAAAATCATGAAACTGAGAAACCTACCAGTATTTGGTACTACTGGTGAGGTTGCGCGGTGTACGAAAGTTCTGATAAGACAGGTGCATGACATAAGTTTATGGTTGGATAAGCAGTATCCAACCCATGCAGAAGACATCCAACAACTTACTGGACTATCCTCCCAAGGAGAGGATGTGTTGAAAGGATTCCAGGGTCCTAGAAAACATGATAAAAAGAAAGGCGAGCTCAGCCTGTATGAGAAATTCAACATGAAGAGGGGGGGATGCACAACAGTCATTGAACCCATACTACCAGAGACAATCTGGACTGGCTGTTACAATATTTCCAACAAAGTGATGAGATCCTACTACAAGGGTGAATTCACACTAGATGCATTGTTAGTTGTTGACTTTTGCGCTAATGGAGCTGTGTTCAATTGGTGTAGCTACCTCCTAGAGGAACTATTAATAGCTCGCTAGGAAGCACAAGAGAAGGGAGGAACTTTCACTTATGGATATCTACTCATGGCATTTGCAATGTTCAAATGGAAGCCACCTGTGGGAAGACATCCTACGATACCAAACAAGGGGCGCATGGTGAAGATGTTCGAGCCATGGCAGTCTAGACCAGATTTGGAGAATACCACCTTCAACGCCGCAACATTCTCTAAGTGGTATAACGGTTTGATAGACACAATGCAGAGGTTGGGTATTCCACAGGATCTCCTCAACTTCAATATGAGGAATATTTCCTTCAGCATGAAACGACACCATACATTTGTCTGGTCGAGACATGCTAATAGGGAATATTTTCACACCAGGATGCTGCCATTCTATATGGACAAGGAGGCTTTTGACAAAGAAGTCATGTCATGGCCCGGAGTCAAACGCAGTCAGTGCAAGATGAGAATGAATTATATCTACCTACTGTTATACCTCGAGTTTTTGCTACAACACCTACAGAGCTGCTGAAGAAAACAGACAAAGAAGAAGGAGCCAGACCAAGCTCAACTCCAGAGCCAGAGAAGCCAGATGCTCCATCACAATCAAACTTTGAAGAGGAGGAAGAGATGCAACAGTTGGAGCAGAAGAAAAGACCGACCTTCCGTCAGCTACCAGTCAATGTTGTATTGTCAGGTGCAGATATTAACTAGATCTTGGGCCCTATGTTCGATACCGAACCATTGGTGAAGAGGCCCAGAATCAGGGTCTTGCCGAGCAAACCTTTGAATCCCCAACCCCTTGCATCATCCGCTCCCCACACTCATGCAACGGTCAAAGCCAGTACCATCATTGACATTCAGGATGACTCGAAGCCTGAACCATTTCCATCCACATTCATCACTGAGCACCTGCCACCGTCACCACCACCAACCCAATCACCAAACCCTACCACCATCATTCCACCCCAGATCACATCCCCATAGCCGATGTAGCTCGATCAGGCAGAGATAGTGGAACAAGGACTCCGAAGAAAATCCCAAGAGTTGCCCATGCCAAGATCAGAAGTTTCTAATCCAGACCCCAAAGAACCATAGAAGGGAATGAAGTTGGATGATCTGAATCCATCCACCTAGGAATAGCAACCTGAGCCTTCGACATAGGGAAAATATGCCCAAACTATAGAGGGGTCGGAAGCCAAAAGAAACCAACAAATCACCTCACCAGTCAAGGGTGAGGGTACCCAAGAAATCACGATGCACGAACCATATGCACCAAAAGATTTGGAGATACCAAAGGCTCACAACCAACCTGAATCAACAACTGGACAGAGTATGACATCCACGCATGAACAAATGGAACGGGTTCTCCAAGACCCTCAACAATTCATAGAATTGATGCAACTTTTCATAGCCAGAGTAGAAGTTCTGACTCTTTTGCCCGCACCACTAAGGATGAGGATCACACCAGGACCACCAACAAAGGAAGAGGTAGAGACCCATTCAAACCATTCAATGGCTAGTGGAATTCCACTGCAGACACGAGAACCCACCAACGCAGCTCCTTCACCCATCGATCTAACACAATGGCCAACAACACAATTATTTGGATTGATCAGAGCATCAACTGATCAATTGGAGCAAAGGCTCCAAGACGCCGAGAGCTCCACCAAGGTTGCAAGGAAGGAAGATCTTGTTGCAAGAACATGCAGGAAGCAGGAAGCACATTAAAAACTCCTAGTTTAGCGCAAACTGGAAAGAGTACAGGAAAAACTTGCCAAAGCCTGGCCGAAGATTTAGAAGGTTGCGCCCGAACTACCTGAGGTCAACAACGTAGGCAAGCCAGAGCACCATATCGAGTTGATACAAGGAGCATGGACACAACTCACCACTCAAGCCAAGCAGCTGAAATCATAGTTACAATAGGCCCAGTAATAAGCAGAGAAACAGCCTCAGAAGCTGCAAGAGAAGATGCAAAAGATAGTACTTCACGGTAACAACTCCCGAGAAACACTGCACAAGAACACAGTGGAATGCAAAAGGATTTTTATGGAAGTTAGTGACTGGATGGGCATCATCGCTCAACACAACCAAGTCTTGGAGGAGGTGTGCACAAATATTCAGGTGTTGAATGAAGAAGTTGTGACCGCGATGGATCCTCTAGAGCAACAACAGAAGTTCGACCAAATACAACAGGAAGAGAATGATTTGAATGCCCTCTTTGAGGTACATTTGGTAGCAAAGAAAGAGTTGCGTGAATTTTGACCTATAATTTAGACAACTTACATGAAAATGCAACAGTTGGATGCCATAGCAGATTTCGAATGGAACTTGTTGATCGAGGCCAAGCCAAAAATATATATCCAAGAAGCGACCCAACAGTTCGTTGTAGAGGCATCGCTCCTCGCCAGGAAGTGGTAGGACAAAGTTGGAAATTTTCAGGGATTGAAACAACAAGCCTTAGAGTTGGTACCAGAGTTGGGCCCTTCGTTTGAAGAGGAAAAAGAAGGGAAAGCACAAGTAGAAGAGCCCAAGGAAGAAGAAAAGGAGAACAAGGAAAAACAACAAGCACTCTAGCAAGATGCGAAAGAACCAAGCACTTGACTCGAGGGCGAGTCAAGGATTGTGTTCAGAGCATGTTGGGCCCTTAATTTTTGGGATAAGGAATCACACAAGTTTTGACTGACCATGATTTGTGCAAGCTCCAGAAGGAGCTGGATAGCAGAGCAAGAGCAACAGAAGTCAGTTGTGAAAGACAACGCAAGGCCAGCTAAGAAACAAATGGTTGCAACAGATCAAGAAAGCGTGCAAGCCAAGAAGGAAGACACGAACCAGTGATATACAAGGCTGAGATGCTGAGATGGGGAGAGGTGGATGTGGCTGATATGGATGCAGCTAACGATGATGGTCGGATAGTCATTATTGTATTCACTAATTCCCAGTGAATTATGAGCTGGTCTTGAGTTGAGTGTTGTAGGTCGTGTGAAGTCAAGTCCTAAATTTGTAATGAATTGTTCTATCTGTTGAGAATTAGAGCTCTGTGACATGAGCCTAGAGTCACAATTCTATATATCCTACTATTGTATAAGTCTGAGTTTGTAATCACAGAAATATTATGGAGATAATATGAGGAAGGACCTAAATTTTCAAATATAATGTGTCTATGTGTGTTTGCTTATGCATTACAGTATTTCCTCATGGATTACGAGTTCTATTTGATGATTCTATGTTTAATTGCTTGTTTTCAACATAAGTAGGTTCAATTATTTCACATGTATTGTTCAGGTCTGTTTATGTCTCTTACGTAAGGTGAGGAATGAGTCCTGAAGGCCCTATGAGTCCTCTTAAGTCTTTTCCCTACCCTTCCCTCTCTATCTGTCTTAGCAGCACTTCGGGTGAGACTGTTGCTCTTTGGAGAAGATGAAAATGCCAGCACTCTAGACTACATGGTACCTTTTGTTGGTAACCTAAGAAGGACCCTAGTCTAATCAAACTTGCGCCAACATACATTGCATTAAGTATGTCAGTCAGTGAAGCAGTGTGGATTCACAAGCTCCTTGTAGATTTATTTGAACATGTGTTGGATTCCACCATTATTCATTATGGTAACCAAATTTGTGTGAAGATCTCAAAATAATCCAGTGTTTCATGACAAATCGAACCACATTGAGATCAAGTACCATTACATCTGAGACATGGTGTAGAGGACGGAAGTACTGGTGTAGTACCTTCCTACATATGAGAAGGTTATTGATGTTCTTACCAAACCAGGATGGAGTTCAAGTGCTTCTATGATAGACTTGGCATGGCATAGAATGACTCCTTCACTGAGAGGGAGTGTTGATGTTTTCATCTTCCTGAGACATTCTCCAGATCGTATTCCTCTGTGACTGATTTGAGTTGATCTGTGATGATACTTATCTGAGAAGAGATAAGTGGGACACTTATTCGAGAAGGGATAACTTCGTTTGGGATTATATCCCAACGTACCTTGTGGATAGCACATGTGGAAACGTCAAGGGAGTTGACCTTGATGTCACACACTATGGGGAGTTGAACCTAGTGTTTCTAGAGGGAGTAGCCTCTAGAAGTCCACATGGGAGTGCCATGTGTGACAGACATTCTCCAGATCGTACTCCTATGTGAATCGATTTGAGTTGATCTATGAGGAAACTTATCCGAGAAGGGATAAGTGGGACACTTATCTAAGAAGGGATAAGTACATTTGGGATTATATCCCAATGTCCCTTGTGGAGGGCACATGAGGACATGTCCCTTGTGGAGAGCACATGAGGACATGTCAAGGGAGCCGACCTTGACGTCACACACTATTGGGAGTTGACCCTAAGTGTTCCTAGAGGGAGTATTCTCTAGAAGTCCACATGGGAGTCCCATGTGTGACAAAACTTTTTCTACTATCGTGGTTGTGTACCACTAGTGGAGACTATGTGTCTCTGGACATTAATTGTGTACTACTATGGAAAGATACCTCCCTAGCTAAGAGGGAGTGTTGATGTTTCAACATTGGGAGGACCTTCTCCTAGATTGGGTTGTAGAACAATGGAGATAGGATGCATTTATCATAAAGGTGCACTTGTGGTAAATGGTCCCAGATGTATTCCTTCCTTGATCACGAAAAAGAATAATATGGAATCGAGGTGCTTGAAGTGATTTCCACATGTCAATTAGCATTAGGCTGACATTCACTCATAGGTGTGTACTTGTGGTGAAAGATCCTGGTGTGGTATTTTTCCTAGTCATGGTGATTTGACAAGGAATGATAAATACTCAAGATGCTATATGCTATTACATGAGGACCCAGAGTGAGCCTGATATTATAGAGAGTTAATTGGCTCATAGGGAAAGCTTCAAAAGGAGTTTCTCCTCGGTTCAGGTGGGAGAGAGACATCTCCCAAGACTGACAGACAAGTGTCATGAGTTTAGGGTGAAGTTTGTATACTTCAAAGACAAGCTTGGCATGATGCAGAATGTCTCCCTCATTGAGAGGTAGTGTTGATGTTTGGACAACATCCGGAAGACATTCTCTTAGAATAATAATTAATAATATAATTATTGATTATTAAATATCATATATAATAAGTAACTGATAATAATAAATAGTTATTGACTATTCAAGGGACACATCCTTTCATGGATGGTCACCATATGTTCCCTATATATGGAACACTCATCATTGTAATAATATATCGATTATATCTCATATGAAGAAAAAAAACACTAGAGTGGGTTTGAGTGGCCAAGAAAGGATTCATAGGGAAGTGCTCAATGAAGTGAAGAAAAATGTTTAAAATTTGAGAAGGCCAATGGATAGATAGATATAATGATAATGGATGTCATAATGTTAATGGTTAATCTGGTTGAAAAATACTATAGTACCAAAGTGATGGAATGATATAAAGTACCCCATTCCAAGGTGCTAAAGGGTTTCAACAAGGTAAGGTTGGAACATGGTTTCCTAAGTGGAGGAAGATGTCAACATAACATATTGGATGGAAATGTAGATGGTTGAGTAGGAATCAACTGAAAAACTGTTCAAATTAGGGAAAAATAGTGCAAGATGTGCAGAATGGAAATGCATAGGACTGCAAGGATTTAGAAGGATTGATGGACAACTACATGGATCACAAGAAGCTAAAACAGATATGCACTAGAGTGCATAGTGGAAGTGATGCATGATGCATATAGTGAAATATAGAATGCATGTGCATTAGTAGGCATGATGAGATTGAATGCTTGATTCATATTGATGTGCATTTGTGCATATGGACATGCTTGGGAATACATGTGGCATTCTTGTAGAGTTAGAGTATTTGTTGATATATATGTGAAATAATGAAGTTATGATAATTGGATATAAATAATGATGGATTATGTATCTAGGAAAAGGTTCATGGCATGGTTGAAAGCAATGATGTTGTCGCTTCATATTATATCTATTCGTATGAAGATAAACAAGGATGGTAAGAATTTTTATCAAAAGGCTAGTGAAGGGAGCTTGCGAGGTTCCACAATATACCAATTGATCAAGTAGCATCAAAAAAATTGATAACAACCATGTAGGTATGCATTTGGTTGCTTATGATGCATAAATGTTGAAGGGAATTGAGGTAACAATTCCCTTCATCGAAATTCAACATTTGAGTTAAATTTCAATATTTGAATCAATGTAAAGGCAGATGGTCTTGAGTATATAAATTTTGGTTAATGCGTGAATGAAATTATATGAAATTTAATTACATATTATTTTATGTTGGTTATGAGATCATAACCAGGTCAAGTGAGGAGAAACCCTTCTTCTATATAAATGGTGTTATGGACCTAAACCCCCAACTTCTCATATAGGTAGAATAATATATTTCCATGTAATAAAGGCCGGTACTAGTTAATAAGGCCTATTTAATAAATATGAACAAGTCAATGTAAGAAGACCTAATAGAAGCTTCCGCTTCTAGAAAGATATTCCTCTATGCTAGCGGGAAACCCCCCCCTATGACTACACTAAGGTTTAAAATGTATGCAGATCAATTAACCGTCTAAAAGTCAACTACTTCTCTAACTACCCCAAACATACCAAAACTCATACAAGAAAAGAAAACATGAGAGGGACAGGGTAACTATACCTCTACTCTGCATCCGGTGATGATCCGCTCGCACTTGAAAGCTTCGCTGACTGCACGCCTCCTCCCAAGGCTGGCCTGCATTCAAAGATAGACAAATAGAAAGCTACAAGAATTCTATTCATATATAAATTAGGGTTAGATGTTAGAATGTCAAATCATAAACCATTAAAATCATTTAATACACCATGATTTGGGATAGGAAAAGTATTTATTTTATTAATAACTCAATGGTTATACCTTTACAACCAAAGCTGACTACTACTCCATGAACCTAGTCCAGGCTCCTCTTCACCAAGCTTCAAGTGCACCTTTGTATGGCTTCTCCTCTCAACCTTTTGATCTCTTCTTGGGAAGTGAGTGGGTTCTAATGGAGGAAGAAGGGCTAATTGGGGAATGTTGAGGCAATTCTCATAAAAGGGCTGCAATTAACTTGGGCAAGGAGGGGATGTGAAATGGGCATAGTTTCACTATTCTTATGTATAGATGTGGAATGAGACCCAAAAAATCATTTTATATGACAAAAGGATGGTTATTCGGTTGGGTGACAGGCTATAGGCAGTGTATCAGTTGGGAAACTACCCAATAACCCGTAATCTCAACGAATTCCTTGCAACTTTTGCAAGTATATGCGGGCTGTAATGGTTCAACATGCGTATATACGTGGGTTGTAGTGGTGCATAAAAGGTATGTATGCGGGAAGTATTGGTGCAGGGCACGTACATCTTCAAAAATTTGTTTTTTTAGAAGTGAAACTCAGTAGTGGCTTGGAAAAAAATGCAAGTAAGAGGGCCAAAGGCCAGGTATGCATATGTAGAGAAATTTAGGGTTATAACAGATGCCCCCTAATTTGTGAGGTCATAAGAGAATCTAATGGCCGAAATACATTACAAAATATTCACCAATGCACGAAATGAGTGAGCTCGGAACCAGAGTTCGGGAGGTGCCATCTACAAAATAACAATTGTCTCTCCGAGGTGTGAATACCCATGCTTGGGATGAAATAAATCATGGCTTCCAATCAAATACACTGTATATCCATGTCATATAACTATATAAAGTGTATCCATGAGAAATACACAATGGATATACATCTCAAAATAAAATATATACAAGTATAGTATCCATCTTTAAGAAGCCAATAACACCTGATGGCTAAAGATGAGGTCTTCATAGCTCTAGCAACAACTTCAAGATTTTCAAAAATTATGTAGGAGTACAATGTGAGTGTACAACCTCACTACCCAGAGGTATTCGACGACTCGTCCGGAAAAGAAAAGAGGATCTCGATGATCAGGCAGAGAACTTTGTTGATTTCGAACAAGGACTTGATTGGACGTTCGGGATGGTCGGGTCATGAGGTCAAGAGATAAAATACAGAAAGGTGAACTCAGGTTGGGTTAAACTTCCCTTGGACAAGAGAACGAAAGATGATCAGACTCATGCAGCATGACATTGACATAATTTCATGTTGGCCCTAGGGTATGGATTAAGGAAGAAAGTGAACAATGAGGAAAAGGAAAGATGATGTTACGAACTGCGTGGAAGACAGGTTGACTGATATTGGGGTGAAGTTGCCAAAGAAGCAGAAGAGATGGAGCGAAGTAAGAGGCAGCAATCCGTTGGACGAGGATATCGAGGATGATAGATCAGAAGGATAGATGGATCGTGGACAACTTAACAAGCAGAAAAATATGTCAAAGAGTGCTTTGGAGCACCTCATGAGAAAGAAGGAAGGACAGGCTGGCGAAGCCCTGAAAACGTGGGTCAAGTTGGCCTAGGGTTTTAGACACCTAGGGTTTTGGTATTTAGGGTTTTTGACACCTAGGTTTCATCCTAAGGTTGTGGGTGAGCTATTGTAATGTATAAATAAAGGTCAAGAGGACCTGGGTTGGGTTGTTGTTATTAGATGATGAGTTCATATTATGAGTGATTATTACTGAGCGAGAGAGAGAATCTGTGTTGTAAGATCTTCAGTTGGGTGCGAAGATCAACCCTGCAGTTGGGTGCACAGGGAGGGAAGGAGATAAGAAGAGAGATTTGCATCTAAGTGCACAGATAGAACTGTATTCTTTCATCTAATATATTATAAAGCATGGTTCTATGGACGCAACCCTAGAGGGAGGGTGAACCACACACATCTTGTGTTATGTGTTATTGATGTTGTGTCCTTTTGCTTCTGTTATGGTGTTATTGCATTATTGTGATTAGATATGAGATATAGTGTGTGCAGTAGGCTTAAAGAAGATAAATAATTCTAGATCTATGTGTGTGAGTTGCCCAGATCCACTTTGCATTTCCTCTGGTTGAAGACACCTGTGTCCTGCAACCCCCTATAGCTACTTCGAGTGAGACTGCATCTGCTTCGCAGGTGTTGCTGAAAGGGCTAGTAGTTAGGGCTTGTTGGTGCGCTATTAGAGCTGAACCTTGGGTCTGCCCCTATGCCAACAAATGGTTCTGTTGCAAGGACTAGGATCTTCTTGAGGGAATGTCAAGGTGGTTTCCATCGAAGATAGAGATTTAGAAGTGGATAGAAGAACAAGAGAAGGACTTTGCAGAAGCCCAGAACAAGAACCCTAATCTTAGCATAGAGGATTGGTTGGGAAGGTATATCTTCACTGATATACATGAGGTTTTCTTTGGAGGAATCCATCACGAGCTATACGAGTGGCTAGCCAGATTAGCAGATACCCAGTTTGAGATCAGAATCAGACCACATGTGGTTTGGACATCGGTGCTGGTCAAGAAGTTCAAGAGAGTTTACAACGTCGTGTCAAGAGAAGTAGATCACTGGTTTGATAGTACCATTGGAGGGTACATCACCGATTTTGTTGTTGACAGAGTAGACACATATAGCCAAGTTGAGAGATATTTATTCAAAGGACCTAGAGGAAAATTTTTACACTTTCTGAAGTTGAAAATCAAGATTCTATTGCATGAGAAGAACATCTTGAAGATACAGTAATTGATCGGATCGAAAGAGCTAATGTTCAAGAACTCAAACAGCGACAACGACACAGAGGCTGGACATACGCGCAGTGGGAGAGCATTCAGAGAAGTACCTCTTGCAAACCAATTTAAGAAAAAATACAGAGATGAGGGCTTCTATAGTGGAGAAGAGGCAAATTTGACAGACAAAGAGCATTCAAAACCCACTGAGGCAAAAGAAGAAAACACTGAAGAACCTCGCCGAGAAGAGATAGAAACTTCAGGAACTACGCAGATGGTTGAAGTAAGTATTGTTACTCCTTCTATTGTTTCAGTAGCGTTAAGTAACCAGAGTAACCTAAGTCATCAAAGCACTCAGATAACTAGTACAAGAAATTCAGTACCTATTCAGTCAGGAAGCCTAGGAAGATCTATGGTAGGTGAGATGAGGCTCCCTATCTTTAGGGGAGATGGATCTGAAGATCCTGATCAACACTAGTTTTTATGCGAAGCTGTTTAGAGTATTAAGAATGTTACTAACGAAGTAGTTAAGAGAGCTCAATTTAGTACTACCCTAAGTGACTGCACACTGAGTTGGTACATGAAACTTGTCCAAGGAATTAATCATCCTAAACCGTTGAATGAGATCAAGAATGCATTGATTGCATAATTCAAGAAACCAAAGTCAAAGTCACAATGCATTACAGAGATGAAAGAAATCAAACAGAGAGTAGCTGAACCTGTGTGGGAATTCGATCAGAGGTTTAGGACCTTAACGGGCAGGTTGACTTTTAAGATCCCAAATGATTAGAACAAAGAATGGTTCATTGATGCCCTCTTGCCACACATCTGAGTTCCTCTGATGCAAAAAATGATTACTTCGTAGGCTAAGGCACTAGAGATCACCATGAAATTAGCATCAACCCCTATGGGAGAATCCAGCTCAGGTATGAGTCAAATCATGAGTCAGCTAACTAGCTTGTCATTGCAGGTTGAAGATATGAAGAAAGAAAAGGGAAAAGATAAAAGAGAAGACATCTGGTGTATCAGATGCAAATCGGAAGGCCGCGATAAGGAGCATTTCCCCCTATTTCATGAGTACTTAGCCTCTGGAGCTCCAAGCCTTTTGAAGCAAGTTACTCTACCTTGGTGTGAGGTATGTAGAAATCGACATCGCTCGTGTGAATGTTACTATTTGCAAAAATATGTCCAGACACCCAAAAATTTGTATTGCATATTCTGTAAGTTAGTAGGGCATGATGATAGGGATTGCAGAGCTTATGATCTCATGCATGAGAGATCGAGATATATATACAAAATTCAAGGTGAAGTATAGTAAGAAGGAAACACTATGTAGTATAACTCCCCAGGAAGAGGAAACTTCAACCCTCGTGGTGGTTTTAGAGGAAGAGGAAGATGAGGAGGTATGGGTCGAGGTCGAGGTCAGATCATATGTTATAACTGTGCACAACTAGGACTCTTGGCAAGGGACTGTCATAACTCTTGTACCACTTGCAGCTACTGCAACTCATTCAAACATGTCATTGAAGAATGTCTTGTGCTGTTGGCCAAACTTCAAGAGAGAAAAGGAGGAAATCCACAAGTAAAATTAATCACTACAGAACCTCACGGAGCAGATCCCAGAGTCACTGTTATCACTAGAGGAGGTGTTGTTACAGGGGAAGATAGAGCAATCCAAGGAAATACTACAGAAGAATCAGGAGTCAGAAAATCTGCAGAGAAGACACAAGAGTTTGATCTAAGGAAAGAGAAGCAAACATTTGAGAAAGCAAGAAAATAATTCAGAAGAGATTAGGCTTCTTCATCAAAGGTTCGACCAGAAGTAAGAGAGTTTGGAATGCCTCTGGCATTTGATCAGTCTTCTTCTCCTAGAGAAGGAAAAGAGGTAAGTAAGCTCATGGAATTCCTATGCACTTGCATTAATTTGATAAAGTATGAGAGCATTGTACAAGAACTACAAAACTTGATCAGACAGTATAAGCTAGGAAAGATAGATCCCTTGCTGAATAGATCAGTACACCAAGTATGTAAAAAGAGAAGGACAAATAAGGAACTACACCTTAATGCTCAGATAGGATATTATGATATAGATTATGTGGTCCTCAACTTAGGGTCAGAGGTCAATGTCGTGAAAAAGCAAACCTGGGCACTGATGGGAAAACCAAAGTTGATCCACTCACCTATCAGGATTAGGATGGATAATCAATAGGAAGTAAGCCCATTTGGAAGGATGGAGAATGTCCCTATGGACATCAATGGGGTAAGTATGTTTGTAGATTTTGAAGTCATTGAAATTGTGGACGAGAGCTGTCCTTATCCTGCGCTTTTAGGAATCGATTGGGCCTTTAATAATTCAACTCTGGTCAATCTAAAGAAAAGAAGAATGACGTTTGAAGGAGATGGCCTTAGGGTCATTGCACCTTTGGATCCGGATGAAGGTCGCAGATACATAGAGCCAATCATAGAAGAAGACCGTGAATATGAATTAGAAAACATATACAAGTTGACAGCAAGACAACATGACTACATTAATCCTACAACAGATGGGAATTTAAGATGGTGAAGTGAGAGTGCATACTCATCAGATTTAGAAGAAGCACTATAGAACTAGTAGAATAATATGTATGAAGTATCTACACGGAAATGTGCCAGAATGACCAAAGAAGCTTGCTGGATCGGCACAACAGTAAGTAATTTTCCCACTTTTGATGGTTTGAATCATTTAGAACCGTTCTTGTTGGAATTCGAAGAAGTTGTACCAGTACAACAGAGGTTGTTGGCACTAGATGAAGCGTTGAAAGAAATGCCAGCAATATGGTGGGGAACACATAAGAGGAACATCGCGGAGTGGGTGCAATGTCGCACTTTGATGATAGCACAATTTTTAGAGCGGGTAGAAGGATGTGAAGCTCGGTACACAGGTCAAAGTTGTCCAAAATACCATGTGCAAAGTTGTGAGGAGGCCTGGAGATACATAACTCAAGAGAAGTGGGTGCATAAATTTATTAAAACTCTGGATACAACACCTAAAATTGGAGTGCTGCTGGGCCATATTGTGTGCAAGCAAGGATTGCTGGTAGATCCATCCAAGATTTCCATTATAGTCGATTTACCCCCTCCTACTTTAGTTAGATAGTTGTGCACTACGATGGGACATACTGGATACTACAGGAAGTTCATTAATGGCTATGCATAGATAACAACGCCCATGGAGAAGCTGCTAAAGAAAGATTGTCAATTTTAATGGACAGGAGAGTGCCAGAAGAGCTTCGACACATTGAAACAGAAGATGGTTACTGTGCCTATTTTGGTTTTCCTAGATTGGAATAAGGAGTTTCATGTGCATGTTAATGCATACTCTATTTCATTAGGAGCAGTGCTAGCACAACCAGGAGAAGGAGATATTGACCATCCACTAGCCTTTGCTAGAAGGAAACTATCCACAGCTGAGATAAATTACACTACTACTGAAAGAGAAGGGTTAGCTATGGTGTATGCACTGCAGAAGTTTCATCACTATTTGCTGGGAGGACATTTTAAAATGTTCACTGATCACTCCACACTGAAATACCTAGTCAACAAGCCCGTGTTGGGGGGGAGAATATGAATATGGCTCCTGCTATTTCAGGAATATGAATTCAAGATCATGGTTAAACCAGGAAGAATGAATAAAGGACCTAACCACTTGTATAGGTTGGAACATGGAGAGGAACCCAATAGTTTGGAGGATACACTGCCAGATGCACAGTTGCTGTCCATCAGCAAGGTTGATGATCACTTCACGAAGATATTCTAGTTCCTGTCAACAGGAATGGCACCTAGTGACTATAAAATTATTCAGAAGAAACAGTTGGTAGTGCGCACTGCAGATTTTTCACTTATAGTTGGACAACTATACAAGATGGGACCTGATGAGATATTAGGGAGATGTGTTATGGAGTCAAAGAAACCATTGATCCTCGCAGAAGTGCATGAGGGCATCACAGGAGGAGACTATGCAGGGAAAGAAACAACGCAGAAGATTATTAGGGCTGGCCTTTGGTGGCCTACTCTACATAAGGATGCCAAGGAATACTATAAGGATTTTTATGTATGCCAGAGAGTTGGGAAGCCTTCCAGAAGATATGAGATGCCTTTAACACCTCAACTAACCTTACAGGCATTTGAGAAATGGGCCATTGATTTTGTGGGACCTATCAACCCACCAGGGAAATGCACAGGAGCAAGATACATCATCACTGTGAAAGAGTACTTGACCAGATGGGCTGAAGCAAGAGAAATCAAGGACTGTAGTGCAACTACAACTGCACAATTCATATTCGATGATATCATAACCAGGTTTGGATGTCCAAAGAACTTGATGAGTGATCAAGGTACACATTTTATTAATAATACCATTGAAGCCTTGAGTCAAGAATTTGAAGTTCACTATCAGAAGAGTACACTTTACCATCCGTAAGTGAATGGGACAGTCGAAGAATTCAATAAGATCTTGGAGATAGCGCTGACGAATATCTGCAGTGTGAATAGAGATGACTGGGATTTGAGAGTACCAATAGTGTTATGGGCCTATAGAACCACTTGCAAGAAGCTGACAATGCAAACTCCCTTTAAGTTAGTCTATGGTCTAGAAGCAGTTGTTCCTATGGAATACTTAGTTTCGAGTCTTAGGATTGCAACCTTTACAGATATGGATGAAACTAGCGTTGTGCAAGAGAGGCTTGTGTTGTTAGTAGAACTTGAAGAAGACAAATTCATTGCAGGATTTCACCAGCAGGTACAGAAGGAAAGAGAGAAGGCCTACCATGATAGGCATATCAAGAAGAAGGCATTCAAACAAGGAGATATGGTATTGGTATATGACATTAAGTTCATGAAGCATCCAGGGAAGTTTAGGATGCATTGGCTTGGGCCATATGAGGTTGCCTACATTACAGAAGGAGGAGTTACGTAGTTGAAGACACTGAATGGAGAATGGAAGGAAGGATTAGTCAATGGGATCTGGTTGAAATTGTATTACAACAACCAGCTACCTCGCAGCTCTCAGTAAAAGCATAAGGAAAAGGGTCTAGCTACCAGGTGTAGGTGAAACTGGGTACCAGACACAGAAAAGACAGTCTACACAAGGAAGGGAAGAAAGGAGCAGAAAACACAGGCTGAACTACGTAGTCTGAAGTCAATGAATAACAGAAAGTTCAGAGATGAAGTGCCTCGGGACGAGTCAGAGGTGAGTGTTGGGGTCCTATTAGCCCTAGGGTATGGATTAAGGAAGAAAGCGAAGAACGAGGAAAAGGAAAGACAAAGTTACGAATTGCGAAGAAGACAGGTTGACTGATATTGGGGCGAAGTGGCGAAAGAAGCAGAAGAGATGGAGCGAAGTAAGAGGAAGCAAGTCGTTGGATGAGGATATCGAGGATGACAGATCAGCAGGATAGATGGATCATGGAAAACTCAGCAACCAGAAGAATATGCCAAATATTTCTTTGGAGCACCCCGCGAGAAAGAAGGAAGGATATGCTAGAGAAACTCTGAAAAATCGAGTCAAGTTGACCTAGGGTTTTGGTATTTAGTGTTTTTGACACTTAGGTTTTAGAATAAGGTTGTGGGTGAGCTATTGTAATGTATAAATAAAGGTCAAGAGGACCTAGGTTGGGTTGTTGTTATTAGATGATGAGTTCATATTATGAGTGATTATTGCTGAGCAAGAGAGAGAATCTGTGTTGTAAGATCTTCAGCTAGGTGCAGAGTTCAACCCTGCAGCCGGGTGTGTAGGGAGGGAAGGAGAGAAAGAGAGAGAAGAAGAGTGATCTACAGCTAAGTGCACAGATAAAACTGTATGCTTTCATCTAATATATTATAAAGCACAATTCTGTGGACGTAGCCCTAAAGAGAGGGTGAACCACGTACAACTTGTGTTATGTGTGATTGATGTTGTGTTCTTTTTCTTATGTTATGGTGTTATTGCATTATTATGATTATATCAGAGATATAGTGTGTGCAGTAGGCTTAAAGGAGATAAATAATTCTAGATCTATGCATGTGAGTTTTCCCAGATCCACTTTTCATTTCCTTTGGTTGTAGACACCTGTGTCCTGCAACCCCCTATAGCTACTTCGGGTGAGACTGCATCTGCTTCACAGGTCTTGCTGAAAGGGACAGTAGTTAGGGCTTGTTGGTGTGCTTTTAGAGATTAACTTTGGGTCTGCCCCTGTGCCAACAGTTCACAATGCAGGAGGCAACACAAACTCTCCATATGTTTGGAAGAGTAACCAAACGGAGGAGGACACAACTCTATGTAGTGAGAAAAACTTCCTAAGGTCATACTAACTCCCAATGCTTGAAGAAAAAATGGAAGTATGTGATTTGTACAAGGGTGACTCATTGTGCTGCCAAAAGAGAATATATATTTCCCACCCCCTCTTTTTGAATTTTTTTTATTTTTTTCTCTTTTTCAATTTTTTAAAGAGATTGAAAAAGAATAAAAGAATGCTATGTTACAAAGGAGGAACGAGTGTCGCAAGCAAGCATACTAGTTCCAGGTGTCAGGAACACACTAATGCTCAAAGCAAGGAGACATGTGTAGAAAAAGGACACTCAGGGAAAATTCCTCCCTGGGTCAAGGTGTCAAGTTGCAGAGGCAAAGCGCTACAAGGATTGCTTATAAGGCATGCTTCAAAGGTTTAGTTGAGAGCAACATGGAGGTGGAACTAGGTCAAAGATGCAGAGATGCAAATGTGATTAGCAAGACACAATGAAACCCGCTTCAAAGTAATTTTTAATGAGCCTAGAGAAGGTAAGCTTGATAGTTTTTTCATTTTTAGAGAGTCTGAAAAAATGTAAAATAAGGCTCCAAGGGGTACCTTTTTCAGAGATAGTCTAGTCGATTCGAAAAAGGGGTAAACTTGCACTGAAAATACATCTATTCAAAACCATTTTAACGAGTGTGACAAAGACAATATCACTCGGAAATGTTTTCAATTTTAAGGAGTCTGAAAAGAGCTTAACTATGGAATCACAACCTTTTTCTGATTTTAGTCCCCTTAGCTCGAAAAAGTAAAAAAGTTACTAAGGAGAACTCTCCTGGTGAGACGAATCTCTGTTACACATGATTTTGGTCACTCTAGTGATATCTCTATAGTGATTGTGTTCAGGCCCTCATAAGGACTTTTTACCTGAGAAAAGTGACTCTTATCTTCCTCTACAGAACATTTTTGGAGTGAGTTCGCAGGCTGTGTATGCTGCAGAGTGTGAGAACCCTTCATTCTCGCAGGTTTCTATATACCTGGCCTGCGAGGAGTTCGTAGGTTTCTCTACAGGCAGGATGCGAACTTGTTTTAAAGCTAAAAACAGAAGAAGAGGTTATGAAGGTTCTAGAAGAGGATCTTATAGAAAGTGAGTTGGAATTTGCATGGTTGGCATCCTACTAAATTCTCAGATTTAGTTGGATCATCCTTATCCCTTTAACCATCTCTCCTTCTCCTATATATTGAAAGGTTTCTCATGGAAAAGGTTAAGCAATATTGGAGAAAGAATTTATGAGATAGTAAGTTCAGAATTGTGTGAAGAGCCCTATTTGAATTGATGCTTGAGACCTCCATCGGTCCATCAAGCCATAGTGGATTTTCTTCATACAAGCTCGGAGCAGATGTGTGTGTTGGAGAAAGAAACCACCGAAAGGAAGCTTGTGACATCAAGGCGATCTGGTTGTACCTTATTCTTTCGTTTAATATGATACAGTGGCATGTCCCTTTCCCATAAAATCACTCTTATTTTATTACATGATTCCTTGATCACATGTTTAGGTCTTCATTGAATGTATTATTGTCTCTTTCACCTTGGTCAGTACGTGTTGTCATAGATCCAATGTTACATGGCCGTCGAGGCAAAGCGGGACCAACAAAGACATAAGGAAACTATATCTTAAGGTATGCTATTTATTCCTTACTTGATGATAGATTCAATGATTGTAACTTAGGGAAAGTGTCACGTCCTGTCCTGTTTTGTTCTAGATCCAGGTGGATCTAGGGAGATCAGTTAGTGTCTGCACATATTGATTTTCCCTATAAAAAAATTGGCGACTCCACTGGGGAAATCCCATTTTGTGGTTTTTTGTTGTCCATTTTCTCTTATCTTATCTTTTTCAATTCCAATCAGTCTTTGAGTATGTGGGAGATCTACATAGACCCTCTGGACCTAGAAGTTCACTTAGACTATTGTCCCTTTTTCCAAATTTCTTTGATTACAAATAGGTTCACATTGTACTTGCCTGGAGACCTGTGAAAAACCCTGATTTTTGCACCCCACTATTCAGTCCAGTGCGACATGTTCGCACCCTACCTGTGTCCAGCCTATGAACTCTATTGATTTTCGCACTGAACCCTATAGCTAGCCCGTGAACCCATTTGAAATTTTTTTCTGGAATTGAGTTGTCCTGTCTTGTTGATGCCCAGCTTTGTCTGAGCATCTGGAAGGAACTTCTTGTGTCATTATTTGATTGTTTGCTGAATTCACCTTGCCATTGATTGGTTTTCAGAGATCATAAACTATTCTAAATCTTTTTCCAGCTCCTACTTCTTGACTTTTTATTGACAAGGATATAATCTCTGATTTTGAGATCTGAGTGCTTGTCTGATTGAAAGTCTTTTAAGTTCTAGATTGATTGTGTTTTTAGATTGTTTATTGACTAGAAAGTCCTTTGTTTATTTGCATTTGATGAACTACTTTCTTGTCATTTTTATTTTTATCTACGTTGAAATCTTGATTTGGATGCATGTATAGTGTATCAATCTTCGTTGATTACTTGTTCTTTCTTCTTTACATCCCTATTTTGGTTTGCGAAAGAAAAATTAAAGCTATCCATTATCAATGATTAATCATTCATAAGAAGATTTTGCATTCAAAGAATTTTTTTTTTAGTGAAAGTCAAAAAGTTTCAATTTCATGGTTGTTTGCAATCTTGTTGAAGAATGAAAAATACATTTCATAGATTCTATTATTCCAGAAAAAACTCCTTCTCCCTGCTGTAGATAGAGTTCATTGAACGAAAATTTGCATCATTCATCTCTATTTGCATCTAGTTGGGTCAAGTTATCAACAACATTAGTTTCATTTCCATCCTCCTCTCACGTAAACAACAGCCCATAAAAACACTGCGTAATCATAAAATTTACTTAGTAACTTTTATTTTCTAGGATCTTTCACACCAACATTATCTAGGCTAGCACTTTGGAATAGGTTGTGAGACACACTCTCCAAAGCACAAAACACACAATAGTATCTTGTGACAGAGAGTGTTGAAATCTATTTGCAACATTTTGTCCTAGGAAGCCCTTCTTACACAAGGGTCAAACCTGAGGTCACATTGAGATTGGCAGAGTTACTCACCCTGCTTTGCTGGTCTCAGTGTAGAGATTGCATGTATTATGGGGGTCTCTTGAAGGTATACCCACAATGATCAGTGGAAGCCTTTCAAGTTGATTTCGATCTCTATACCCTGCCCTTGCGTGTGGATCGGGCTGTCGACTGTCTCCCCAGGCATCATTGTTGTTGGTGGTAACTTTAGTGGCATATCTTCTTAGGGTCTTACACAAGGTGACTATGGAGGGGCAAGTCTTCACGGTACCTGGAATCAATGTTGGCCAAACTCACTTGGGCTCCTTGGAGGGTAAATCCACAATTACTGCATGGAAGCTTACACCAACGTGTAAGTCCGTTAAGCAGGTCGTCAACGTAACTTTTCCACCCTATCCCAACCCCTTCTTATCTTGATTTTATGACGTTGGATTTCATCACCAACTAGTGACCTCGAAATAAGAAGTTTTCGTTTGCTTGGTTTGATTCCTAGATTATATTAGTGCGTGATGTTTGCTTCCATAGTTGGCCATAGAGTTTCTTCTGTTCAATTTTTAACTCAGCCAACATCGACCCTCCACATCGCTCACGTAGAATGTAAGGAATACCCCTAGAATATCTGGAAGGTTCTCAACCCTTGCCTACCAACCCGCTAGAGGTCTCTCCTCAATAGAGTGAATTCCAAGAGATCGCCACTCCATGAGTGGAAAGAACTGACTCCTTAGATCAATTCTAAATTACAAATTCTCTAGAATCTCTTCGACTTCCTCCCAATTCTGCGAGATGTATTATCTAGCTAAATTCATCTAGAGAACTCATTGTTCAAACTTCTGGAATAGCGACTGGACCTTTCACAGGCCCTGAAGGCTAGGATCCTTTTTGGGGTACTAACATCTTTCAAACTCCACCCTGTACAGTGCAGGATATTTTTACCCCACAAACATGTGTCAATATATCTGTCGAAGCCGACTTACTGGAAACGTCTGATACGGACTCAATACCCATAGAACCGACCATCCTTACGACTGCCTATCTCTTCCTTGGATTAGACACCCAGTCCATTGACCCAAACATGACCATCCCCCTTCAAATGGCCCATTCTACAATGGTCCTAGATGCTATGAATATTCCCACGGGGAATACGGTGGCTGGCCAAGCTCCCATTGGCACACCACCTTCACCTAGACCTACCTTGCCCCTCCCCCTGGGTATAATGTGTTAAATGCTTCTATCCCTAACCTTACTCAGGGTCCATCCGGAGCTTCTAGAATTTTCCCTTTTCTTGGACATAATACTATTGTCAGTTTTATTCCGACACTTCCTCATATCCCCTCTGGAGGGTCTTATCCACCTTATGCCAGCAGATCTGGCCCTAGTGGAACTACTCAATCTTTCACACCTAATCATCAGATTCCCATTGGTGGACAATTTAACTTGGGAATCCAACCCTCATATGGAGGTCAACCCCCAATTAGAGGACAACCCCCAACTATCCCACCCCATGGGAAGAACATACCTACAGCCTTGGTCTAGTATTGAAACCACCTTACCCAAGGTAATCCTCAACCGACTGGGGGGAAATAGCCTCAAGCCTCTTTCCTACCCCCTAGAGTAGGCCAACCATACCCAAGTCCACCCAATCCTATTTGGGGTTTGAACATTTTTCCAAATGTCCCTGTTCAAGGGAATATTCCTAATCAGTACAACCCTACGGGCTACATGCCTCCACACCAACAACCGAATCTACTAGGATCTTCGCATTACATGCAAAAAACTTACGGTCTGACTAGTATACCTATGAGACTTCCTCCCCAAAGTCACCAGTACCCCCACGTGAATAGACAATTACCCTTTCTGGACACTTTGGACCTTCCTGATTTGTCTAGTATCTTGAACGACCCTATCATTCATTCTCCCAATGGCCCATCATACCAGCCAAGCTACCATAAAAAAATCCCAAGTTTGATGGTAAACTGGGAGAGGATCCAAGCAACCACGTCATGAATTTTCACCTTTGGTGTTCCTCCAACTCCTTGATGGATGACTCCATTAGGTTAAGACTCTTCCAACGAACCCTTATCGGTTCAGCTGCAAAGTGGTAAATAGAATTACCACGAGGCTTCTTCTCCAACTTTAATACCCTCGCCATGGATTTCCTTACTCACTATCAGTTACCAATCCGATATGAAATTGGAACCAAGATCTTGAGTTCTTTCAAGAAAATTAAATCCACTCGTATCTCTGATCACATACATGAGTGGAGATGACGAAGACGTTTAATCAAACTCGATCTTCCCGATAAATTATTAGCAGAATGGTTCACGAAATCCTTCGTGAATGACATCTCTAGAGATATTTCCATGGGTGGATTTTTCACCAAAGAACATGCGATCAGTTGTGCCTAGTACCTTGACCTCATCTATTCACAGACAGATACCCTTTACGACTTACTCCCTGACGCTCCTCGTCCTTCCATCACAACTACCTCAACCACCTCGACAACTTCTCATGATGCTGACGGTGTGATTGACACTTTTTCCACTGACGCCAAATCTACGTCAACCCCTCACACCAACCCCAAGTATTATGCTTCTAATGTACATAATGCTCCAACTCCCACCCCTTCCACCGACAAGACTTCTGAAGTGAACTTCGTTCAATCTACCCCTACCGGTAAAACTAAATTCAAAAAAGGGAAGGGTAAGAACAAGGAGGATAAAAATAACTCCCAATCTAAAAAAACTAAAACACAACCTATTGATGATAAGGATAAGCATAAACTGTGATATCCATGTCTTATATGTGGTGATGATCACTACACAAAAGATTGTCCGAGAAGAGCTGAAGTCACTAAGTTCCTTCAAGGGACCCCAAAACCTCCTACACCTGTCATCTTGTCATAACCTTTCCCTTCTCAGCAATAGGATAAATTGGTCATTCATGACCAACCCTCCTCTTCTACTACTTCATACGTCCTAATGTGCATTGGTGATTCAAAGAAAAATGACATTGCTATTGCCACTTGGGCCAAAGATTATTCCCCCTCCAAGGAGAAAGTTGATGATACACCACCTTCATTGGTACAACCGACTCCCACGACTTCAACTCCCAATGGTCCTCTTCATCTCGAACACCCGAACCTCGATACAGTGCTCCACCCTCCTCCAAAGGGCATTTTTCAAAATTCCGCCTTCAACCCGCATGCACGTGCTGCCTAGAACTACAGCATTATAGAAGATATTGCGCAAGAACCCTCCGCGATGTCAGCTCTCAAAGTCCTTCAAAGTTTCCCCGCACAACAGAAGGCACTGTTAAAGGCTATTGGTGGAATTGACCCCAAAGATACAAACTTGATAATCTTTGACTTGGAAGATCACATTCCAAGGCTACCTCCTCAACTAGCTTTTTGAATACAAGTTGTTGTCACAGAAAAGAAAATTTGTAGAACAGTTATTGATGAAGGTGCCTCAACGTGCGTCATGTCTGTCACTTGTTGGAAATCCATTGGCTATCCTCCCTTAACGGAATCACACAACACACTCAAAGCCTTTAATGGCTCTAGATTTAAACCATACGGTGTTCCTCCTTCGTTGCCTATTACGCTAGAAGGCAAAACAGTCAATGTTGAGGTTGAGATCTTCGATGCACCTCTCGATTACAACCTCTTACTTGGTCGTAGCTGGATCGATTCAATGCACACAGTTGTCTCCACACTTTTTCGCGTGTTACGTTTCCCACACCAAGGAAAAGTGGTTACTATAGATCAACTAGCCTTCTTTAATTATGATTCTCGTACTAGCAACATACCTTTCATTTCGAAAACACCCCCTGGGTACGAGAATGTCGGTGTGGGTCTTTTTAAAGATTCTACTTTGATGGGTACATTCCCAATCCCACCATTCGATATTCCTCCTCTATTTTTCGCCTCAATCAACATGATTTCTGCCTCTGTTCGAGAATCCCCTACGTCTCATGACCCATGGATTGTACTTGACCCTGGTGATTGTCTTCGCTATGGGGAACAAATGCCTTTGAGTCTAGTTGAATTTTTCTATCAAGCTATTCAATCGGAAACCCCGTCTACCCCCTCTATTGGTGATTCATCTACTGATCCTTTTCGCGTCATTTTTCCTACAAATGAGATGATTATGCCTGTTATGTCTGAGGACGACATCCCATGGGATGATGGACAGCATCGCTCCATTCTCTTCCTTGAACAACACACGATAGAAAATTACCAACGGATTTTGAATTTTTCGACCATTGCTGTCATCTCCTCAGTTCCCAAGTCTACCCACGACATGCTTTACGAAGGGAACTTGAGTAATATCTCACCCACTATTCCGCTTGACATCTCTATTAAGCTCGGGATTGTCAAAAATGTTCATATAGGAGCCACTTGTTCTGATGATGAGGTCGTCACATACAAAGCTATTTTTCAAGAGTTCCGTGACAACTTCGCTTGGAGTTACGAAGAGATGCCGGGTGTTGACCCTGATATTGTTGTACATGAGATCAAGACATACCCGAACACTAAACTCCTTCGACAGAGGCTTCATCCAGTCCACCCCCGTAAATTCGTAGCCATTAAACTCAAGTTTGAAAAAAATTTCAAAGATGGTTTTATTTATCCAATGGCTTTAACCGATTGGGTATCCAATCTCGTTCCAGTTAATAAGAAACAAGGCACCATCCACGTTTACGTTGATTATAGGGATATAAATAAAGCATGTCGCAAAGACAAATTTCCAACCCCTTTCGTCGACCAAATCATCGACGATTGTGCCGAGAGTGAAATCTTCTCATTAATAGATCATTTATCCAGCTATAATCAGATCAACATTCTACCCATGGATCAATATAAAACCGCTTTTATTTGTCCTTGGGGTACTTTCTCCTACCAGAAACTCCCTTTCGGTCTAAAGAACGCTGGCACAACTTTTTAGGGAGCCATGTCCTATGATTTCCATGATATAAAGCACATAGTACAACCTTATCTTGATGATCTATCGATGCATTCCATGCATCGCCAAGACCACCCAATCCACCTCCGAGCCATTTCCCTTTACTGTCGACATTACCGTATACATTTAAACCCACATAAATGTGTTTTTTGTGTGGAGTCTGGTCGACTACTGGGTTTCACTGTGTCACGTCTGGGAATTAGGGTGGATCCTCTGAAGGTTGAGGCCATCTTGAATCTTCCTCCTCCTTCTACCTTACACTAGCTCCAAAGTTTGCAAGGGAAGGCAAACTTTTTGCATCATTTCATCCCAAATTACGCTAAGTTAACATTGGGATTTACTTGATTGTTAAAGAAAGGTTCTTCATTCATCTAGGATGATCTTGCAAATAAAGTCTTCAAAGCTTTAAAGCTTTCCCTTACATGTACACCACTACTTTTCCCACCGAATTACAGTTGTGATTATTTCCTTTATCTCTCAGCCTCGGACTCTACCATCGCTATGGTTCTAGTCCAGGAGGATGATTCTCATTATGAACATGCCATTTATTATTTGAGTCAAAGTCTCACGACTATCGAAATCAAGTATTTACATGTTGAAAAACTGGCCTTGGCAGCCGTCCAAGCTGTCCAATGTTTCCGACACTATATCCTTTTAGGCAAGACTACTGTGATTTCAAACTGCAACCCTATGCAACACATTCTTACATGCCAGTTTCTAGGGGGAAAATACTCCAAATGGATTGTAATACTCCAGGAGTTTGACTTAGAATTCGAACATGCTAAGTCCAAGAAATCCTTGGTGTTTACCGAATTGATATGTGACCTTCCCTATTCTGAGACGAAAAATGTAGCAGAGGATTCACTACCTGATGAATCCCTTTTTCTGATCAGTTCCAATGACCTTTGGTATGGAGATATCATTATATATCTCCAGACTCATACTTTCTGGCTCGATTTGTCTAGCACTAACCGCCATCGCATACGTTACTAAGCCCATCAGTATATTATCCTTGGTGATACCCTTTATCGCCGTGGGATCGAATTCGTGTTTCGACGATGTCTCACCCTTGACAAAGCTGACAAAGCCTTGAATGACTGCCATTCTCGAGCATGTGGTGGTCACATGTCTGGGTATGCTACTGCCCAAAATATCTTATGAGCAGGGTACTTCTGGCCTTCTTTATTTAAAGATTGTATAACCGCTGTCCAGAAATGCCATGCCTGCCAAACATATAATCATAAGATACGATCTCATCCCGCTCCCTTACATCCTATAGTTTCCGTAGGACCTTCAGCTAAATTGGGTATTGATTTCATGACCTGTAACCCTCACTCGACTGGGGGGCATGGATACATTATTGTAGTCGTGGATTATTTCATGAAATGGGCCGAAGCGATGCCTACATTCGACAATACGGGAAAGACTGCAGCGCTATTCATATTCAATCATATCATTGCTCTGTTTGGTGTTCCCCAAGCTATCGTTACTGATCATGGTAGCCACTTTAGAAACTTCATGATGTCCAAACTTACTGAAAAGTTGGGTCTTCACCATGAAAAATCAACACCCTATTACCCACAGGCCAATGGCCCTGTTGAAGCAATAAACAAAATCCTCATTACTATGCTTCGACGAATGATAGGGATTCATAAGACTAGTTGGCACACGATGTTGTTCTCAGCATTATGGGCTTACCAAACATCTGTCAAGTCTGCTACCGAGTTTATGCCTTTCCAGTTAGTTTATGACATTGAAGCCATCTTGCCGATTAAATGTGAGATACCATCTCTAAAACTAGCCGTTGAAATTCTCCCAAACATTTCTGCTGAAGAAGAATGTCTGTTGTATCTTATGCAACTGGACAAAACCCATCATGATGCCACCCTAGTTATAGAATCCCAAAAGAGATGCGTCAAAGCCCAATATGACAAACATGTCAAGCCACACATTTTCTCTGAAGGTGATCTAGTTCTCCTCTACGAACAAGATCGTGATTTGCTAGGAGATGGAAAATTCGAGGCCATGTGGCATGGTCCTTACATCGTCAAGTGAGTGTTGGAGAAGGGAGCTTACGAATTAGTAGATTATGATGGTGTCCCTTTGAGTGAGCCCATAAATGGGCTTTACTTAAAGAAGTACTATGCTTAGGTCCTCTGTGCATGAGTGCTTGTATTTTATTGTACCATACTTTTGTGTGTTACTTTAGTGTGCTCTTTGTTATTTGGTTTCTACCCTAGACTACTCACCTTGCATTGTGCTTGGTTTCTAGATGTCAGAGTCTTTGCTACCCCACATTGGTTTCACCGATGGTGCTAGTCATAGTACTCAAAACCTAGCTTCTACTGCATGGGCAATTTATGCACCCACAAATGAACTCGTCAGTCTACGAGGCGTTTTCCTCGGTCGCGCAACCAATAATATCACAGAATATAGCACCGTCATCGAATTGTTGACTGATGTTATTTCGCTTGGTATCCACCACCTGGTTATACGACTTGATTCGAAGCTAGTAGTGATATAGTTAAGTAATGTCTATGCTATTCGAAGTCCTACTTTATTGTAGGTATATCTACGAATTCGCCTCTTGGAATGTTATTTTGATTATATCGAATATCAACACATTCCTAGATGTCTAAATACATTAACTGATGCATTAGCTAATTATGTGTTAGACAGACATCTGAGACATTTATAAACCCAATCACACATCACATGTTTTATACAAAGAAAAGTAAGTTAGTAAAAGCCGCATGTATATATGTATAACGATCAAAAAGTTTTTACAATAAGTTTTTGTCCAACGACCAAAATGTCAAAATTTGAAGCCCATGGCTTCTACAAAATAGCATCATGGATGACACTCTCGGTAACACACTACTACTCATGTTACCCTATGAAGCAGTCGACTGAGAGACTCAGATACGCCCACAGTATGGCGTTGGTAGCGTCTCGAGATCTCCCCAACGGAGATGTCCGGGATGTCTGCTGTCAAACCCTCTAAATTCTGCTCGACTGCCTCATAATCCTCGGCACCCCATCCTGCCACTAGAGACACTTCTCCTCTTCTCTAGATAGGAGATGTCCCTGGAGGCCGATGCGGTCCCACATCTATGTCGTCAAAAAGATTTTTTGATCAGTCCTTGGATCGAAAACATAAAAACATTTTACATAATAATATTTACAAAAACTTTAAAAGAAAAAATGTGTACTTACCTAAGTCCCCCAACTGGGCACCCTTAGGCAAGACTAAATCCGAATCTCCTCGAAAATCCAAGCTGGCATAGGCATAGTCATCAACCATCATCATTTGGGGTCTCAACCAATAAAAAAATGAATCATTATACTTGATTATGGGACCCGGTACATGCCGAGCCATGAGGTCACACCACCTCATCATCCTTGGATCTCGTGGGGCTGGTAATCCCCAATCTACCTGTAAACGCAATAGTGGGACCCTCGCAAGGAAGAAGGACACCAAAACTGAACCATACCCAAATTGTTTCGGGTTTCCTCTTCTGCATTTCATCAATTGTCTCTTCATACTATGAAGAACCACATCTAACCAGTTGAAGACCCGAGGCTTGGTACACTCTATTGTGTACTAAAAATAGCTTTGAAGAGCCATGTGTGGAGCGGTGCTCCTAGCCATGCGTGCAATGGTAAATAGAATGGTCTGTAGAGTCAAATCTTAGACTCCCTAGATAGCAACCTTACCCTGTCTTCTCTCCGCCTCGGGAATGCAATACAGACGAATGTACTCACTCATAGGGAGGCCTCCACCTCTACTTCCTATCAGTGTCACGTGGGATCCATGATGAGATAACCCCGTGAGAAAGTAGATATATTCGATATCCAATGAAAGAGTGTGAAACCCCACATGAAAAACCTGTTGGTCCACATCCCACATGTGGACTAGGTACTCAAGCAATCTAAGTTGGGCTCTCATGCCCTTAATCTTAAAAAATTTCAAGAGTCCACACTCCTGAAGAGCATCCACAGTTCCCAGATCATTCCCTGTGACAAAATATTCTTGCTCATGCTCTCGTTCTCTCCACTCCAGCATCTTGGTAGCCCAAACATGCATTACGACCATGGAAGGAAGTTAGAAAACTTGTCTTAACCTCCTTGACATTTTTTGCTAAGTAAAAAACATGCTTTAAATTTTGATTCACGGCCCTCGCAGGTGACCCTTTCGCACAGTGCGAGAGGTTCGTAGGTGAGCTGAAGGTCACATGCGAGAACCCTTCATTCTCGCAGGTCTCATGAAGTTCACCTGCAAACTTGTCTCTACGAACCCTCGACTTAAAGATTGACTCAAAAAACCAAAAATGATTTTTAGTCCATGCAAAATATGAAGGATCGAAGGCTTACCTAGCTGACAGAGACCATTCGTCGAATAGTCTCCTGTATCTCTCACAATCCATTGATAAAATTTTGGGAAAAAAGAGGTTCAATGGACAAGTTTTGGGCAAAGTTACAATGAAATGGTAAAGACAAGTTTTACCCCTACTTATTCATTTTGTTTACTATTTTTTGACATTATTTTATTATTATTTTTCCTAAAACCTAATTTTTTAATATCCATGTGAGTATGTTTTTTCCTTGCAGATCACTGACCTAGGAATCTGAACCACGGTGTATGGAAATTTTCTACTCATACAAATAGCTGTTTAGAGTCTTATAAGAAAAACCTCAAGCTCAGTCTTCATTTTTTCTCGCGCTTGGAAATACATGAGAACGAAACCGAGTATACTTTTTTCATCTTTTCGTACTCACCATGGTAACACAAAAATAACGAAAATTAGGGAGTGTTCTTTAAGCTCTTTTCATGCTCCATAAAGATGAAAAGATGGCCGAGCGATCTTGTTCTTTTCATGCTCGTTAAAGTGTTTGAAGAAAATGTTTGGTGGGCGATAGTTTATCACTTTTTCGGTCCTATCAAACTACTTTACGAAAAAGGAACTGGGAGAGTTCTCTTTAAGTGTTTTTCAGAGTCTCAAAACATGAAAAGACCCCGAGTTTTCTATCTTTGGACTCGTTAAACAAACATTGAAAGGCCCTTATGGGACTGAACCACTCCTTCTTAGGGTTCGTTAAATATACTTCGAGGGACTCGTCCGAAGGATGAGCTTACACCAACAAGCATATGTTATGTTCCTCAAGCTTGTGTAAAAATAAATAGGTTCTCGCCAGAATTGGTGGGGGGGAATTTGGGAAAGAGATGTGTCTTTGTATTCATGTTAAGTGGAAGTAAGCGTCGGTCTTGAACATGGCACACCCTTCATTATTTGAACCCACGTTAGGAATTCCATTTGTCTCTCGTCTGACTTTCTGCAAGTTCGTATCTTGGGATGTCCTTGAGTCAATGCTGCCAACACTAGTGTCGTGCCACCCATATGTTCAAGAGAAGTTCGACCAAGCCTTATATTAAGTCAACCATCTGCAATTGTCTTTTCTTACTGTGTCGGCCTTCTCTGTGTCAGTTTCAAATCATATCCACATTTTGAATCATCCTAAAAAATCTATTACTTATTTCGCGTCATTGATGGGGGATACATCAAGGCCCTCCTATGACAAGTCTTTTTCCATCGACTTCATCTCATTATCTAGGAATAAGACTTAGAAATCATTTAGTACCTTAGAACCTGCATGCCTTAATGGCAGGTCTCTTTGCTTTTGACAGTGGATTCCTATCATTGATCCTTGATCGAGAGATTTCGTCGAATGTTCAACTTCAACTCATTTATTCACATTCGTTCGGATTGTACTTACGTACCTTGGGAGTCATTGACATCAATGGTGATTACCCTCACACTTGTTAACGGTTTTTATGAATGACTGGTAATCAAGTGGTTTCTACCATGTTCAAAGTCGACACATGTAATCACATGGCTAGATTTGTACTTTCAGACGACGGGATTGAAGACCCTGGGTCTCATCTTTTTTATCTAGGTTGTGATGGAGTTTTTATGATTTATATTGACACATAGATCCACTTTGTATGTCATGTGGCTATGTCCTGATCTGATTCTTTTGACGCATAGATCCACAGTGTATTCTTGGTGGCTATGTAACATTTTGATGGCATGGATCCATGGTGTATGATTGGTGGCCATGATCTACATTTATGATCTTAGCATGGGAATGCCTACCTCAGAACTAGTATTGTATTCTGCAGATGCTTGATTGTTTGCAGGTTTCCGATTAGGTGCGATCCTTGCTTCCAACACACACAAACATTTTACAAAGTATTTCAGCTGTCATAGATTCCAACCTCATACTTTGGGGGGCATTCTGTTACACATGATTTTGGTCACTCTAGTGATATCTCTACAATGATTGTGTTTAGGCCCTCACAAGGACTTTTTTCTTGAGAAAATTGACTCTTATCTTCCTCTACAAAACATTTCTGGAGTGAGTTCACAGGCTGTGTATGGTGCAAAGTGAGAGAACCCTTCATTCTCGCAGGTTTCTATATACATGGCCTGCGAGGAGTTCACGGGTTGCTCTATAGGCAAGGTGCGAACTTGTTTTAAAGCTAGAAAAGGAAGAAGAGGTTACGAAGGTTCTAGAAGAGGATATTCTAGAAAGTGAGTTGGCATTCGCATGGTTGGCATCCTACTGACTTCTCAAATTTAGTGGGACCATCCTTATCCCTTTAACCATCTCTCCTTCTCCTATATATTGAAAGGTTTGTCATGGAAAAGGTTAAGCAAGATTGGAGAAAGAATTGATGGGATAGTAAGTTCAGAATTGTGTGAAGAGCCCTGTTTGAATTGATTCTTGAGACCTCCATCGGTCCATCAAGCCATAGTGGATTTTATTCATACAATCTCGGAGCAGATGTGTGTGTTGGAGCAAGGAAACACCGAAAGGAAGCTTGTGACATCAAGGCGATCTGGTTGTACCTTCTTCTTTCGTTTAATATGATACAGTGGCATGTCCCTTTCCCATAAAATCACTCTTATTTTATTACATGATTCCTTGATCACATGTTTAGGTCTTCATTAAATGTATTATTATCGCTTTCACCTTGGTCGATGCGTGTTGTCACGGATCCGATGTTACAAGGTTTTCGAGGCGAAGCGGGACCAACAAAGACATAAGGAAACTATATCTTAAGGTATGCCATTTATTCCTTACTTGATGATAGATTCAATGATTGTAACTTAGGGAAAGTGTCACATCCTGTCCTATTTTGTTCTAGATCTAGGTGGATCTAGGGAGATCAGTTAGTGTCCACACATATCAATTTTCCCTATAACAATATCCCGAGGTGTACCTTTTTCCTCTATAATCCACATGCCAGAAAAAGGAGTAAACTCATGCCAGTAGATGTTCTTCTGTACCAATTTAACAAGTGTGAAGGAACAAGGTCACTCAACGATATTTTCAATTTTAGGGAGTTTGAGAAGAGCTTAAATATGGACTCTTTGGGGGTTCCTTTTTTGTAAGTAATATCCAAGGCCCGAAAAAGGTGATAAACCAAAACCAAGTCGAATGTTCCTTTTTCATAAATTTAGTCCCTCAGGCCTGAGAAAGGGTTAAACTTGTACTTGAGGATACTCTTCTAGTGAACCAAAGTTCCTAGAGTATACCTTTGTTCGTAAAATTAACCATCTGGACCGAAAAAGGGATAAACTACCACCAGATAGATGTGCCTTAAAATTTGAGTTTGGCGAGCGTGAAGGACAACAAAATCACTCGAAAATATTTTCATGTTTAGAGAGTCTGAAAAGGGCTTGAATAAGACTCCAGAAGGTTACTTTTCTCAGTTAATCCAAACAAGATTGAAAAGCATAAATACAGTCTCGTCGGATGTTGCTTTCAGATTTCAAAGCGAGATTGATAGACAACAAAGTGTGCTCATTTTGGGAGTCCCGAGGGTGAGGTCAAGAAAGATGGTGCATCATATGGATGAGGTTCAATATCGTAATCATGACAGGACTAACAAGGACTCTCGAGCCAAAAGTTATTATAGACATCATGGATGCCAAAATGCAACAAGGATCTATCTAGGGAATCCATGTAAAGGTAGGATCTACCACCTAATCACAACACTTCTAAAGAAGCAATAATGGTTTTGTGTCACGCATTGGTGGGATCGATCTTATGGCAAAGCAGAAAAGACAATGAGATGCAGAAAGTGTAGGTGAAATCCTAACTTATATGCATTAAGTTGGAAAGAACAACTTTTACCAAAGGATTTTTTAAAGTGACCCACCTCCCCAAAAGTTACCAAACCAAAAGGCAAAGTGTATCATAACATCCAATAATAAACTCAAGAACGAAATTAAATGATTTCCAAGCCAGAAAAAATGACAAAGGGGGTCAAAAATGTGGCAAAAAAGGCCAAAAAAGTCTATAAATAGAAGCTGACAGCTCATTTTCACCTTTGCAATTTGAAAATTAACCAGAAGGTAAAAAAATACCCCTTTGCTAAAGAAGTTGATTCCGGGAGCTTCGGAGGACGAAACTAACTTCCGCTCGGACCAAGTAAGTACAAAATCATCCCTCCTGCATTTCCATTCTTCCTTTTAGCATTAATTTTTATTTTTTTGGGGGCGCACTCCCCTAAAAAAGGGTGGCCCTACGTGTACGTGAGTTGTCCAAGGACAACCCGCGTATGTACTCAGGCAGAAAATAGTCTTCTCATGTACATACATGACTGTGTCCAAAACAACCCGTGTACACCCTCAAAATCATGGAAAAAACAAAAAAGCAATAGCTAACTCCCCTTTGAACCATCATGGAACATGATGTATGTCCACTCAAGGGAGATGAAACAAGAGGATATCGATATCTTGGTCGATGAGAACCTTTCTTCCATTGTCGCATTGAAACAATGTGGGCTGTGGAAGTTCTTCCGGTGTCCATTTATGAGGGCACAACCCAGGTTACTGAACACCCTGGTAGACTACTAGCATCTAGATGTAGAGGTGTTTATGATAGAGGGGCAGTCATAGACTCCAATGACTTAGGACATATAATTCTTGATTGGCCTCTTGAGGAGAGGGGAACTAGTCAATCTGCGCACTCCCCATTGGGCCTTTTAACATTGAAGACTACATCAGGATGCATTGTGAGGCTGACACTGAGAAAGTAGGTTCTCAAGTTCGCATTAACAAGATCACCAAATTGTCATTGAAGGTGATCCTACTACTTATTGGGTAGATCACTGGATTCATGGCCCTACACCAGGCTTCCCGAGTGCACATGCATTATGAAATTCAGTTCCTGGAGGCACATATTTATGACTGGAGCATGACCATGCTCGCTTACATGAAGAGGCAGTTGACAGAGTGCCGAGAGCATAGTAACAAGAACTTCAGGTTTGGCACCATCCTATGCTTGTTATTCTTCGAGAGGGTGCTCATTCTGAGTCCCGAAGAGACAGTACGGGGGCATGTGGCCTCCTTCCCAGCGGTATTTAGATGGGAAGCACTATTTCCATGATAGGGGGGGGGAAGGACCATAGAGGCATTCGATGAAAAATTCTTCGACTGGTGGGAAGGAAAGATTCCAACGATAGAGGACTACCCCTATGCTAGAATCAACTTCTCCAGAGATCCGAACATGCGCGTACCTCCCAGGGAGGAGCGAGGAGAGCTAGTTACATGTTTTTAAAATTATTTAATTTTTAATTATTTTATATATATCATTTTTATATGCCTCAGAGTACTAACATCTATGTATCTGTTATGTATGGATGTGGGACCAGTGCACCCATAAGACTTCATGAGGACTTAATGACATCCTCGACTAGAGGCGGGACCAACAACAACCAACGGACCAGCAACCACAGGGAGACCTCTAGCCGAAGAGGTTGAGAGAGTTTTGAGACAGGTGGAGCAGAACCTCACCGCACTCACTCTCACAGTTCCTATAGTCGAGATCAAGGATCTCCCGCCTTCTATGCATCCTCATGTAGTGGAAGTGCCACAGACTTGGGTCCATCTTTTCCGGTGTTTGGCCAACGACATCGTTCACTACAACAAGGCCAATAGGCCCCAAGCTTAGATAGGCTGGACTATTTATGTGCTGAGAGAACTTTTTGTATATTTTTTAGGGCATAATCCCCGTGATGTATACCAGATCTTATTTTTTAGGTGTTCGCACCCACCTATGTACTCTGACACTTTTTGACATATATATATATATATATATATATATATATATATATATATATATATATATATATATATATAT
>ML778380.1:471141-488984 GCA_009831015.1 Picea engelmannii | reverse complement strand
TCACATTTTTTACAAATGTATGTACATGTGCATATGTGTGCTTATTTTTATGTGTGTGCAACATGCAAATCTAATACTTGATTAGCTAGAGTATCTCTCATTTTATTTAATCTCCTAGGAACATGGATATACGTAATGTAATCGAAGTGTTCTAAGAGACGTACCCTAAGGAAACGTTGGTGTAAAGTAGGTTCATAAACGCAGTAAACTCCATTTAACTGGGACACAACCAGCTAAGAATCTAAGTAGACCCAGAGGTGAGAGATGCCATGAAACAAAGTGTCACGAAGAAACTCTATTACTGCGTTGTACTCAACGACATTGTTTGTGGAGTCACCTAGACAGATACCTCTGAAAGATAGAAACTGGGCTTCAGGTGTGAAAATCACCCAAGATGCAGAAGCAAGCCTCCGAGTGTGTCAGCTAGCATCGTCTGCGAACCCAAAGAAAACCTCTGATTCACTTGATATCTTCCACAGTGAAAAATATGACATAAATAACAACAAATACATAAAACAAAAAAGACAAAAAAATGTATAAGAACTATACATATGTACAAGAAGTCACCCAGGTGACCAACCTAAGAGTAATACTTCTTGAGGTAGAGCCCATTTCTAGGCTCCGCGAAGGCATTTCCATCAAAGTCAACCAAACGATAAGCGCCCTTCTTTAAGACCTCTTTCATGATGAAAGATCTGAACCACACGGGTTTGAACTTGCCTACCCCCAAGAGATCCTTTTCTTGATCATAGACCATGACAAGATCGCCTTAGGAGAAAATACGAGGATGAACAGACCAATCATACTGACACTTGACTCATTGCTTGTGAGCCTCATTAGCTAAGGCTGCATCATGGCATTGCTCATCGATATGCTAAATATATAATAGGTGTTCCTCAAGTGGTGAAGTGTCTAGCAGTAGATCCACTGCCAACTTTAAAGATGGGATCTGGCACTCAATAGGCAAGACTGCTTCCAGCTCGTAAACGAGTTGAAGTGATAAAACAGTGGCAATATTTACAGACATTCGGTAGGCCCATAATGCCAAGTACAACATCAAATTCCAATTTGGCTTGGAAGAATTGATCATTTGTTGAAGAATAGTCTTGAGGTACTTATCATAGCTTCCACCTGACCATTCACTTGTGAGTAGTAGGGTGATGAATGTTCTTTCCTCAACCCAATATTTGATGCTAACTTGGACATCATTTTATTTTTGAAGTGACTGCCATGGTCAATGAAAATCTCCTTCGGGATGCCGAACCTTGCTACTATCTGGTCAAAAATGAAAGGAGTTGTTGTTTTTCCATCACTAGAGATATCTATTGGAATCGTTTAAGTGATACTCGCCATATTACCCTTGGCATAAACTGTGTACGTTACCAGAGGATTAATAGGAAAAGACCTATCTCTAGTCATAGTCAAAACAAATTCACCTACCTCTATTCTTCTTAACTCTAAGAGGAAGTATGATATATGATGGAGATCATCCCAGGGTCTGTTTGGAGTAGTCAGTGCCTCAAGAATAGCCTCATTTGAGGGCAAGACCAGGTCTAAAGAATCTGTAGTGGCAAGGGAACCTTGATCCCAAATAGGCTCGAGAACTAGATATAACTCCTATGCGGGAGTCAGATCGGGGTCGACCGAAGCTTGCTGGAAAATGTTGCACGCAACTTCTGTCATGGAAAAGGGCATGGCCATGCCAAAATTCCATGTCCATTCCATTGAGGCTGATGGGGAAGGAAGAGTCCACGGATCTTGAAAGTAAGGCATTCGAAACGACGACATTTGAAAATTTTCAGCCTTAGGCTGGTCGGGGGCAGCCGATATAAGTTTGACATCGCCAGAAGAAGATGGGTAATTTAAAGTACCCATCAATGATGGAAACAAACCAACCCCTATGTTTATGGTTCGGGGCTGAGGGTTGTTAATCATCAGGACCGTGGATGCCCCCGATAAAGGATCAGGACGGGAGAAGGAAAACTAGTCAATGGTCATGATTCAGCCCTCGTGTGGAAACAACAAGGCCCAAAAAAATGTTCCAACCACTGCATGCATTGCATAGGTCCAACTCCTTCCTAACAGAAGGTTGTAGTCGAGAGGTGCATCGACCACTTCAAATTCAATGCACACGGCCTTCCCTCCTAACTGTATGGGGAAAAAAGGAATGATTATTCCCCCTCCAAGGAGAAATTTGATGATACACCACCTTCGTTGGTACAATCGACTCCCACGAATTCACCTCCCAATGGTCCTCTTCATATCGAATGCCTGAACCTCAATACAGTGCTCCGCCCTCCTCCAAAGGGCGTTGTTCGAAAGTCTTCCTTCAACCCTCACGCGCATGCTGCCCAGAACTACAGCATTGTAGAAGATCTTGCGCAAGCACCCTCCACGATGTCAGATCTCGAAGTCCTTCAAAGTTTCCCTGTGCAACAGAAGACACTATTAAAGGATATTGGTGGAATCGACCCCACAGATAAAAACTTGATAATCTTTGACTTGGAAGATCACATTTCAAGGCTACCTCCTCAACTAGCTTTTCAAATACAAGTTGTTGTCACAGAAAAGAACATTTGTAGAATAGTTATTGATGAAGGTGCCTCAACGTGTGTCATTTCTGTCGCTTGTTGGAAAGCCATTGGCTCTCCTCCCTTAACTGAATCACACAACATGCTCAAAGCCTTTAATGGCTTTGGATTTAAACCATACGGTGTTCTTCCTTCGTTGCCTATTACGTTAGAAGGAAAAACGGTCAACGTTGAGGTTGAGATCTTCAATGCACCTACCATTTACAACCTCTTACTTGGCCGTATCTGGATTGATTCCATGCACATAGTTGTCTCAACACTTTTCCGCGTGTTACGTTTCCCACACCAAGGAAAAGTGGTTACTGTAGATCAACCGACCTTCTTTAATTCTGATTCTCGTACTAGCAACATACCTTTCATTTCGAAAACACCCCTTGGGTATGAGAATGTCAGTGTGGGTCTTCTTAAAGATTCTACTTTGATGGGTACATTCCCAATTCCACCACCTGATATTCATCCTCCATTTGTCGCCTTGATCAACATGATTTCCGCCTTTGTTCGATAATCCCCTGCGTCTCAAGACCCGTGGATTGTACCCAACCCTGGCCAATGGCCTTCAAACACACCAATGACATCACGCAAGTCGAGGCACCCTCATCAACCACCATACAAAAAATATTATGATTAAAATATTTCATGGTATAAGCCACTACTATATGAAATGAAACATGGTAAGAGAGACGAGGTTTCAAGTCGGTTGGATCAAGAACAATCGCTGCCAGGTTACAGCTCTCTACAGATCACAAGGTGAATAACAAAGCCTTTCTCTGTGAAGGGCAGCTCTGGAGGACCTCCAAAGCAGACATTGTGCAAGGGGTTTGTGCTAAATCTTCCACCATAGAGTAGTTCTGGGCAACCCTCACATTCAGATTATGAGAATATTTCTTGACCTCCCCTTTCAAGATGCGTTTCATTGTTTCACCCATCGTCTTCTTGATCTGGAGAGGAACAGGTGGGTTTGTGGCTTATTTACCCTTTTCGGCAGGTTCCAACATTCTATAATCACATGCCTTGGTCGCTATATGAGTGTCACCTTTCAACATATAAACATTCGCAACTGAGGTATTACTAGTAGACGCGGTGGGTCCCTGAATGCCCCCATCCGCGCTCGAAGAATCTAAGGCTTGAGTAATGTTTTGGCCATTTGGAAATGGGTTCGTCAACACAACAGGCTGTTGCTGCACCGATAGCTTCTGGGCTTCCGCAAGTTGAGGGCATATGTGAGTCGGGTGGTCTTCTATGAAAAGGTTACACAGATACTTCGACCTTCTCTTGTCCGTGTTTCCCCCACCAGCATTGTTATTAGGCTTCTTATCCCCTTTACCCTTCTTGTTTCATTGTTTTCTCTTTCCTTCAAGATGTTGGTTGGCCTTCGGGTTCATCAACTGCACACTATGTATGTCCAACATTTGGGTAGGGGAAACAGTCGAGCCGAAGGTCTGGCTAGACGTCGTCTGTTGTATCGACAATTGCTGCAATTGATTTGACAATAGATCAGTGGAATTTCCTTGTGCTGAACCAACTATACCATCGGCATGTGGTCCAAACTTTTTTCTGGCGTTGTTGAGGATGGACCGTGGCACATCTAGCAAGATCAAATAGAGTAAGCCAGACTGAGAGTAAATGAGTTCGAGTTGTTGCGCTCTCATTATTGCCTCCTCCTCTGAAAACACTCTCTAAGTTGCAACATCCTTGGATAAAACTGGTACCAAAGACTTCAGGAACCACTCTAGCAAGAAAGCTGGTGGAACCTGTACCTTAATCAAGCTCTTCCGACGTCGCCATTCTTGGATGTGATTTGAGATATGATTGGCCCTAGTCTTCTCAAAGTTGGCCACCAATTCGGTGCCAGCATCATATGTCACGGGTAGTTGGAAATGGTTTAGGAATACCATCGCCAAGTCACTAAAGTAAGAATACCTTGAGCGGTCAAGATCAATGTACCATTTCGCGGCACCCCCGATAAGAGTGCATTGAAACATGCACAATTGTACGGAGTTGTATCGCAGCAAGTTTGATAAGCACCATAGGTGGAAAGTTGTCATGTGATCATCTGCTTCTTTGCTAGGCTTGCCTTTGAATTTTGGAATGTCTGAGGGAAACTTATTTAGCATTGGGGGCCAACACAGATCATGACAAATTGGGTCATTAAGTAACCTTGACAAGTTTGGCAGATTTAGCGTTGCTAGAAACGGTAGTTTGGGTTGGGTACTATGTACAGGAAAAAGGGGGGCCTAGATTTTAACTGGCACCAGGTTTCCAGGAAAAGTTGGGTTAATGGCCAGGGTTCTGGTAGACACCATGGCCTTGAACATTGTACGGAGACTGCATTTGTAGGGATATCATCAGTTGATTCCCGTAATTGGATGACGTGGGTTGGGTGGGGATTGCTCCCTGCTTTGTGTTCCAAATATTCTGGAAAGGAATGCCCCTAGCCAATCTGACGGGCATAGGTACTGAGCCTTTCCTGGGGTTCCATTTACCATGAAAGGGATTCCCCCAACCAACATCCCTTGCAAGGGAACTGATCCCTGCCAAGGATTCCAAATTCCTTGTGAGGAGAAAACTCATGTACTTGCCCCCTGTGTAGGAATAGTACCCTGCACAGGATTCTGTTGTCCAAAACCAGGGTTTCACCTGGCCGATACGGTAGCCAACGAAAAAAATTTATTACCAAACGCGTCGAACAAAGAGAATGGCATGGATCCCACTGGTATAGTGTAAGATGAATATCCTAAAGTTCTTGCTCCAAACAAGCTGTAGTTAGCACTCGGCCCGATGGGTTGCTAGAAAGGACCACCGAGCGAGGGGGATGGAGGAGGTATATGACCCCCATAGTAAGGTATAACATTGAAAGGCAATGAAGTTCCCCCAGTAGATCCTAGCACGGGAGCATTTGAGCTCCCTGCCCCCAGACCCATGGTTTTTAAGGTGGAGTAGGTAAGGACTGAGTTCGAATCAAAGTTGGGCATCCCATATGAAAATGGAGGGCCCATCACACTCTGCGTAAATGGAGTAGTGGTCACCTCCAATGAAGGTATTAGACCACTACCCGAGGTAGAGGGGGTCGAGACCACTGTGGTCCAGATTGGTGAAGGTGGGTTAAGAGGAAACATACCCCCTGTGGTCGTAGCCGAAATGGGAGTATGAGGACTCCGAGACGAAGTAGCAGCATTTGCTTCCATGGCTTCTTGTAAGACTATCTGACGCTCATAAGGTGTCACCCTCGGAGGGACAAATTGTACCAAGATTGGTGCTAACAAGTCAGTGATCGAAGGGTTGGCTGGCCCAAGAGCTTCCGCTCCAAGTTCAGAAATAGTAAGATCCTCTGGATTTGAGTAATCTCCTCTCGGAGCAGGATCGGGCACAATTTCCTATGGCCCGGTCACTTTAAATGACCCTTTTTGGTCAAGTCTTCGTCGTAACGGTGGCAGTGGTGGCTCTAATGCAACCAGTGATAGGCCTTGAAGCCTTCGCGACTGACAAAGCTCTTGATATTCCACTTTGTGAAAATATCAATGAAACAGTAAGGTTTTAACAAGCGTTTAAAACCAAGAACACACTATAAAAATTCTTATAAGATAAACCAAACAAACCGCTATCTAGTTGGAAGAAAAGTTATGCTAGCCAACACTAGAGAAACTTACCGGTGCAAGTGCAACTCAAACATGGAAGCACCCTCTAGGTATACTCTGCAAAGTGTGACCCGACGTCTACCCTTGGTACTACGATATACCCCCGTAGTCACCTATGTAAGTCCCTAGAATAAAGGAAACTAAGTTTCCAGCTCACAAACAGTCACCAGGAGGGTACAGTTGACAGTCAGGTGGACCGCAATGAGTAGGATAACAAGTCTAAAACCTACAGAGGGTATCAAAAGCAAGTGGTCTAAAATACAACAGAGGATCTCAAATGGATTCGAGGTCCATGAAGCTTCGTAGGCAAATGCGAGCTATAGTATTCCCATGACAGATCCTCAATATGCGTTCCCCACTATGTTTAGTCCGGCTTTGGAGGGGTTATCTCCACTGCCTTTCCTCACGTGACCTCGTGTTTAGCCCCTATGTTAGAGGGGGGTCCCGGATAAATTTCACGTCACTGGACTTTAACACTCCCTAGATCTAACTCCAATGTTTGTTTATTGGCCTTGAAGAGTTTCCTCTCCAACCTAATTCAAGGCCCTAACCCTAAACTAGTTGGTTGACCCTACAAAGATACAAGTCTAATTAATTTTAGATTTAGCATTCGTTTTAATGGCTTGTTTAAATCAAAGGATATGGAAGTGAAATTAGTGGTGTTTATGAGAGACGAAAAGAGGAGAAAAAGACAAAACTCTGAAAGAAAAATTACTTCTAGTCAAAAGTAAAGATTTACAACTAACTCTTTGTAACCAACTTTTTCACAACTAACTTTTTCAATATCTTTAAAAAGAAGATCTAAAACGAAATTTCACTCGACTACGAGCTACTTAAGTTTCAAGAAATCAGTAAAGAACTTAAAAAACAAACTTTTTTTCCTTTCAAGTAAAATAACTAACTCCAACTACTTTACCAAACTAAGATTGAAAAATATATATATATATTTTAAATGATTCAAACAGGAAAAACTTGAAATAAATATTTTTTCTCTTTTTTCAAAGCAAATGAAAGGGGGGGAAATAAATACAAGACAAGACTGAAACAGACCTTTGGCCCACTGCGGATTGCAGGGAATCACTAAAGACACCAAACAAGATGATAAAAAATTCAAAGACTCGCTTAAAACCCTTTCAGAAGTAAACACAAGAAACTTCAAAAGACAAGAAAATTGAAATCTAACCCAAGCTATGACTGTAAAAATAGAGACTCTGAACATTGTCAAGAAACCCTGAGAAGTATAAACCTAAATCAGGAAAGAGGTTGGCGGCCTCTTTTTCAAAAACAATTTCTTGAACTAGGTACACTACTGTTGTTTCAACAGCCTACGTATGTACGTGGGCTGTTTACTAGACAGGGCACGTATGTATGCGTGCTGACCCAGAGTAGGGCGCATACACCTCTGTACTCCCTCAAAAAGAAATAAAACAAATAGACTTATAGGGTAGGGAGAATTGGTATGGCACCTGAAGTTGACCAGAATCCCTTAAAAGACTTAGAAGACTCAACATAAACTCAAAAGGCAGAAAAAACCAATCAAATACCCAAAATCCCCTAAAACCCTAGAGGCTTCCGTAGTATGGTTGCCAGTTCTGCTAGCGGGAAAACCCCCCTATGACTACACCAAGGTTTACAATGTAGGCAGATCAATTAACCATCTAAAATTAAACTACTTATCTAACTACCCCAAACATACCAAAACTCATACAAGAAAAGAAAAGATGAGAGGGATCGAATAACTATACCTCTACTTAGCGTCCGGTGATGATCCCCTCGCACTTGAAAGCTTCACTGACTGCATGCATCCTCCCAAGGCTAGCCTACATTCAAAGATAGACAAATAGAAAGCTACAAGCATGTTATTCATACACAAATTAGGGTTATATGTTATAATGTCAAAACATAAACCTTTAAAAGCATTCAATACACCATGATTTGAGACAAGAAAAGTACTTCTTTTATTAATAACTCAATGATTATACCTTTACAACCAAAGCCAGCTACTGTTCCATGAACCTGGTCTGGGATCCTCTTCACCAAGCTCCAAGTGCACCTTTGTATGGCTTCTTCTCTCAATCTCCTAATCTCTTCTTGCGAAGTGAGTGGGTTCTGATGGAGGAAGAAGGGCTAATTGGGGAATGTTGAGGCAATTCTCACAGAAGGGATGCAATTAACTTGGGCAAGGAGGGGATGTGAAATGGGAAGCGTTTCATTGTTATTATGTCTAGATGTGGAATGAGACCCCAACACCTCCTTTTATATGACAAAAGGATGGTTATTCAGTTGGGTGATGGGCTATAGGTGGTGGATCAATTGGGAAACTACCCAATAGCCCGTAATCTCAACGAATTCCTTGCAACTTTTTATTTTTTTCAACTTTTGCAAGTATACGCGGGCTGTAATGGTGCAACATGCATATGTACATGGGTTGTAGTGCTGCAAAAAGCATATGTATGCGGGCCGTATTGGTGTAGGGTGTGTACATCTTCAAAAAATTGGTTTTTTAGAAGAGCAACTCAGTAGTGGCTTGGCAAAAAATGAAAGTAAGAGGGCCAAAGGCCAGGTATGCATATGTAGAGAAATTTAGGGTTATAACACTCTTGAATTTTCTTTAGAAGATAGAATTAGTATAAATAAGAATACAATGTATGAAAGGGATTTGTCTTGAGAATTATTGTAATAGATATCTACTCTGCTAGAGGTTGCCCCCTCAAAGATCCAAGTGAACATTGTTTCCTCTCAATAAAGGTATTATTTTGGTGTTGTGGTTCCATATATTCGGTTATTCCGTTGCTATATTTATGTTCTTTGTTGTTATTCCACTGGTATTCACTACAATATTTTTATTTTCTACTATTATAATATATCTGGTGCCTAAGAAATGGATGCCAATAGAGCTAGCCATGTGTGAGGCCATGTTGTAGTTGGATATGGAAGGGATATAACGTCATACAATTTATTAATGGTATTCTCATGTATAATCGATGTTTGGACAACGACCTCTTTTCCTACACTAAATAACACTAAGGGATTATGTCCCTAGTGTTGTGTATGGGTCAAAGATGAAGGCATCCAAATGGTCGAACAAGTAAAAAGGGGGAATAGTTTGGATGATGTGTTGAGGTGTTGGCTAGACCTTCCAACTCACCATGGTGGAATATATGACATAGATATGTAGTATTTTGGAGTCAATGCAAGGATGCACTGCATAGATGTGGCCATGGGTGTTGGCACATTGGTTTATTTATTGGTAATATTTTATTGCATTATGAAAATCTTGGGTGTTGATAATGCATGTGATTAATAGACATAAGTGATTGAATTGTTAGTATGTACAATTCTGAGATCTCTTTATAAGATATTGTAAATGAGCGATATAAGTATAATGTGCATTAATACTAACAATTTGTTTGGCTAAATGAAAGTTGTTGGTGGAAATATATGTTTAGTATATTACACTTATTTATATAATAATCCAGGATTCGTAATCAAAAGAGTTGTTACACTATATGTGCCTAGAATAGGTAGCCTATCTATGTCTGTTGTACCTAACTCAATCAAGAAACAATCAATAACATAACACTCTGTTTTTGGAATATATGAACACTTCACACAACTTCAATCTAGAAGATAAATCTCATATTAAACCTCTCAAGCAAACACTCAGTTGAAAAGGTTCTTTCCCAGATAGCAAGTATGTTCATTATAGGCTCATGAAATAAAGAGATGAATTGAGACCCTTCTTCCTATAGCAGTTGAAATCAATTGACAATTCACTCTACTTACTCTTGGAAATAAACCAATCATGACCTAATCAATTCCAATCAAACCTTCCTCAATACAGGAGACAATCAATATGATTGAAAGACTTCAGTACTGAAGCATGAAGGGTGAGAGATGAAGTCTAATTGTCCCTATACCTATTGAGTACAACACAATTATTAAGACTTTAAACTTCAGAACAATAACAACTGCTTATCTAACAATCCCAAACATCTATCCAGCTTTTGTTGACTAAATATTCCTCTTGCGGAAACAGAAATAGAATCATCTACTATGCTTAATGTATAACTGTTCATTCACACTGATCCAAAATAAAAAGTATTTATTTAGAGATCTGTGTCATACTTAGGAAATTTCATGCACTCATAATCATTTGCAATATACAACTATTTTATCTGCACACTCACACAATTAACTTATGTCCACACATAAACATATACAAGGAGACTTACCTTGGTTGGGGCAGTGGGGCCTTGCAGAACCAACAAGGTAGCTCTAAAGAAATTACAGAATAAACACTTTACTCACAACCATGAATTGTAAAGACTAACATTTGTATTCCTTCAATTAAACGAGTGAATCAATAATTCAACATTCAGTTTCCCAGCATAACAATGTATATCATTCCTACTATCCATCATCTATACAACATCCCTTTTAAATAAGGTTAGTCGTTAAAATCAAAGTTTGAAGATGATTATCAAATGTTTACAAAATATTAGAATTGGTGAACATAGTGTATCTCAAGAAATGGACTTCATCCTCATGACATGAAGTGCATGAGTGATGAAGTCTATTGTAGTCTTCAAACGAACCAAGGATGCTTCTATCCAACTAATTTATTGGAGTCATCGCCAGTGTACACGTTCAAAATGTTAATCCTGTAGACACGGGTTTAGTACCGGACTAGCACAGTAACAGATCTTGGTATTGGATCAGCGCAGCAGTGATATCAGAATAGGCGCAGAGTTGGTACTGGATCAGCGCAGAGGTAGTACTGAAATAGGCACGGATTTGGTACTGGATCAACGCGAAGTTGGAATGTTGCAGTACCGAACCAACGAAAGTATCGACAAATCCCGAAGATGAGTACCGGATGAAGTTATTCCTTATCATGAGGCTTCTTAATAATAATCAAAGTAATTAGAATCATAAACCTCAATCATTTAGTCCCAATTAATAAAGAAATCAAACAAATCATGATTTTAGCATGGATTACCTCATTATGCATATGAATAAGGTTACAAGGTAGGTTTGTGGAAGAAATAGACAACATATGCATATGTCAGAGGTAAAATTAGCCAAGATAGAAGATAATATAAGGTAATAGGGGTGTCAAAATGGAGACCCAACATTTAACCCATACTTAAGTCATTGCATGTCCTCATGCGAAAAATGTCAAAACTGGTATTCAAAATTTTCCAAAACTGAAGTTGTCTTCCCCTGGCTGAATATCATTTGTCTGGATGTAGAATATTGATACTAGAGGCCTCACCCTTAAGCTCCTTCTTTATAACCTTGGTGTACTGGATCAAATGCAGAATTTTGTTAAGCTTAGTAGAGGCTTCTTCTTGCACATCCTGTAACCTTTGGTTATATTCTTTCAATTGTGCATTCTCTGCCTTAATGTGCCTGTCCAAAACTTGATACTTTGTAACCTCTTGTTTTAACTTCTCATTACATTTTGTAAGTTTCCCAACCTTCAATACCAACTATTGCTTGCTCAAGGAACTAATAGGATCATATATGGTTGCTTTCTCAGTTATCTCCCCTCGAGCTTCCACATCTTTCCATAATCATCTTAAGGTCTTTGTTACTAACCCCTCAGTATCACTAATCATTTCTCCAAAGACACTTTCCTTCTATGGAGAAGTTGGAATGTCAATAGGCTCCTCTGGAAAAGAAGGCACATGTGGAACTATGATCTGTTTAGCCATGCTTCTTGTAGTTCTTCGTATAGGATGTGAGGCTTCCTCAAGTTTACTGACAGGAGTGGAAGTTTCTTCAAACAACTTTCTCTTCTTTGTTTTATTAGCAAATGTAGGCATTGGGACCTGTTTCTCATGTACAACTTTTTTTTTCATATTAGAGGACTGAGGTGTAGGTTCTGGAGTCTGTTCTTGTTGAACACTCCTCGTTCTCACTCTGGAGGAATGAGGTGTAGGCTTTGGGATTTGATTCTTTTGTACCTTCCTCATTTTAAGCTTCCCCCTACTTTCACTTTTCACTTCAGAAGTCTTCTCCAACTTGCTAACCCGCTATTGAGGAAACTCAATAGTTGCCTCAAGGGTATTTTCCAACTTACTAATTGGCTCTTGAGGAAACTCAATAGTTGCCTCAGGGGTCTCATATGAAACTTAATTTTTACCATATTTATTCCTTTGTCGCCTCTCACTTCATGGCAATTTCATTTTAGGGATCGAGGCTGGCCTTGGTTCCTTAGATTGGGAGGACCTCTCCTTCCTGGATGTAGTAGGCTCCTCTGGGATTTTTTCTTCTGGTACCTCCTTCTTTTGAAACTTTTTCCTGCTCCAAATATTTAGTTCATGGGCCCTCTCTAAATTGCTAACTAGCTCTAGGGATAATTCAATGGTTTCCTCAGGAGCACTATCTGAGCATTCACCTTGGCATAAGGGCTGGGCTTGGTTTTTGAGATTGGGAGGTCCTATTTTTCTTGGATGTAGTTGGCCCCTCTATCATAACAAACTTATCGTTGTCCAATCTATCAACAGGTTGGGATGAACTAGGTGTAATAGAAGATTCTTCATCCCCTAACTTCTTCCCTTTTCTTTTCCTTTCCTTTGTCTTTCTACTGGACCCTTCACTACATGCCTCAGTTTCCTCTTCTTCTGTAGATTTAGAGACTCCCTCTTGAGAAACATTTTGTTGAGGGAGTTGTTTCCTTGTTTTATCAATGCATGGACCACCAATAATTTCATTAAACCATGGTGATGGATACTAGTTTCGGGTTTCTTAGATGTTGATTTAACTCCTCTCACCATTTTGTTTAGACTCATCCAGAGGAAATGGGGAAAGTCAATTTGTGGCCCTCCTTCAAAATTTGATAAAAGTTTTAAATGGTATAAGAAGGTCATGACATACCTCCCTTCATAAGTGAGAAACCTCTGCAAATTGATGAGAATTGTCCAATACTCTTCCTTAATACAAATACAGGGAATACCTTTGGTCCAATCGGGATCCTGATGCTCCGACCTTAGAAACTTCTGACAAAGCATTATGTCGACGATCACCCCCTTAAAATATTTCTCTCCAGAGTAAGGAAATCCTGTATCTTCAACTATGGTGGCCTCCGTAATTGTTAATTTCATCTCTCCAAACTGGACACTCTCGCTGTCACAGGTCTGAGAAAAAGAAAGAGATACCCCCTAGTGATAGCCTTTGAATTTTTCCAAAAATAGAACCCAGCAGACCTGTTCAAATTTCTCCCTGCAAGCTTGGTATTCCCGCATCTCCCTATATAATTGGAACACTGGTTTGTGTCTATCAACCCCCATGCTGAATTAAAAGAAATTCTCACAACGTATAAGGCAACGAAACAAAGAACGAGGGTTTAGTACCGGAAGAGAGAAGCCTTCGATAGAGTACCGAAAGTGGATAGAGTATGAAAATGGTATGAGGGGACAAAGCACAATGTGAATGGAGATGGTATGACAAAAAACATGTAAATAATGCTCATCTGGATGGCGAAGCCATCCAGAGGAGCGTTTATAAGTTAAAATTCGGATTACAATGGTCACATCCATGATAATGATGGCAAGGTAAGATAAGTCATATCCATGAATAACTTGAAGGATCGTATGGAGGCTTGTGTTAGATTGTGTTCATGGTATTATTGGTTAATTATTAGAGGAGATACAGTCGATGTGACCGAAATTCACAGTTATGCAACCGTTTGACATCAACATGTCCGGAAAAGAATCATGGGTTCGACATGTATTAAGATGTGGTTTAAACAAATAATTCACACAGTGTGATGTTGGATCATGGCACTATGGTATTCCTTCATCATATGAACAAAAGCCTTTGAATAGAGTGTTTGAGAATGGAATTGGTCATGTTAAAGGTATAATTAACTCGTATTCTCAACGTATTATGACCATCCCATCAAAAGCTTCGAGTGCATATGAAATGATTTATATATGATGAAATGTATGCGAGGACTTGCAAAAGTTCATGGTAGGGATCATGCAATAATTGAAAGGAGAATGATGAGAGTAACCACACGTTTAATGCATAATTAGTCTAATTCTTTAATAAAATGGGATACAATAGTAAGCTTATACCTGTTATTACCTGAAACATTTGTGTCAAGCAAAAAACCTTTGAGCATAGAATAAGAATTACTAAGACTTCATCACCAGTATTGGATCACAACTTAGTACCAGATTACTTCTTAGTACTGGACCACTATAGAAAATTGTTGTGGTACCAGACCAACATGGACCTTCTCCCTTAGTACTGGATGAATGAGGGGTGAAAATTGTTGCAGTACTAGATGAACACAAAGATGAATATTGTTGCAGTACCGAAACAGCATAGGCCTTCTCCCTCAATACCAAATGAGCATAGAGGTGAACATTGTTGCAGTAACAGAACAACACAGAGATGTTATCCAGTACCAGATCACCACAAAATTTTATTTCGGTACTCAATGAGAATTGGATAAGGTACCCAGTGACGTACTCTGTAGACTAGAACTTTGTAGGCTATATTTTGTAGAAATTGTTGGCATTTTCTTCTGTTATGGAAGAGAACATGTGATTTTATTCTACTGAAGGACCATATAGGTAAAACAACAAACAGAACCTAGTACAAAATCTCTGAAATTGCAATGGAAGTGTCAGAAAATGAGGCAACAGAATTCAATTACTGGGCTCCAAGATCTGTAACAAGAAGGTACTCTGTAGCTAGACAACCTCATGTTGAGATTCAGAATCATCCTCTTTTTGGAACCAAGTTGATCACTGCTCATGTTTCCACTTCCATTTTTATTATAAAAATAGCCCTAACTACTACTATTCTGTGGATTTTTCTCGGGCCCAGATTAGTTACTACTCGCCAGTGTTTTTAGTTTTAAGGAGTCTGAAAAACTTAAAGAAAACTCCATCTACTATACCATGGATTTTTCTCGATCCCAGGCCAGTTCCTACTCGTCGGTTGATCCAGAATCGGATCCAGAAGCCTGAGAGGGCTTAAAAATGCTAAAAAATGAAAGTGCTCGTAATTCGACGAAAATAGCGCCATTGCATCCGGCTCATCTTCCTGATTCCGGCCATATATTTACTTCGTCAAACGGGCTCTGTATGCGAAAGATATCGCATTCTGTCTGAAAACCCAAACAAGCAAAAAAAGGGAATGACTGTACAGTTCGTACAGTGCCACGTGGCATGCTGACTGTATAGGTTGTACGACCATACAAATGATGTGGCAACCCCTGGAGATGAAACATGGCAATTCTTGGAGATGACACATGGTAGGCTGATGTAGCATACGACAGACAGTTGGACCAATCCATGGGTGACATGTGTCACCACTGTAAGGGTGACACGTGGCACAAGATGATGTCAGCAACTGACTAGGTAGGTACGGTGGCAGGGTACATGGAAGGTGATGTGGACCATTCAACGATTGACACTTATCACTTTGTGATTGGTTGTTGAGGTGCCACGTGGCCTAGTCATGGGCTACCACGTGGCACCCTGTGGTTGGTTAGTGGTTTTATGTAAAATTATATGGTTTCGGCATGGGTCGAACCCCCGACCTTCCTCCGGGCTATGGACTGGCAGGACCAGGCTAACCACCCGGGCCACGGTTGGTACTTGTTAACTATATGGCATTTTATATATTTGAATTTAAACAAAGAAACGGTCGGGGGCGGAAAGGGCTGGGGCTTAGCCCCAGACCATGGTTCAACAAACATTACTCTATATGGCCACGAGCGCGGAGGTAACACAACAGGGGTGTTGTGGATAGGGACTAGCCCTCAGATCCTGGGCGGATCCCACAGGACCGAGGCTATAGCCACCAAATTTGGGTGCGGTTATAAACTGTTAGCCCGAGGATATATGCAGAGCCAAGAGACCAGGAGCTAGCGTCGGGGAAGGGCCAGCGCATAACCCGAGGGGCTAGCGCTCAGTCATATGGCCCCATGTGACTCTGCCAAAGGGGGCACACGCCGGACGAAGGGGGATTATCCCATATTATTGTTGCAAAGTGGGTTTTTGTATTGAGTTTTGGGATTTTATTGATTCTTATGCCTGTTTTAATTGATTTTCTCCATTTTTGGGAGATATTGGGCATTTTTGGAGCCCAAATTTTGGGAGGAAGTTGGGGATAGACAACCAACTTCAGATCTATATAAAATAGGCCTATTTGAGGCCATGGAGGATATTAAAAGCAGAGTTATGCTGAAGGGAAGCCAAGCCAAAGACATTTTTATGCAGGGAAGATATTGAGGAACAGACGCTTGCGGGTCATTTCTGGGAGCTCCGGACGTCCGTTTTGCGTGCTGTTTTCTTTGCAGGGTTCTAGAGATATGGAAGAACATGACTAGATCAGTATTGTAGCCAATTGGCACTACTACGATGTAATTTTGATATTTTGAACATAAATAAAGAAGCCTCCCCCACAGAGACAAAGGCCCGGAGACGTAGGCAAAGTTGTGCCGAACTCCGTTATCAATCCTCATGTTATGGTTTGCTGTCTATTAATTCATTTCATATCTACATATGTGTATATGGATGTCATAATTCCTCTTCTTTCCTCATTCTTTCATTAATCTTCTCAATTGGTTAATTAACGCATGCAAAATTAAAACTCAACCATAGTCATTAAAAGATCCTACGGATCAAGTGGTATCAGAGCTAGTTGACGTTTGGATTTGAGTTTTGCATGTTAACCAGGGAAAAGCTATAGCGTGGTGAAGGCAATCTTGTTGCAGAGAATCCATTAATTGGATTGAGGAAGAGAGCTTCTCATAGCGAGAAGATGGCATCGGAAGAAGGGATTTCTCAAGATGAGAAAGAGATTCGGAAAACATTCCTTACTATGTCGGAGATGGTGAAAGTTTTGTACGAAGATTACTTGGAACGGAAGAGACCAGTTTTGGGTGAATCTTCAAAGGGAAAAAGTGAAGAGGAAGAGGACCATCCTCAGATTCCTCCTTCACCTCCATCAACACCTCCTTCTTCTCCTTCTTCTTCAAGTTCAAGTTCTAAATCTAATGGAAAGAAAAATGTTCATAAGAATAAAAATGAAATGCCATTGTTAAAACTTGATGTTAAATTTGAGTTGCCCATATATGATGGTGAAGTAAATGTAGAAAAACTTGACAATTGGATCAGGCAGATGGAGGTATACTGCAGTATGCAATAGATCAAGGATGAGGCCACACAAATTAAGTTGGCATCTTTGAGGCTTGCAGGTACAACTCTTATCTGGTGGCAAAGCAAGCTGCAAAAGGGAACACAACAAGTGGGTAATTTATTTCCATCATGGAAGAGTTTCATTTTGGCACTTAGGAAACAATTCTATCCTTTGGGTTATAAAGAAAAAGCATTAATTGAATGGCAATCCTTAAAACTAAGAAAAGGACAAACAGTGCAAGAACACACTGATGAATTTCGAAAAATGGCATTAATGTTAGATATCCCTTTGCAAACACAAGAAAATCTTATGAAGTATATAGGAGGTTTACCTGCGCATATTAGAAACAATGTTTTCATGTTTGGACCCACTAACCTTGATGAGGTTTCTGTTCAAGCTACGTATATTGAAGCAGGGAAAGCAGGTGTGTCAGGGGAATCATCGTCTT
>ML778380.1:455368-470896 GCA_009831015.1 Picea engelmannii | reverse complement strand
GATCGGATTCAGGTGATGAGTCAAAGATCTCATTGGTTGGTATGACAGGTAAATTTGGTGAAGACATTGATTGTAGAAGCAAGTTGTTTCATATAAGGGTAATCATGTGACACACTAAGATAGACACATTAATTGACAGTGGATCTCAATCTAATATAATCTTAGAAGAATTGGTTAAGCAATTGGGGTTAAAAACACAAACTCATCATAAGCCTTACACTCTTAAATGGATAAGCAATCATCATCAAATGCACATAACAAAGCAGTGCACAATCAAATTTGCAATTTCATCTAAGTATGTGGACGAAATAACATGTGATGTAGTGTCATTAAGAGAATGTGGAATGGTCTTAGGTAGTCCATATTTATATGATCGTAAGGCAATCTTCTACAGGACAAAGAATCAATATCAATTCACTAAAGCAGGTCAAGATTATGTGGTTCATGCTCATCATGTTAAAGAAAATAAAACACTTCAAACAATGGAACAATTAAAGAAGGCAGTGCAAGCAAGCAACAAACCAATAATTGTTTCAAATGAAGTAATTTATCTTAAGCAAGAACAAGAAATGATTGTTGAATGGAAAATCAATCACAAGTTGCTTCAAGATAAGCTCATGTCGTGCAGATATTTCAAGTATATCAACTCATTTGCAGTCGTCTTTTTGATGTTGTCATTAGTAATGTTTTCTACATGGATGATAGTGGCTTCAGTAAGATGTAACAGGGTTCAAATGGCTAACAATATGCTGTCAGTTGTCATGATTGTGTTACAGTTGATCTTGATGAGACAAGTGCACAGGACAGAGTTCAGAGACAGAGAACAAGTCGGGTGGCCTATCCCAAGCTTGTTGACTGGTCAGTAACCTTTTGGGGATCAAAAGGTCTTTTAGTGGGGAAGTGTGATCTAGAATCGGATCCAAAAGCCTGACAGGGCTTAAAAATGCTCAAAAATGAAAGTGCTCGGAATCCAACGAAAACAGTGCCATTGCGTCCAGCTCGTCTTCCTAATTTCGACCATATATTTACTTCAGCAAACGGGCTTCGTATGAGAAAGATATCGCGTTCTGTACGAAAACCCAAACAGGCAAAAAAAGGGGATGACTGTATAGTCCGTACAGTCCGTACAGTTCCATGTGACATGCTGACTGTACAGGCCGTACAGCCATATAGATGACATGGCAACCCCTAGAGACGACACATCGAAGTTCTTAGAGATGACACGTGGTAGGCTGATGTGGCGTACGACAGACAGTTGGACCAATCCATGGGTGACACGTGTCACCACTGTAAGGGTGACACGTGGCACGAGATGACGTCAACAGCTGACTGGGTAGGTAGAGTGGCAGGGTACGTGGAAGGTGACATGGACCATTCAGTGATTGACACTTGGCACTTTGTGATTGGTTGTTGAGGTGCCACATGGCCCAGTCATGGGCTGCCACATGGCACCCTGTGGTTGGTTCGTGGTTTTATGTAAAATTATATGGTTTCGGCATGGGTCAAACCCTCGACCTTCCTCCAGGCTATGGACTGGCAGGACCGGGCTAACCACCCGGGCCACGGTTGGTACTTGTTAACTATATGGAATTTTATATATTTGAATTTAAACAAATAAACGGTCGGGGGCAGAAATGGTTGGGGCTTAGCCCCAACCCACGGTTCAACAAACATTACTCCATATGGCCACGAGCATGGAGGTAACACAGCAGGGGTTTTTTGGATAGGGACTAGCCCTCAGATCCCAGGTGGATCCCATAGGACCGAGGCTATAGCCACAAAATTTGGGCGCGGTTATAAACTGTTAGCCCGAGGATATATGCAGAGCCAAGAGACCAGGAGCTAGCGCTGGGGAAGGGCCAGTGCATAGCCCGAGGGGCTATCGCTCGGCCATATGGCCCCATGTGACTCTGCCAAAGGGGGCGTGCACTGGGAGAAGGGGGATTATCCCATATTATTGTTGCAAAGTTGGTTTTTGTATTAAGTTTTGGGATTTTATTGATTCTTATGCCTGTTTTAATTGATTTTCTCCATTTTTGGGAGATATTGGGCATTTTTGGAGCCCAAATTTTGGGAGGAAGTTGGGGATGGACAACCAAATTTAGATCTATATAAACCAGGCCTGTTTGAGGCCATGGAGGACAGTAAAAGCAGATTTATGCTGAAGGGAAGCCAAGCCAAAGCCATTTTTATGCAAGGAAGATATTGAGGAGCAGACGCTTGCGGGTCATTTCTGGGAGCTCCGGACGTCCGTTTTGCGTGTCGTTTTCTTTGCAGGGTTCTAGAGATCTGGAAGAACATGACCAGATCATTCTTGTATCCAATTGGAACTACTGTGATGTACTTTTGAGATCTTGAACAGAAATAAATAAGCCTCCCCCACAGAGACAAAGGCCTGGAGATGTAGGCAAAGTTGTGCCGAACTCCGTTATCAATCCTCATGTTATGGGTTGCTGTCTATTATTTCATTTCAGATCTGCATATGTGTATATGTCTGTCATAATTCCTCTTCTTTCCTCATTCTTTCATTAATCTTCTCAATTGGTTAATTAACGCATGCAAAATTAAAACTCAACCATAGTCATTAAAAGATCCTACGGATCACCAGTGTTTTCAATTTTCAAGAGTCTGAAAAACTTAAAGAAAACTCCAATTAGCTCCTTTTCCATAAATGATCTACCGGGACTGGATAAAGGGATAAACCTACATCTGGAAGATGTCCCCCTTATTCATTTATCTACATGAGAACACAATCAACTTTTTGTTTTTGTTAGTAACACCAAAATTTCTATCTAATGACACACCTATTTACAGAGCCAAATTAATTCACACAACAAACTTAATGTGGTGGATCAACAGGAGGAGAAGTCCCCTTACTTACCAATTTCATTTCATAATTTTGAAGAACATGTCTGATAAAATCCTCCATGGATAGAGGCTTATGATAAACCTTCAATCGATGCCCATTCACGAAAAAGGAGGTATGATTCTCATCAATAGTCTTTATTTTAATTGAACCATTGTTGTAAATCGTATCAATTTCATAGGGTCTCGACCATCTAGTAGATAATTTAACTTTAAAATTATTGAACCTACTATCATAAAGTAGGGCCCAATCACCTGACTGAAAAGACTTCTTCTTGATGTACTTATCATGCCATTTAGTCCTTTGTTATTTTATAAGGATAGTCCTTTGAAGATCATCTTGTCTGGTCTCATGAAGCTCATTCAACTACAATATCCTCTGTTTTTTAGCTTCATCCAAATCCATCCCTAATTGTATGGAAGTACTAAAGGTTTTCACTTGAAATTATATGGGAAGCAACACCTGCTTCCCATACACCAACTCATAAGGTGTATGGTCCGTTGTGTTTATCCAAGATGTTCTATAGGCCCATAAGGATTTAGGCAACCTATCAACACAGTCTTTATGATGTAGCTGAACAGTCTTGGTAAGAATAGCTTCTATCATTTTCTTAAGGGTGATAAGGTGAATATTTTATGTGTTTAATTTAATACTGTTCAGTAATAGCTTTGACCAAATTGGAGGTGAATTGGGTTCCTTGGTCAGTTACTATATCTCGAGGCACACCAAAGCGAGTAAATATTTCTTCAAAAATAAAATCTACAACAGATTGTTCATTAGCAGAATATAAAGCTTTAGCTTCCACCCATTTGGTCACATAATCTGTGCAGACCAGGATATACTTCTTCCTTCAAGACATAGGGTTAATGGGTCCTACAAAATACAAGGCCCATTTCTAAAAAGGTTCAATTACTACCTGATCTTGGAGAGGCATCTCATCAACTATAGTAGGTTTTCCCATCCTCTGACAATCATCACAGCTGACCACATACTTCTTTGCATCCTTGAAAATAGTTGGTCAATAGTATCCAGACTGTAATATCTTGTATGTTTTTCTTTTATCAGCAAAATGGCCTCCATGGACCATCATGACAGGATTTGAATATTTCATGCATCTCATCCTCCCAGACACACCTTCTGATCACCAAATCACACCCAGTACGGTATAAAAAATCATCATGCCACATGTAATTGGCACTCATCTGGATAATTCTTTGTTTTTCTCGAGAGGACAGATTCTAAGGTAGATTTCCTGTTACAATATAGTTGGCTACATCTGCATACCAAGGAATGTAAGTAGAAATAGAAAATAGATTTTCATATAGAAAATTGTCATCTACCGGTGCATTATCACCTATATGAATGAGACTAAACAAGAAATCAACAACTAAATTATCTCTTCTAGGTCTATCAATGATGGTGATATTGAATTATTGCATTAATAACAACCATCTAGTCACTCTAGCATTTGTGACAGGTTTGTTCATAAAAAATATGATGGCGGAGTGGTCTCTATGTAAAAAACATTCATACCCTATTATGTGGTGTTTGAACTTATTAATGGCATGTACTACTGACAATAATTCTTTTTCAGTGACATTGTAATTTACTTCAGTGGGTGAAAGATTTTTGCTGACAAAGTATATAGCATATGAAACCTGGCCTTTCCTTTGTCCTAAAACAACCCTTGAAGCTGTATCTGAGGCATCTGTGCAGATATGAAAAGGAAGAGACCAGTCTGGTCCTCTTAAAACAGGGGCACCTGAAAACTTTGTTTTTAAAATTTCAAAAGAAATCTGACATTGTTCATCCCAACAAAATTCAACCTCTTTTTCTAACAGTTTGAACAGTGGGGCAGCTAGGTTTGTAAAATTACGAATGAAACTCCTATAGTAACCAGCATGCCCTAAAAATATTCTAACTTCCTTCTATGAGCTAGGGATTTTGATTTGAGAAATGATGTCAATCTTGGTAGGGTCTACCCTTATTCTAGTACCAGAGATGTGATGACCTAAAACAATTCCTTTAGTGAGCATCATTCTATATTTTTCATGACTGAGGGAAAGGTTTGTCTCTTTACACTTTATCAATACTTTCTCCAAATTGTCCAATGCTTGCTGGAAATCATTCCCATATATTGTGAAGTCATCCATGTAGACTTATACACAGTCATGGGTCAAATTAGATAAAATGGCCAGGACAACCCTTTGAAAGGTGGCAAAGGAATTACACAAACCAAAAGGAAGAACCCTATAAGCATACATACCCCATGGGAAAGTAAATGTGGTTTTGTCTCGATCTTTTGGTGAAATTTGGATCTGATTGTAACCACTAAACCCATCCAAGAAATAAAAATACCTCTTCACAGACAAAGTGTCCAAGACCTGGTCTATGAAAGGAAAAGGAAAATAATCCCTATATGTAGCCTTGTTCTATTCTCAAAATTCCACACAAATCCTCCATTTACCATTTTTCTTAGGGACAATAACTAATGGGGATACCCACTTGCTATCTGAAATAGGGTAAATAAAATAGGCATGCAAGAGTTTTTGGAGTTCTTCTTTCACTATGTATTTTACGGATGGATTCATTCTTCTTTGGGGTTACCTAGCAGGTCTAATTTGGTCATTGTTGTAAATATGATGCATACAAGTGTCTGGGTGAATCCCTTTCATGTCGGAGTAATCCCATGCAAAAGTACCAGATTGTCCTTGAATAATTTGAATCAATTTTTGTTGTTGATCTATTTCTAAGCTAGCATTGATATACAAGCATTTTCCAGGACTGATTTCAATAGCCTAGACAACTGACTCTTTCCCTTCATCTATTTATGAAATGGTGGACACCATAGAGGTGGAGGGGTGCCAGATTTCTTGAAATTCAGAGATGAAGATATGTGTATATTTTGGAAAAGATTGAGGGTATTCAATGCATTCGGTATTATCCAAAAACAAGCTTAAGATTTTTTATTCGGTTTTCTCTTGAACTCCTTTTACTTGTTCAAGTGTTAACAAGGGATAAGTATAGTCCTCCTCCCCACAGGGATTCTCCAACCAGAAAGGAACTTCAGTGTCTAGTTGGGAAGGAGGAAAAAGAATAAGTTTTTGACTTTGGATCCCATTGGAGATTGTCATCTCTCCAGACTGACAACTAATAAATGTAGCAGTGGCCAACCAATGTTGGCCAAGCACCATTGGGTGTCCTTGTTTGGAGGATTTAGGATGAATCACTCAGAAATCCATAGGGTACTCCCAAGAGGCCAAAGTGATTGTTACATCATCTAGACTTCTTGTTGGGCTGATAACTGACTCGTCTTCTAATTCCAGCAAGGTCTGTGTTGGTCTTAGGTGATTTAGTTGCAGCGTTTTCATGGTGTCAATCGACATAAAATTTATTGTTGCTCCTAGATCAATAAGTGTGTTTGGAAAATAAACACCATTAATCTCTATGGTCACCACTAGATTTCTTAGATCATTATATTTAGATGGCATTTCTGATATAAATTATGATAATTGTCCAACCACCTGTATAACAGGAGGCTCCTTTCTCTTCCTCCCTGAATTTTTAATGAAAATATCCCTTACAGTATTACCATAAATAGGAATGTACTTGATGGCTTGAAGTAGGGGAATCTTGACACATATGTTTCTAAGTTCAATTTCTAGATTATGCCCTAGAGGTCCCTCATATTTATTCACAAGTAACCTCTCTGGATAAGGGGGATGATTAGTTTTCTAAGGTATTTCTGATGGATGAGGAATGTGAGGATGAATTTCCTGTTGTATAGTGGTGTTTTTTTCTTCATCTGATTGGTTATCCATTTGTTATTCTTCTTCAATTTCTTGGTTATCTACTTTTTCTTCTTCTTGAATAACCACAGTAGGATTTGGTTTATTCAAAACCCTCCCTAATCTTAATTCAATTCCATTAAATGAAGCAGGAGTTATCACATAAGTGGGGAAGGTTTGTACTTCAAGATTTTTTACATGTTGTGTAGGTCTATTGTTTGGATTAGGAATGGTTTGTTCATGAATAGGGGTAGGCCGAGGAGGGTTTGGGATAGTTGCAGCTTGCATTTGTTTCTACATATTTGGGTTCATAGGAAATGCAAGTTGTTGTTGCTGTGGATTTGGGTTCGTAGGAAATGTAAGTTGTTTTTGCAGTTATGGAGGTGGAGGGAGAGAAGGTGGATTGAATCCTGGTAGCAACAGAGAGATGTTTGAAGGGTATTGTGGGTAAGTGGGAAAGGTTGTTGGCTGAAAGGTAACATTCCCATATGCAGGCCCCCTCCATCCTTGTTTCCAAGGCTGGATTTGTGGTTGCTTAGGTTACCATTGAGGGTAAGACATTGGAGGTACCCATTGTTGTTTTGAATATTGTGTGGTAGGATCTACAAACATATTAGGATTTTGTTGTCTCCATGCCCTCTTGGGGGGATATGATGTTTCTTGAGGTTCTCCCCCTCCCTTGAAAATGGATTTTATTCCAGGTAAAGAAGGGCACTCATTGGTAGGGTGATCTTCTGTATAGAGGCCGCATATTTCGATGACATTAATAGGACATTCCTTTTCAGGGTGCATTTTCCTACACCGAGGACAGAAAATTGCCAAAGTAGCATTTTATTCTTCTTATTTTTATTTTTATTTTAATGGTATCAAGTTGGGTGCTAATGGTGTTGAGGATGTCTGTTTTGAAGTTTTCTAGCAGGTTCCCCCATTCTATCCTAGTAACACCTCTTGGTGTGGGTTTAGTAATTCTGTTTATAGGATCCCTTACACTTTTTCTTGTTTTGGCTTGGCTGTGGGAATACCTTTTACAATATTCTGCAATCTGTACAAATGGTTTATGGTATACATCCCTAGAGATCATAAGGTTTAATAATTCAATACAGTCATCCCTTATACCCTTAATAAATATGGTCCTTATTGTGGCTATGTCTAAGGAAAATTGTTTTGTCTTTTGATAGTTATATAGGAACCTTTCTAGGTAGTCTTCCAAACTTTCCTCCTCATACTGCTACATTTTAAATATGTCATTCCTAGCATCCCTAGGTCTGTAGTAGTATTGATATTTCTGGAGGAAGGTCTCCTTCATGCCATCCCAAGATAATATAGTGTTCTCTCCTAGGCTCATAAACCACCTTAATGCTGAGTCTTTAAGTGTGGCTGGAAAGAGTTTTAGTTTTTGTGCATTATCAATGTAATTATAACTCCTACATAGTTTATCAAATTCAAACAAAAATGAATCGGGATATTCTATTGACATACCATGGAAGCAAGGTAGTGATGAAAGTGGAATACTCTTCATAGAAAAATATCTAGTAATGTCTAATATTGGAAATCCAAATGTCTTTGTTTCATTGTTTGCATTTCCTTCTTCATCTGCCATATCTCCAAATAACATGGTGTAGGGTATTGGTGATGTTTATCCACTAAGTGATGGTTCAACCATTGGGTTGGTTGGTATATCCAACTACTCCAATACCTTTTGTGCTACTCCAATTGCAGATTCGACCTCTTCTATCACTACCTCTGCCTCCTTTCCAACTCCTCCTTATTCTTGAGTTGCCATTGTTTTCCTTATTTCTTGCTGTGATATATTTTCAATCTACAAAATAGCTTCAGATTCAGGGCCTTTGGCTGTTGTTTCAATTACTGCCTTTGAACTTTCTCCTCTGAGAATTGTCCCTGAACATAAATTAGCTGAATTAGGGGGGGGGGGGTTTCTTGTTGTTTTTTTTTTCTGAAATTTATGAAATTTTGGAGGTAATAAATCTACCTTTCCTATCCCTACGTCTACTCATAAAAAAAATAAACTCTAATACTAATAAAACACAAAATTTTAACTACCAAAGGTAAGAGGACAAACTGAATTTGGAGAAATCCCACCAAAGTGGATGTGCAAGTTCTTACCTATCGTCTTATCATATTCTCTCCGCCCTCAGGTTTTCCTTAAATCCAATCCAAACTCGTCAAACCAATCAAACTCAAAACGTTACCTATTACCGTTTACAACTCCCCGATAACGATGCCAAAATGTTGGTGGGAATATATGTTTAGTATATTGTACTCATTTATATATCAATCCGGGATTCGTAATCAAAAGCGTTGTTACACTATATGTGCCGAGAAAAGGTAACCTATCTATGTCTATTGTACCTAACTCAATCAAGAAAGAATCAATAACATAACACTATGTTTTTGGAATATCTGAACACTTCACACAACTTCAAACTAGAAGATAAAGCTCATAGTAAACCTCTCAAGAAAACACTTAATTGAAAAGGTTCTTTCCCAGATAACAAGTTTGTTCATTATAGGTTCATGAAATAAGGAGATGAACTAAGACCCTGCTTCCTGTAGCAATTGAAATCAATTGACAATTCACTCTACTTACTCTTGGAAAGAAACCAATCATGACCTAATCAATTCCAATCAAACCTTCCTCAATACAAGAGACAATCAATATGATTGAAAGACTTCATTACTGAAGCATGAAGGGTGAGAGATGAATTCTAATTGTCCCTGTACCTACTGAGGACAACACAATTATTAAGACTTTCAAATTTAGAACAATAACAACTGCTTATCTAACAATCCAAAACATCTATCCAACTTTTTTTGACTAAATATTCCTCTTGCAGAAACAAAAATAGAATCATCTATTATGCTTTATGTATAACTATTCATTCACACTAATTGAAAATCAAAAAGTATTTATTTAGAGATCTGTGTTGTACTTAGGAAAGTTCATGCACTCAGAATCATTTGCAATATACAACTATTTTATTTGCACACTCGCACAGTTAACTTATGTCCACACATAAACATATACAGGGAGACTTACCTTGGTTGGGGCGGTGGGCCCTTGTTGAACCAACAAGGTAGATCTAAATAAATTACAGAATAAACACTTTACTCACAACCATGAATTACAAAGAATAACATTTGTATTCCTTCATTTAAATGAGTGAATTAGTAATTCAACATTCAGTTTCCCATCATAATAGTGTATATCATTCCTACTATCTATCATCTATACAAAATCCCTATTAAAGAAGGTTAGTCATTACAATCAAAGTTTGAAGATGATTATCAAATGTTTACAAAATATTACAATTGGTGAACATAGTGTATCTCAAGGAATGGACTTCATCCTCATGACACAAAGTGCATGAGTGATGAAGTCTATCGTAGTCTTCAAACAAACCAAGGATGCTTCTATGCAACTAATTTCTTGGAGCCATCGCCAGTGTACTCGTTCAAAACATTAATCTTGTAGACACGAGTTTAGTACCAGACTAGCACAGTAACAGATCTTGGTACTGGATCAACGCAACAGTGGTACCAAAATAGGCACAGAGTTGGTACCGGATCAGTGCAGAGGTAGTACCGGAATAGGCGCAAAGTTGGTACCGAATAAATGCAGAGTTGGAATGTTGCAGTACCGGACCAATGAAAGTACTAGATGAATCCCAAAGATGAGTACCGGATGAAGTGATGCCTTGTCATGAGGTTGATTAATAATAATCAAAGTAATTAGAAGCATAAACCTCAATAATTTAGTCCCAATTAGTCAAGAAATCAAACAAATCATGCTTTTAACATGAATTACCTCATTATGCATATGCATAAGGTCACAAGGTAGGTTTGTGGAAGAAATAGACAACATATGCATATGTCAGAGGTAAAATTAGCCAAGATAGAAGATAAGATAAGGTAATAGGAGTGTCAAAATGAAGACCCAACAAAAGTTGAGAATATTGCAGGAAGAATGGTCTCAGATATGGAAATGGTGTAATCCCATAAGGAATACCAATGCTTGTTGCTACACGAGCCAAACATTATGAGAGGGGAATCTCATGCTTGAGAAATTTCTATTTTCCTATATGAAATAGATTTGAATTAATAAGTGAAATTGTTATGATAATATCTCATGATGACTATATGTGTGCGATATAGATGAGATGATGGATATTGAACTTGGGAGCTCAAGAAGAAGGATATTTTTAGGATGTTAGGACCTTATGATTTCCACAAGTTATAGACTGCTAGTGGAATTCTAGTAGTAAGTTGGCACTCCCCTTGCACAAGAACACCTTGGAAAATGATGGATCTCTTGAGGGACTATGTAGCAGAGAAGAGGATGCCTAAGCTTGGAGGGTGAGTATAGAAAGGAAGAGGCAACATTACAATTCATATGGCATGGTGGATGGAATCACGAGGGTGTGTTAAGAAAGGATAGTGAGATAAATGCTTTCCCATGGCAGCTTTGTGAAGCATAGGTGTTGGTTTTATATCTCCAAATTCTTCTACTTAGGATTCTTATGGGTTATTATGATCCTAACTTACTATCATAGATTGACCCGGTTCAGATTTAATAATATCCCAACAAAATCTCTCTAAAACTATCAACCCCTCTGGTAGACCAGAAGGCAACACAACACACAGAGTGTACTGCACAATCTCACCCGAGATAGCTCTATGGGTGGTTGAAATACTCAAGTGTTTGCAACCTAGGAATGAGTGGAGATTTGCGGTTGTGTCTTGTAATATTTATTTATTCATGCTAACATCTGATTATAGCAGCCATTCTATTCATGCATGTGAAATACCATACCTAACTAGTTAATTCATTCATCTAACATTCACCATTTAACAACAATGAGGACGCATTCAATCATGCACATAACACAGGTGTTACCATGGTTCACCCCCTCCTGGGACACGTCCACAAAGATATATCTCTCAAGATATTTATTATAGTTCAGTAATAGGTCATGTCACGCATGCTACAATCTTAGATCTTACACTCTCCAACTAGCTCCTCGATCCCTGTGAGGTTGACTAGATCGTACCAGGATCCTCAACCTATGATCTAACCCTCGAGATAGAGTCTCTCATAGTTTCCCTCGCTCACCAGCTTACTGTCTCGTATAGTTCTTACAACTCTCTCTTCTTCAGTGTGCTGACTCCCCCCTTTCTTCCTCTAAGTACTTCTTATTTATATTCTTGGCTCATCATCCATTACAATACATGACAAAAACCCTAACCCTAGTGTTGTTAGGTCTTCCTTGCATGCATGCCTCGCCTACTTCCCTTACACGTGTTGCTTTTCCTTCCAGCTATCCCTTTCTCCTTTCATGCTTCTCTTCCCAAAAATAGCCTTTTCTCCTCACTAGGCCTACATCCAAAAATAGGATAACCATTTAGATAAGTATTGTTTTATGGTTGCAAAATTCTTTTGAATATGTGTTTATATTTTGGAGTTGAGAACTCATGTGAATAGAATAATGGTTATATGAAATTGGATATAACATGTATATTTATGATGGTTTTATAGGAAGAACTGAAGAATGAATACATGAACCAAATATTTGGAAAGAAGAGCACCATAAGGAAATGGAGATGAAGGACATGTTGGAACATCAAGAATTCATAGTTCATCACACATATCCTGGGTTCAATCAATCGAGAAATCAACCTATATTTGGATATATTCGGTCAGGTAGGATGTGCCCATCGGTCGAAAATTCAAACAAGAGTCAAAGATAGTCGGCAAGTGGATAAACCATCCCTACACTCGACTACAAGTTGGATAGATAGTCAGTCGGGTTGAATCCTATCAACCCACTTGACATAGAAGATTTAGTGGAGTCAGCTCTAACCATCGATCATTATATGTGGACAAGATATTCCAGATTCTGTCGGATTTAGTTAGATCTTGAGACTCTAAAATAACACCCCATGGGTCATTATAAAAAAAAAATGTGAGATTTCACAATATAGATCATGTAGATCAAGATGTGTAATATGCAATGTGATGTTCTGATCACAATACTATGTGCCTAAGTGTTGTAATGGTGTCTTTACACGCCACCTCTTTTCTTCAAATTTTTTTACCTCTTCAATTGTCTGTAGTAATGTAATCCTTGTTTCATATCGTGTCCATTTTATTCCCCAACATGGTATCAGAGCCGATGGCTTAAAACCTCAACCTCTTATCTACAAACCTTTCTTAGTCATATGTGTTGTGTGATTCACTCTGGGTTAATGTTTTCCGATTGGAACTTATTGAAACTATATTAGTATACCTATTGAATATGGATTCTAAGATCGATCCTATTATTTTGAATAGATCAAATTATGCAGTATGGGCTATAGACATGGAAACCTTGTTGAAAAGTAAGGGACGGTGGCAGTATACCAAGGTCGTGATCCCATATCCAACAGATGATGCAACAAAATTTTAAATTGATGGAAATAAAGATGAGGTTGTGGGGGTCATCACAACCTACATCTCATGGGAAATCTAATTTCATCTCAGTGGACTTGACTATCTGCATCTGGTTTGGAAGAAGCTGAATACCTTGTTTTACCAAGTCAACAAAAGCCACGTCATGCAATTAGAGAAAGATTTGATCTCTCTCGATCCTCATTCATTTGAGAGAATGGAGGACTAATTAGTGTGTGTTAAGGAAATCTATTTGAAGTTGAGTGAATGTGGAGATAACTACAAGAAGAAGGATGGAAAAATAATCAATTTGGTCCTGATAAATTTGATAACACCATTTTTTGTGTTCGTATCGACCTTCTACACCAACTAGCACACACATAAGAAATATGGTAAGGACTACTCCCTTAAAAAATTTTGTGAACCTTTGATCATTTATCAACATATATTTCTTGAAGAAGAAAAACTTGGTGGAAAGCACCAAGCTCTCTTGCTCAAGCGTAAGGGAAAGATGGATTCCAGAAATAGAGTAGAGACTGATGCATCTGCACAAAAAAATCACTCATAATGATCAGGGACCCTAGAGACAACCACAATGAAGTCACAAGAATAAAACATGTTGGTACTATGGAAAGATTGGACATGTCAAGAAGAAATGCTTCAATAAGTGAGATGATTTGGAGGATAAGGTTAAGAGATTTGAAGGAGACGTGTCGACTATTTTCCAACCCGCTGATAATTTCACCTTCCAAGTTGGGACTTCTCAGGCATTGATGTCTCACACTGCACAGAATGAATGGTTTATTGACTCTAGGTGTACTCATCATATGGCGAATGATACCACTTTATTCATGAGACTAAATAAAGCTAAGGAAAGTAGAATCTATGTTGTTGATGATTACTTTCGATGTTGCTAGTTAGGGTGATGTAGCTTGTCTACATGGAAAAAGTGTTGACGCTTATCATGTGCCAAAACTTAGTGCCAATCTATTGCCTATTTCTCAGTTGACTTAGACCGTTGAGATTGTGGAATTTTTGACAGATTGGTTCTATGTTTTGGATTTTAAGAAAGGAAATTCAATTGTTGTTGATAGGCTTCTGGACTCGATGGGTAATTAATACAATTTATGTGACTCGAATCAAACTGAATCCGAACTAACTGCACGTATTACTCACATTGATGAGAGAAGTCGAATTTGGCATGAACGACTCACACATTTGAATTTCTGAAGTCTGCAAGCACTGGAAACTCATAACATGGTTGTTGGTCTACCGAAGGTGTTTCCCCTTGAAGGTGTATGTGAGGGTTGCATACTTGGGAAGTATCATCGGGAACCTTTCGACTATGGACAATCATGGTGAGCACAAAACCAACTAGAACTAGTTCACAGTGATATATGCTCTGTCAATCTACCTTCACTTGTAGGTGCAAGGTACATTTTGACTTTCATTGATGATTTCTCTTGTTTCACATGGGTCTTTTTCCTAAAGAATAAAAATATTGTCTTTGAAAAGTTCAAAGGATTATGAGCCTTTGCTGAAAAGAAACATGGTTTTCCCATCAAGTTATTAAGATCAAACAATGGTAGTGAGTATGTTAATCATCTCTTTGAAGAATACCTACTTCGATCTGGTATTGACTAGCATTGGTCGATGATCCGAGATGATCCGAGAATGCTCACAGAGGTATAAAAGGATTTGTAACGTCCAGAAAGGTCCAGAAAGGTTCATAAATGATAAAACATAAAAATATCACAAATTATCTCAAAACCACCATCAATGCATAGATCTTGGCGATAGCTTTCCAATGGTGCAAAAATTGCCTCAAACGAACATCATATGAAAAAGTTATGACTAGTCAAAGTTCAAGTCAACCAATTTAAAAGTCAAAGTTAAAGGGGTTAAAAGGGTGGTAAGTGTCACCAATGCAAGGGTGACATGTGGCACGACCATAAAACCATACGATGATGAAGTTCCATACTCCAAGGTGCCATGTGGCACGACCATACGTTGACTAGGAATATGTGTTGGCAAGTGACTTAGCATCCATGCAATCCAAGTGGACTAATCAATAGGTGAAATGTGGCAAGGCAGGACCAATGAGAGGCTGCCATGTGGTGACCTCCCATTGGCCAATTATGGTTAATTTTTACTAAAATTGTGGATTCGATGGGGGTCGAACCCGCGACCTCCATAAACCTTACCAAAGCCTATGTTACCATCACACCACAACATTAGTTCTTAACAATATGTGGTTTACCTTATATTTAAGTTTGATTAAAGTTTCATTTGGATGGAAATAGGGTCGAGGGCCTATCCCTCGACCCATATTCCATGGTTGTATTCTATGCAATGTGACCAACACAGAGTCCATGGGAGGCTCTAACGAATATGCTGATGGATATATTGATACCATATATAGAGTATAT
>ML778380.1:433043-446528 GCA_009831015.1 Picea engelmannii | reverse complement strand
GGGGTTATAGACACCGCTTCTAGTACCTTATTAGCCACAAGAAAGTATCTCCATGGATTTTGTAGGGGGTTTGCTGATGTCCAGGACATGACATGATTATTTGTATGTTGTTATGGATAGATTCATCAATATGTGTATTTTGATTTCATGCAAGAAACAAGTCACAACTAAATAGACAACAAAGATGTTCTTTGGTCATGTTTGGGTTCATTTTGGAATTCCTACGTCTATTATATCAGATCGAGACTCTTTCTTCTTGGGAAAGTTTTGGTCTCATTTATGGGAGCTCATGGACACTAAGTTGAATAAGAGAATGAATTTTCATCTACATACATATGGACATGTTGTAGGGGCTAGTCGACCCTGTCTACTAGACCTGATGGTCAACTTAGAACCTGTCGGTTTACTGACATAGTTAGAAGTAGAATTTGATCGGAGTTTCTATTAACCAACTAACCCAAGTAGTTAAGTAGTTACAACTTCCTGATAGAGGTATAAATACATAAGCACATGAAGGCTCATATATCTTCATGTGAGAGGTTATATGTAATTGTGTTGTACTATCTATCATATAATAAAGGATTGTTCTTTGGGATCTCATTACTTGTGTATTACTCTATATATGTATAATCGTATGCATGTATCTCTATGATGGCTATGTAAGGTTCTACTGGTATCACTCCCTACTTTACCCTAGATTACAACATTGGTTCCATTGCCAATAGTATTGAACTTGGGCATGTAGAAGTGTACATAAATTCTAACTCAACAAGATATACATGAGTGGTGGGAGTGAAAAATCGAGAACTACATAAAAAACTACGCAAGAAGGAATAACCTCTCACTAGCCTAAGCAAGGTCACACTTCTTTATAGAGACGCGTGAAAGATTTCTTGAAGCTATCCAAGAAGCATTGTTTCAACACATTAACAGATCAGGTGATGCATAAATTGATACTCGACGATAAGTTAGGCCCGAAGTTGACAAATGGAGGAATAACGAACCTGAACGAATGGCTCAAAAGAATTATTGAAGATTATATTTCAGAACAAGCCATTGAATATCGGACGTCCCTTGACAAAAAAAGAGAAAACATTCTACACCGAATTGCATGACAGATTCTTTTGCATGGTTCCAAAACTTCTTCATAAATTCCTTCTCGAAAAGGGATTCGGTGATATCGTTGAATACCGACCAAGATTAGGCACACCGTTACCAAATATAAACTTCCTAGAAACACACAAAAAGTGGGAATCATTTCTTGATGCAAAGTGCAAAGATACAAGAGAATCATGGGATTACTTCTTGAAGAAATAAATATGGCCAAGGCTCCCAACTTAGCATAAGTCAGGTTGGAAATGGGCGTCGGTTGAGATTGTGAGATACCATAAAACAAAAAGTAGTGTTTCCTAAGCCTAAATGTCATCAAGAGGGAAGAAATCCCATAAGCAATCCATAGATATCCAGAAACCAGAACGGGATAAAAGACAACAGAAAACAAAAGAACTTCATAACCAGTGGAACAAAAAAAAATTGAATAGAAATATGTATGGGGAGGGTCATCCTGTCAGAGCGCGTGAGTATTTTGAGTCAGACAGAGATCAACCAAATTTAGAAACAACAGCAGCCATGGTGACACCTTGCAGAAGTAGAGACACACAAATAAATAACCACCAATCGGTGGATGAACCAGAAAGTATGGATTATGAAGAATATGGACCAGACTTACATATGTCTCCCACTGGAAACTATTCCAAGAATAAGAGAATTTCTCCAACAAAGGTTGCAGATCGACAACCAATCTGCAAGATTATGGTATAGAACGAACGACCTGGGAAACCTATGAGATGCATTGATTGTCGATCTTGAATGAAATGAAGTCAACAACATGATCATCCAAATCAAGGACCTCACTAAATTGACTCCACTGCCACATCTAATATCGAGAGAAGAAATTAAGTATAGTCTAGAAGCGATGCAACCTTTGGAATGACGATTAATCAAATAAAAAGATCAAAGTTACCAAACTGAGGATGCGTATTCTATACTCAAGAAGAAACAACTATTCCTTGAGTATCATCCATTTTCAGATGCAGAAAAATACTGACTAGAAGATTCAACAGTTAATTCGAAAGAAGTAGTAACTCAAACACCAAGAAAACCGAGCGTTCACACTAAGAAATTCAAAATGAGATTCAACCACATCCCCATTTACAAAGGAGAGGAATACCCAAAATTCCATTGGTTCGTATGTGAAACATTTTGGGATGCATCTTATATTATAGACGAGGATAAGCAAATGGCTCAATTCGAAGCTACGCTGCACCACTGTTCCTTAACATGGTTCATGAACTACACTAAAAACCAAACTCATTCAAAGGTAGAAATAAAGAATAGTTTTTTAACATTCTTCAAAATCCAGGACATCACACATTTGGTAGCTTAAAATTTAAAATAAATCAAGCAAAGACCAGGTGATTTGGTAAAAGAATATGACAAGAGATTCAAATATCTCCTAAGTCAAATCCTGACAACGATCAAGAAAAACCTGCTAGTCCAGTGGTATATAGTTGGGATACTTCCAAGAATCCAATATACGCTACATTTATATGAGATAACCAATTGCGAAGACATGCTACAGAAATCATAGTGAGTTGATTTAGATGAAGATATCCCATTGACTTCCTCGACGATGAAGAGACTTGAAGAAAAAAATAGAACATTTGCAACAAACTATAAAAAATATTTCCATACGACACAATGAAATATGGTGCACCACATGCACTGGGGACAAACACACAAAGGATAATTGTCCCCTAAGTGAGTGCACACAAACAACAGATGTCCACTGAGTACAAGCTAGAAATACTGTAACATATGTGACTGCCTAACTTATCATAGAATACAAGATTGCCCACACAATATAAAAAAGACGAAATGGGGCCACATCTGTAAAGCTTCTGATCACCGAACTTCAGATTTTCATCTAAACTCTAGAAATCATAATAATATACGAACAATCTACCACACATAAACCACTGACCAAGCAAAAAACTATGGTCAAAGAGATTATTACTTCGGTGGTCGTGGTTGAGGTTGAGGAGGCTGATGTGGATTGGTAGTTGAGGTCGAGGTCATGGATGACCATATTTTGCTAATTACTAGAAAAATGATCATGACAACACATATTGTCCTATAAAAGACAAAATTGATCTGAAATTTTGTAACATATGCGGCATTGGAGATCACTCTTTAGAATACTGCCTGATAGTACTCGACAAAATTATACCTAGAAAAAAAGTGAATCTACTACACGCGGTATCCAAAGAAGAGGTGAAGAACTCCAAAAAATTACATATTGTTACAAGGTTGGGCACAGGACGAGATATTCGCACTCCACCAAAAAATTAAAAAAGAAAGAAGACTAACAATTTCCCAAACCCAAGTAAAGAAGAGAAAATCATGAGAGAAGCTCTTAAATTCTTCAAAAATTCCATAGAAGATCAACAAAATTGAAAAAATCGAAAAAAATACACCATCCAAGAATTTTTGCAACTACTCAAATAAAAATAGTCGATAGGTAGGCTATTGGACCTGCTCAACATATTGCGAGAACACAAAGATGGTCAGAAACCAACAAAGGATGGAAATCACCTCTCTTATAACAACAAAGATTACGATCCACGAGTCAACTTGGAGATTGAGGGAATGATGGATAGTCAGGTGGTCGTTGATTTTGGTTCGCAAGTCAATATTTTACCACGAGAAACATGGGTATGAATGGGCCGACCCAATATAGAATCCATGATGAATTATCTTAAGTTAGTTTATCAGAGATTAATAGAACCAATCAGAATACTGAGAAATGTCAACACACAAATTATGGGAATGTCGACTTTGGGCGAATTTGAGTTGATCAACCTTGTCGAAGGAATGCTAGGATATGTAGCTCTTATCAGTCGGCCATGGGGTCGATGAATGAAAGCAACTATCTCCCTAGAAAGAGATAGAATTAAATTGAAAAGAAGTGGGAGAAAAATAATTATTCCCCTGGATCCAAAGGAAGGAAAACCATGGATGGAGTCATGGGATGAGGATCAAGAAACCAAATGTCTATATCAGATAAAAAATGAACAAAAGGATTATATAGAACCAACCACAGAAGGAGAAATTTTGAGAGAATCTCCCATGTCGGTTGGACATAATTATGACTCCGCCTTATACAACTAGAAAATAGAAAATTACTAAGCACATGCAAAATATTGTTGGTCTATCAAAATTATTCCAAAGAAGCATCTTAATACATGCTACTCAATCCAGGATTTACCAAAAGTATACAAAAAAATAACCCGAAAAACACCCACTCTTATTTCGACTATTCAACCCATGTCAAAGAGGTAGAAAAATCCATAAAAGAGCAAGGAAGGACATAGAGTCTTGTGGAAAATTTCACAGGCCAGGATGCGAGATGGTGGGAAACACATTCCCCCTTATTACAAACATGGATGAATGTGTCGACATACTTCATTGAAAGATTCGACGACAAGAAATTATCCAAAGATGCAAATATTCCCACATTCAAAATCATCTATGATCCAACAGAACATATTCAATGTTGCGAAAGAGAATGGCGAAGAATAGGATATAAGGATGAAAGGGTGTGGCCCCATATGTTCCCAAATATATTAGATGACATACCAAGAAAATGGTATAATATTGAAGAAGCCTGCGACCACACTTCAAAATGGGATGAAATCAAAGGAAATTTTGTGCAAGACTTCGAATTTAATCTAGTAGAGGAACAATTGGAAGATGCAGCATGTCAAATAAAAACATTTCTAGAAATTCCTTCACCATCTCTACAGGAAGAAAAATCAAATATGTTGGTCGATGAAGGATCAACATTGACCTACAACTTTGTGCTGGTAGAAAACAAGGAAATCTCAACTGCATGAAGGATCGACATGGAGAATATAAAATGGCCAGGATAGAGCTTCCAGTTGAAGAAATACCATCCAACATTGAAAAATCATGTGAATTTAGTATTAATTATAGCCATGGAACACAAATAAGACCAGGAACAACTCAACTTCCCAAAAATATTTAAAAACATTGAAGAAGGAGAACGCCACCTCGACGAAGAAAAACCACCAGAAGGGATGGATGCGGAAATCAAAATGAAGGAATTCGACATATCAAACAATGGTTAACCAAAAATGGTGTGAAGAGGTGACTATTGATATGACAAGAAAACAATCAACATAGTCAGTCTACTAAAAGAGTATCAAGATGTTTTTGCACATGACTACAAGGATCTGAAAGGAATTGTAGAGGAAATGGGTGAAATGAAGATTGAACTGATCCCAGGAAAAAAACCAAAGAAAAAACAACCATACAAGTTAGCACATAAGTAAAAACCAATTGTTTAAAAAGAGATCAAAGGAATGCTACAAGCAGGAATTATTTATCCTATCGACAAGGCAGAATGGGCAAGTCCCATGGTGGTACAACCAAATAAGCATGATCCAAAGAAATTAATAATTTGTGTCGATTTCCAGGGACTCAACAAACAAACTATGACAGATCCATTCCCCACCCCTTTTGATGATGAAATCATAAACAAAGTTGTTGGTCATGAATTCTATTCATTTGCTAATGTATTTTCAGGATATAACCAGGTGGTAATAACAAAATAAGATCAACAAAACAATATTAGTGAGGGAATTTGGATATTTTTCCTACAGAGTCATGTCATTCAGACTAAAGAACGTGCCATCTTTTTTTTTCAAGAATAGTGGTCAAATAATTCCAAGAATATATCTACAAAGCTATGGTCGTATACTTTGACGACTGGAAAATCTATAGTCTACTCAAAAATCACATACAATGGCTTCAACTTATGTTAGAACGCCGCAGATAGATTCAACTATCACTAAACATCATAAAATGCATATTTTCCATGCCTATTGGAATCCTGCTAGGACATGTGGTATGTAATATGGGGTGAAGGTCGACATGGCTAAGATAAATATTATCCTTGATCTAAAACCACCCATGAATGAAAAACATATCTAAATTCTACTGGGTCATACTAGCTATTATAGGAAAATTATACACCACTACTCAGACATCACCTTCCCAATGGATGAGCTTCTACGAAAAGATCTTGAATTTAAATGGAGCCAAGACTTCCAAGAATCCTTTGAATTTTTAAAGAAGAAGTTGGTCAAAGCACCCATTCTCAAATTTACAGATTGGTCAAGAAAGTTTCATGTCCATGTCGATGCATCCAATGTAGCTGCTGGTTCAGTTTTATCTCAACCATACAATGACACAATGGATCACCCAAATGCATATGCAAGTCAGAAATTGAATAGAGCATAAAAAAACTATTTGACTACGGAAAGGGAAGCCTTATCAATTATTTTTGCTCTACAAAAGTTCAGTCACTATTTATTGGAAAACCCCTTTACATTTTTTATGGACCATCAAGCATTGAAATACTTGGTCAATAAACCAGTTCATCAAGGAAATATTTTTCAATTGTTACTATTATTTTAGGAATTTGAATTTGACGTAATCATTTGACCAAGCAAAAAAAAAAGTCTGACCTGATCACCTTTCACGACTAGAAACAAGAGAAGATATGACATGCATCGATGATGACCTCCCAGATGCACACTTATTCATATTCGAAGTTGCACCTAAAGATTTAGAATATATTTCCAATCTATTAGAAGAAGGAAAGGTCCTGGAGGACCTCTTGACAAACAAGAAGAAAATTCTAGCCATGAAATTTGCACCGTTCACAATCATTACCAAATACTTATACAAAATGGGAATGGATGATGTTTTAAGAATATGTGTGCCATAACATGAATGAGAGGATATCATCAATGAATCCCATGTAGGAACATCCAAATGACATTTCCAGGCCGACACAACATCCAGGAAGGTACTACAAGTAGGCCTATGGTGGCCAAATTTTCATAAAGACTATCGGGATCAAGTTAAAAAATATGATAAATTTCAGAGGCTTGGACGACCCTTGTAGAAAAAGGAAATGACATTAATTTCAATAAACCCTAATCGATCTTTCAAAATCTGGGCTATCGACTACGTCGGGTGATTTCCATAGAGGGAAAGAAGAACTGGTGCCAAGTACATCATTATTGTGGTTGGGTATGTGACTAAGTGGGCAGAAGATGAGCCAGTCGAATCCTGTACCAAAGAGGTAGAAACTAAATTCATCCATGAGAACATAATCACAAGATTTGTCTATCCTATGACACTAATCAACGACCAAGGAACTCACTTTGCAAATGAAACAATTAAAGTTCTACTAGAAATTGTTTTAATTGACCATAGAAAAACGATAGCCTATCACCCAAAAACAAATGAGGCAGTTGAATCCTTTAATAAAACATTACACATGGGACTTCCAAAGATCTGTGGCATAAATAAAGATGACTGGGATGACAATATTCCTGCAATCCTCTAGGTATATAGATAAACATTCAAAAGATCGATTGGACAAACTCTATTCAAGCTAGTCTACGGATAGGAAGTTGTTATCCCGCTACAATTTTGGACTAATTTTGACAGGGTCGCAACTATATAAAAATTTGTTGAGAGAAAAAAAATGAATGACCGACTATACCAATTGAACAAATTGGAAGAAGAGAAGCTAATAGCGATCCATAACCAAGAGGTTCAGAAGCAAAAACAAAAAGCATGGAATGATCATCACTTAAATAAAAAGGATATAAAAGAGGGAGACTTAGTCTTACTATATGACAATCGTATAAAAGGTAAACCCAAAAAATTGGAAACAACATGGCTGGGGCCTTATGTGGTGGAATACATTCAACTGACTCGAGTAGTCCAACTTATAACATTATTGGGGAATCCATTTAAGAAATTGATTAATGGTGCCCATTTAAAGAAATATCAAGTATAAAATAAGAGAACCATGTTGGCAAAGTATAGAAGGAAGTTGCCAACAAGAACCAACTAAAATAACTAATCATACTTATTAGAAATAAACCTTGCTTAAAATTAATAAACAAAAAAGGAACTTAGAAAAATTTAAGTATAACAAACTGAAAATTTAAAGTATTTAAAGAATAGCCATAAAACTAAAGGAAAAGCAACAATAAAGTAAAATGGAGAGAGAAAGCAACCCTTGATCAAGCCTGAGACAAAATAGTAGAAGATATTCTCGATGTTCTACACCATTGATCGACTTAAGAAAAATACTCATAAGAAAATAATCAAGTGAAAGGATCATTCTAGGAGAAAGAAAGAGTGGTTCAAGCGAGCGTAGATCAAGCGAGTGAAGATCATATGAAAAAAAACCAAGAGAACATGATTTGCATGAAAAAATATGACACCATTCAGACTCAGTAAAAATTAGCAAAATGGATGAACAAGAAAGCCATCATCGACATTGACTAAGTCAATCCAGTAATAAAGATGGATCAAGAACTTCCATCAGTCGACTTACATATCGACCATGTATCAATAGAGTAAACCTCATCGATTAGGTCTAGGAAAATGCCAACTGAGAAAACATCAACGTCAGCATAAACAAAGCATTTAGTTGGGGAAAGGTAAAAGTCGATGTGAACATTAATGATAGAAATTACCATTATACATTCATTCATATAACCACTGAATACACCAATATGTGAAACATTCAAAAACAATATCTTACACTTAATGGTTGATGGGACATAAACAAATTCCAACCAAACAATGATTTAAACATGCACTCGCTCGACCCATTTATACCACCAATATTTATAATGGAAGAGAATGAAATACGAGAACAACTGGATGCATTGAACCTGATGCTCTCACCACCAACTATAAATTTGGAAGAAGCATACAACTTTGCCTAATTGTTATTTTTTCCTCCATAGCTAAGAATAGAGAAAAGCACATAGACGACTAAACCTATAAACTCTCCATCGTTTCCAAAAACTAGTAGCCAGGATCAACGAATGTCGAGGATAAGAAGTCAAGTCGAAAGTGCAACAAAAGGTTCAAGAACGAGGCAAGTTTTTTACAAAGCCACTGTGACACCATTGCAAATCCAAATGAAAAAATATTCGGCTAGAGAAGATGGAGGAAACAGACTGGAGAAAGCATTGGATAAATTTCACAGAGTGGGAAATGGAGGAAGGAAGTTGGAAAGAAGAAATTGAATTCTTGGAAAAAACAAGAATCCAACATATCCTTGACACCCCGCAAGTAGCTGACATGGCTTGATGGAAAGAAGAAGAGGAAAAATTTATTGTTAGTCGATATCATCAAGGTTACCTCTGGTTATATGAGCCCATAGAAATAAGTGGCAGACTCCTCTACCAAATATTGGTAATCCCAAGGGAAGGGGCCAAGGTACCCAAATCGGCCAATACTAACAACTAGATGTAGTTTTTAACAAGGTCAGCGACAGCCAAAAAATATAATGGATTGTTGATCAACAAAATCACTGACCCAAAAGCCCGCTAGACTGCCATCATAATTTCTTTGTGCTTCACACTAGCGGGATGGGCGTCTGATGTAAAGATGATAATGGTCAAGAAAATAATTCAAGTCTATCAGAATTCAGAAAGGTTCAATTGGGGGAACATTTGGCCGACATGCTCATAACCAACTGCACGGAAGTTCAAGATTCAGAAAAAGCCATCAAGTTTTCGTCATTGCTAATCTAGATAAAAATGGAACAATATGGGCATGTAGGTGAAGCAACATTCAAATCTAAGAATACCCTGACAATGGATACAAACAAAGGTTTCTTCTCAAATCAGATAGGTACATCAACCTCACTCCCATCAGAAGATATGTTTTGGTTGTGGGTCATAGGCTTGAAATATAGTACCCATAGATGGTGAGTCAAGCAAGAAATTCCTCAAGCACTTCCATCACCTTGTCATTTTCAACTCGACCTCGACTTCACAAAGCGTTGGTGTGGAGTCGTGTCAGTGTCAGAACCAAAAGAACTACATTACCAACCGACAGTGGAAGAAATATTTAGAGAATTGGAAAGACAAATCAACCAGAATTTAGAAATTCTACCTGAGGCACAATAGACAAGGGTTCCTATAATATTTCCATTAACTGATGGGGAACAAGAAGAATAAAGAGAAACTTCTCTCTATATAATTTCATTTTTCAAATACTTACAAGCTCTGACAATCGTCCCTCCAAATCCTCCCCCAGGAAAATGAAAACAACTCAGTAAAAAGAACAAAGGGAAGAAAGTTGTTGAAGAAGAAGCACTAGAGATCGAAACAGAGGAGATCCATAGAGAAACATTCCAAAAGAATGAGGGAATCGACTTCAACAACCCCATCATTAAATAAAAAATGACAATTATCACCTCCAAGATCGTCTTCAAATTAAAACAAACCCGACAAGAAACAACAAACATGAAGAAGACATATAGTTCCTCGGTCGTACCACAAATGAAGGAGGCATTCCAAAAATATAAGAACATAAAAACCATGCTCAAGCAAATTGAAACAAGAGGGGAAAAGAGGCAGAAGAATTCAGAAAGCACAACTACTTTTGTCAGCCCGAAAAAATTCATAGTGAACATGACAAAATGGGAATTAAGACCAAAAGAAACACCAAGCAAGAAAAGAACACATAACGTTGCAATCGACCTCACCAGGGAGTCACGCCCAACAGATCCGATCCTGGACGTAGAATAATTTCCAGAAAAGAAAAAGAAGAGACAACTCATCATCAGTGAATCTCTTGAAGCCACAGAGTCAAATCAGCCAGTCAAGATGGATGACGTCAAGATAGAAACCATCAATATGGAACAATAGGATTTGATCGAAGAAATAGACATGAAATTGGTACAGTAGTAGACAACTAGAAAATTGATGTCACCACAACATTCAGTTGAATCAATACAAGTCGATGAAATGGTTGTCCTAACAAAAAAATAGGCAGTCCATCTGTTTGAACCATTAAATCAATAGGAATAAGTCTTGTGGTCATTTGAAGCACATCAGGTCGAGATTAACCAGAATGATAAGGAAACATAGCCAGAAAATGACATCCCAAGCATACAAGTGGAGAACATTGAAAAGTCGCAGATTGAAAATCCTTTACCAGAGATAGATCCTCCGGAAGCTAAGAATATTAACACATAAGAGCCAGAGCTCTAGGACAAAGAAGATATGGAGGTACAAAACACCCAGCATGAGGAAGAAGAAAAAGATGAAACAAGTGAACAAATATTCCCAACAACACAACAAACGGTAACAAAATACGACCAGACATCCAAATATTTAGGTAAAAAAAAGAAAATGAAGTTTTCCATTATTACCATAAGAACGACTGGAACATCGACTCCATCAGGGTCCTCAGTCGAAACCTCATTCGACCCAAGAGCAATTTCCGAAAAACACTTGTTCGACTTACATGGAGCTATTTCAAAAGAATCAGCAAGGAGATGGAAGGAGGTATTGAAAGAAGGAAGCTGGGTCGAAAGACTAAAACAAGAGAAAAAGAATATCTTGGAAGGATGCAGAGAAGTAGTCAGGTTGAATGAAGGGATAGAACAACTGTCATAAGTGCATAACCCCTTAGAAGGATTTAAACAAATAATCAATTAAATGATCAAAACCAATAAAACTCACCGACAACAAGTACATGCGTCGAGGAAAGAAAAATAAGAATTCGAGAAAAAACATGACTTAGCAATCAAAGAAATACAAATATCCCAAGAGAAAATGAACACAGTCTTAGAAGAAGAATGGAATAATATGAAAGGCTTCAAGAAAAACATACATAAAGTAACCAAAGAATCTAGTACACTAAGCTCTGTGGTAAATGAATGGCCGAATCATTTTTCAGACACATTCAATAAATGACGGACACAAAGGGCTGCAGTCGACAGTATTGAAAGGGAAATAAAATTGGTTATGACAACAAAATAAAAGAATCCCTCACCATGCAGATGGAAAAAGAAAGAGCAATAGAGCAACAACTATCACAACAGGAGCAAGAATGGGAGAAGGAGGGACACAGAGTGCAGTTAGAAAATGACTAGGCAGCCAAATGCCTCAGATAGGTAAAATGAAATATACAAAACAACAATTCGATCAAGAGTTGAGAACTTCTCAGACATCAAGTATAGCAGAGAAAGTCAACTTGATTACCCAATCGAAGATTCTAAATATCGAAGTGCAATAGACGATCAACATATGATGTGACTTCATTAAGAAAACAAAGAATTCATCCCCTAGTATTCTTCAAACAACTTTCAAGGTCAGCACAGAAAGTGGAAAGAACAAGAAATTCAAAAAAGCTAATGGTGAAACTCCAGGAACAATAGGACAGTTGGAAATAGTACCTTAAGTCGGTTGTCACATAAATATTTTGTCTCTTCTTATTACAAGCTTCTCTTTCTCTCTTCATCTCATACTTCTCCATATTCTAATATTATAATCAAAATATGAAAAACATTATTTTTTTATGAACCCCACTTGCTCGGGACAAGATAGGAATTGAGGTGGGGGGAGATGATGTAGGGGCTAGTCAGCCCTGTCAAATAGACTCAACGGTCCACTTATAACTTGTTGGTCGACCGATGTAGTTAGAAGTAGAATTCGGTCGGATTCTCTGTTAACCGACCAACCCAGGCAGTTAAGTAGTTACAACTACTTGATATAGGTATAAATAGATAAGCACATGAAGGATAAGATAACTTCATGTGAGAGGCTATATGTAATTGTGTTGTACTGTCTATCATATAATAAAGGACTATTCTTTGGGATCTCATTACTTGTGTATGACTCTATATATTTCTAAGTGTATGCATGTATATCTATGATGGCTATGTAAGGTTCTAATGGTAACACTCCCTACTTTCCCCTAGATTACAACAGGACAGATAGAGGTGGTAAACATAACAATGGTATATCTACTTCGAGGATACTACAACAAGAATCGTAAGTTATGGGATGAACATTTACCTTATGTACAACATGACTACAATCATGCTATGCATTCTTCTACTCGGAAAAATCCTTTTGAAGCATGTTTGGGGTACTTTCCTAAATAACCTATGGAATTTGCTTTTAGAGAAGCAGGAAAAGAAGATGGACAAGATGATACAGATAAATCTAAAAGGTTCATTCAAAAAATTCAACAGGTACATCAAGCAGTGCAGGAACAATTGGAGAAAAATCAACCTAGGTACAAGGCAAGGAATGACAAACATCAGGTTGATCATCAATTTAAATTCGGTGATCAAGTATGGTTACATATTAGCAAGGATATAATTAAAAGTGAAGGTAAAAAGATAAGGCCAATCCGGTATGGTCCATTCAAGATCTTGGAGAAGATTGGTACTAATTTCTTTTATTTATATCTACCAGCCTACATGAAAATGTATTCAGTGGTAAATGTTGAGAGTTTGAAGCTTTATGAGCCTCCAATGATTATGGATGAAGATGAAAG
>ML778380.1:363338-392157 GCA_009831015.1 Picea engelmannii | reverse complement strand
ATTTCTTTGTAGATATAGTCTTTATTTCAAAGACCACCACAGTTAAAGAAAAATCCAGTTATGTTGCAATAATAAGTTGTCAAACTAAGGCTTGTAGGTTAATTTTGTTGTGGATATATGCTTCTTAAACTTTTTATTTTTATCAGGACAAACATTAAAATTCCAAGCTTTAGAAAAGACTATAATTAAGGCCTTAGTCGATAGACATGTGTGATGGTTATGGTTTATTTTAATGTTCCAAATAAGCATAGGCATTTTAATATAGGAGTGTTTTAGGACATAATTCATGTATATTTTGGTTTTTTTATTATTTCCTAGGAAATAGGACCATGATCCCTCATATTCTAGGTTTCCATTTGTCTTGCATGCTTCCCAATGTGGACCATGCATAATTTCCTTAATCCTTTATAGTTCTCTTCGAACCTATTCTTCCTCCCCCTTGGGATAATTAGATACTCAATAATTCCCTAAGCCATTAATTTACTACCAAAATATTCCCTAAGAAATCCTCAACATATGACTAAACTGGAGAATGGAAACAACTCTTGAAATATGTTACAAACAACGCCTAGAAAAGGCCTTCTTTTGCTAGTTGAAATATTCCCTAGGTGACAATGACAACAAGTCCATTTGTATCATGAAAATGTGTGCCAAGTATGGTATGCTTGAAAATGATGCCTCATTCCCCAATGCTGCTATATGATTGTCATTCCATACTTCTATCTTGGATCATATTGAGATATACATCTTTACTCCTACAAAATTTCACAAAGGTTGATATCCTTCTCGAAACTACTACTAGAGTGATGGAATTCCATCCTTAGTCATACTCCTTATATGGACCACATGTGTGGCCTTTATTTTCCCTCCAGAAACCCTTGGACTGGCTAACAAACGGGACAAACAACTCTCCCTACTACTATGCTCAAACCATCTCCCTAGAACTGTTGAAGAACGAGATCTAGGCCCTAACTCAGCCTATGGAATGACTCACTCTATAATAGCATTGCTTAGCTACTGTACCTTGACCACTCTAGATCACTCACTGCACCCTTCAACTGCAATCTACTTAGTGTGCTATAAAAATTGATAACTTGTGTCCATTGGCTTTGAGTCTACTATCCAATAATTTCATTCATAAAAATGAAGGCATTTAAATCACATATGGTCATGGTTTTGATTTAATGTATTATGTGTTGATCATCCTTAACATTGCACTTAACATTTACATGTCTTGAATCCTTACTTTGTCATTTCTAAATCATAGGTATCTCTATTGTTGACATATGATCTCATCAATGTGGATGTATCTTGATAATGACTAAGTCTTCGTGATGATCGCATGGACATGGTGGATGAATGATATAATCCTTTAATCTCATGGTTACATGTCATGCTCTTAATTCAAGTATTGTGATGACATTCTATATTAAGTGCCATTGATATATGATTCACATGGGAATGCAAAGTTTATAGCATTTACATGATTCCATGATTGATGTTTCTTTGAGCTATCGAAATTGAGAAAGTTCCATTTCTATCTATTTTGCAAGCATAGTCACATTTTATGAATAAGCACACTTGTCTAACTGATTCACTATCCAATGCTTGTTCAAGTCTATTGTTTTGAAAAACTATTCACATGCTTTACACTTGTGTTACACCCTGAGAGTGAGTAGTAAAAAACTACTAAGTTGAGTTAGATAATTCCCCTCCTTACTCAAAGACCTAACTTGACTTCTAGGGATTCCCCCTTTGAATAGGATACCCTTTCCTATAGTCTAAAGAGTGGGGAAAAGCCATTTAGGTGAAAATGGGTGGCTTTCCTCAGATTTTCATCTAGGCTCTCTCATTGGGGTTAAGAATATTCCCTCTAGGAAAGAGTTTGCGCTGTAAAACTCTATTTACTAAGAAATCAGGAGCCTCTTGTTCCTTTTTTTTCTTATTCCAATAGTGGATTTGATAATTACCGAGTGTCTACTCTCCACAATTGTCTTCCACAAAGGATTTTCCTACCTACAACATTCCAAATAGAATGTGTAGTCAAGGAGGTCACAAGGCCCTCCCATGAAGAGATTTGGCACCAAGTGTTGCAACTCTGATCTTCCCATGTGACTTCACAAGTTTAAAATTATTTCATTGGTTGTCTTAAAATAAATTGTTGTTTCCCCTAAGTTTCTTCTCAAATGGTGAATTATGCATCTAATTCATGTTCAATTTTCTAATTTTATTATTTTTAGGTGAAACTAACAGGTTTATTATGCTTTGTTAACATGTTTTTCTGGCATTAGTCTTCACAATAGGCCAATAAAGTGTTCTAGTACTTCTGTAACTCAAAACTCTAACTCCACCTTGAAACCCACACTAAGACATACTTGTTAACTTTGATGTAAAGAGTCATGTTTGATGTTAAACTCATCTTTGCTTCAACTTGCATGGACATTTTCGGGAAACTATAGCTAGATGTCCAACTTCAAAGCAAAACCTACATCACAAGGTTGTATTCTCATACTCCAAAAATTTTCTATATAATTTCCTGTATTTAGGATTACCCCTTATAAGGCCCATTAGTTCAAATATACAGAAGATTTGAGTCTTGTGCATGCTAAAGTGGTATTTGTATGCATCTTTGCATGATCAAATTTTGGAAGCCAAGGCTTAAGAAAGATCCATTCTCTGCAACAAAACCAAGGGAATCTTTCTAAGATGTGCTTCTTTGTTTCGTGGTGATTGAAATATATGATGAAAAAAACCTAGCACAAAAAATTGTGATGAAATAATGAGGACAATCACAAGATGAATAAAGGCTATTAAATATGCTAATGGGTATTTTCCTTGTGTACCCCAAGGAATCCAATACACCCTTTGATTTTATGCTCAACTCTAGGATCTTATTTGATTTATCTACCAAAAAGCTACCTTTTCTTGGCGAGTACTCATATCTTTTGAGGGTGAGAAGAGCCTTCAGACTATTTGACCATGTCACTGAATGATTGTGGTTTTGTTGATAAAGGGATTGAAGATTTTGGGTCTTAACATAACCTTGATGCATAACCACAAGAGAACCCATAAGAGGTTCCATGTAGGGCCCCAACAACTAAAACTACATTGTTAACTACTAAAGATAATTTTGAACTTCTATCACTTTAAATTATGGCCTTGCAACTATGAGAAGAATAAGGTGGTTGGGAGACCATTTTCCATCAAGGAAAATGCTATGATTTTTGACATCACACTAAAATAAACAAGATTTTTGTGAGTTTTCCTTTTCTATGCAATCATATCTTTCTTTGTATCCACAATAATAGACATTGGAAAAACTCAATTTGCTCCTATAGGTGTTCACCTAAGAAATTGAAGTATTTTTATGGGCACCAGCACCATCCAAACAAGGTGTGGTTTGAGCTGAAGCCAAAACACCTTCATCACACTAGCATCCAGACATCACATGATCAATAGCTGATCACACAAATCCAATTTTCCTTATCCAAACTCAACCAAATTGTGTTTTGAAATAGTCCTCCAAAGAATAGTATTCTGAGTGCATAAACCATATTGACTCATGGTTGCAACGAGTTGATCACTCAGTGCAAGTCAAAGGGGTATCTTTCTCTTCATACCCAAACTATAGAAATGGCCATTGTATCAACTACAACTCAATAAAAATAATCTATTGATGGCAAAAGTTGCCTTTAAAGAGGATTTAAATTTAAATTTCTTGATGTTGAACATTGTATCAGAGTAGGTGACCCAAAAACCATCCATCTATATTAAGCCCTGCTTTGGCACTTAATTGTATTCAAAAAGTTGTGGGTTGCAATAAAAGGAGAAGATTAATAGGATATATCGGTGGTACCAGAAAACCAATCCATCTCCCAATTCACAAAATGAACAATATTGGCATGAATTATTGTCACCAATTTAAGCACATCCGCAAAATACGAAGGATACTCTAGTGATATGTTGTAGATGTGAACTTTGGAGCTGATAAAACATGATTGATTTGATCATGTAAACATAAAGATAAAATATTCTCCCAAATGATTAAATATTCACAATGTACAAATACCAATAGTTAACCCAAAGAATTTCTTGCAAAGCATTAGTATGAATTGGCATGCAATAGAATTACCCAAACTAATAGTGGTGAGGAACCTTAGACATTATATTAAAAAAAAAAACTTTATGGTGGACCAATGCCACATGTATAATATCCATCAAATAGACGATCCAAAACAATGGATTCCCTCCTCAAAATGGTGCAATGGATGAGGTCAAATCATAGAATATATCCTCCTCACAAAGATCGATCCAACAAGATTCCCAAAATAGCTCCAACAAACACCACACACATTCTCATGTCATAGAAGAGAGGTTTGTGTTACCATTGATACTATACCCCATTGAAACTATACCCTGGAAGGATGAGCCCTGATCTTGGTGGAAAATCCTAGAGGCACTACACAGAAGCTACCCATTGTCACCTTGGAATCCTTTCCCCACACTTTAGACTAAAGAAAAAATACCCTAGCCTAGGGGGAAACCATAAGGGTCAATCTAAGCCAAATCATTGAGTAATAATATGGGAGTGTAGATTAGACTAGAATTAATTGATACAATTAACCCAAGAATCCAATTTACATTAAGGATGGAAAAGTTATAATGTGTTAAATTCAAAGACAATTGATTTGGTCAAATTACACATGCCACAAAAGATTGTTTTCCAACAGTTAACCATGTATGATAACATCCATAAGAAACAATTATTAATGTTGGAAAAGGGAGTGAATGTGACAAATATTATAAGTTGCAATTATGGCACATTTACTTTGAAGGATTATTCCAAATTATGTAAGATGTGTATCAAGCAACATTAGGATACAAGCATTTGTGCAGAGTGGTCAATGTTGAAATGTTGGAATCATTCACCATGAACATCAAAATTTTGTGAGAGAAGTGTTACCCTACCACAAGTGTGGTTATTTGAACCTTGTGTTTGCACCACAAATTTCCAAAAATTAAATATACATGTGAAAAACTATTATCCCTTTAATTTTTGGTACAAAACAGTAAGCCAGTATATCGAGTTTGAATTCAGTCCAAGATTTAATACACTCTCTAACATCAAAAATGATTTCTAGGTTTGTCTTTAAAGTCTAAGAAAAATAATATCATTCTACACATGAATTAATGCCAGATTGAAGTAAATCACTTTAGAACACATCAATTTATCCTTAAATGTTACTTGACCATAAGTACCAAACTGACTCTCAACTATGAAATCATATGACTAGACAAAATTTAAATATGAAGCAATGACTCCAATTAAATGTTGATTTAATTCTTTTGAATGTTGTCTAACAGATCTGTCCAACAATATAAATTTAATAATTTACGTTTCATAAGTTTAGAGTGTAATAGGATCCAGATTGTACCAACAATACTCAAACAATATTCAACATAAAAATTTAAACCCTTATACATGTGAAAACAGTCCAGAATTGCAAGATATTAGTACATAGTGAACATAAATATCCATTGTTCCAGTAAGTAATAAACTCAACATTAGGTGTATTTGAAAGATTATACCATGAGTCTATCTTATATTAAGGAAGTTGGAAACATTTATACACAGTGCATTTATCATCATAATTCAATGTGTTTGATAATTTAACCTAGATAGATTGTACTAGGCAACAAAATTCATTTCATGAACGATATTAATCTAAAACCACTTTGATATGCAAAGAAAGATTACTACAGGAATTCCTAACACAGTCCAAGTGGATTATTGACTATGTTTAGAGTAGAACATTCATTACTACATATTGGGTTGATGCATCAAGAAGTAAGAGGACGTGTGATTAAAACATATATTTACTGTATTTAAATGCTTCATAACCAATCATTCTCAATTTTGTTTAATGCTCAACCATTATCAGATTAGTATATTATTATGTGTGATCACGCATAATACAAGGAAAATTCAACTCAAAATATTGAAATATTCTTCAAATTTTAGTGAAATCGTTTTGTAAACGTTGGCATCAATTAGGTTCTATTACTACTTTAGATCATAAAATAGTTAAAATGACTTCAAAATATCTATGTCATGTGTGATTATTCAACATTCATGCTTATCTATGGTAGTATATATTCCAATTAAAGGTTTACAAATGAGTCAAATCCATTTCACAAGCATATAAATAAGTACAGAAGGATAAGAGCCCAACATGTTGACTAAAAGTCATAAAGGTGAATGAATTATAATTGGGGGTTTCACTCATTATGGTTAGAAATAGTAACAATTCAAGAATAAGTGTTAAGTGGTTTAGAAAACATTTAATGGCTGATGCAACAAAGTTGAGAGGATAAGAATCATGCAGTATTAACTAGAATTCAATGGAAAGGGATACACACACACACACACACACACACACACACACACACACACACACACACACACACACACACACACACACACACATATATATATTTAAATACTTACAATGCATCTATATTCTGATGACCCTTCCGATGATCCAAAACGTTACCAATATGGAAAATCCGTCAATGAATAGTTTCTAGCTTTGGAATTACGACGATGTCTTCCATCGTAGTTTAAGGTCTAAAAACATTTATGGTGTCATCGGAATATTTTAGGTCATCTCTATCGCGAAGACATTTTCCATCGTAGTGGATATGACACGTAAACCATATGTTTCCGTTGAAAGTAAGATGACATGTAAATATACGTTGGAAGTGAGACACAAATTTGTGTCAATTTAAAATTGAGCCTTGGACAACACATGTCCGTAAGAAACGTCAAAAGTGTTACACAAGAATATTAGTTGGAAGTGAGACGATACCATAAATGATGTTTGGAGGGGGAAATGTTTGTTATGATCTTCACAACATTGCATCGGAATTACATCAAAAGGGCCATCAGAAAATGACCCAAAGTTACTAGTGGACGTAATGTTTGGTTTGATGAGAAGTCCTCTTGTGTTAAATTTTTAAATTCCTCCTTCATATTGTTGCAGGATGATCCCTTTGATGTTGTCTTGGACATTGGTTCTCTTGTTCCTCCCTCCAGTCCTTCGAATGGTTTGTCAAACTTTCTACATGTTTTGACTCAACCATCCTCTAATTTGACTAGTCCGACATATTTTTTTTCAATTGGACCACCGACTGCAGAACTTCCAACTTCTGGTCAACTTGATGAAGTGAACTATAGCTCACTTGTCTCTTGTCTACCCTGATGAGATACTAAGACAATTGAAGCTCCTGGAGTTGATTTTGGAGATGCCTCCTGCAAATGACAGAATAGAAGTTAGAAGAAACATGCCATCGTTTCCCTAATGATTCATGTTCTTGAAACCTCCAACATTATTACCTTCCTAGATGTCAAATGTTGACCTGAATGGGAACGAGAAATGAAGACTAAAATTGATTCCTTGTCAAAGAATCAAACATGGGACTTGGTTCCCCACCCACATGGAAAGAACATTGTCAAATGTTGATGGGTCTACTGAACCAAATTTACCTCTGAGGGTGTTGTTGAGAAACATAAAGAAATCCTTGTCACAAAGGGATTTTCTCAACAATAAGGTATAAAATACATTGAAACCTTTGCCCATATTGCAAAGATTAACTTTGTTTTCCTAATGCTTTCCCTTGTTACTCACTTTGGATGGTAGATTCATCAAATGGATGTGAAGAGTGCCTTTATTAACAGTGACCTATCTGAAGAGATTTACATGGAACATCCTCCTCGTTTTGTGATGGATTCCAATTTGGTATGTCGATCGAACAAGTCACTATATAGTTTGAAGCAAGCTCCCCTGGCTTGGTATGCTAAGATTGACAATTTATTTCTTCAACTTGGTTTCAAATGGTGTGAATCCAATCATAGTCTGTATGTTCTCCACTCTAATGGGGATACTTTGATTGTTGTTGTCTATGTTGATGACTTTATCATTACTGGAAATAATAACTCTCTCATCTCTATATTGAAGAAACAACTTGTTGACTCCTTTGATATGACAGATCCTGGCTCTCTGAACTATTTTTTGGGTCTCCAAGTCATACCCCTATGTGATGGTTTCTTTGTTTCTTAGTCTAAATATGCCATGGATCTATTGAAATGTTTTAATATGGTTGATTGCATTCCTTGTGCCACTCCTTTTCAATCTGGAGTGAAGCTTACTAAAAAAATTTCAACACCCGTTGTCAATGCCACTCTCTATCAACAATTGGTCGACGGTCTTATTTATCTTACTCGACCTGATATACCCTTTGTTGTTAGTGTGGTTTATTGATTCATGCAAGATCCCAGAGAAAGTCACTGGAATAAATTCAAACACATTGTTTGATATCTAAAGGGTACCACTTATCTTGGTATCAAGTATTGTCCTAGTTTAGATTCGCTCATCAACTTCATCGACTCCGACTGGGATGGCAATGGAAATGATCAAAAGTGGACTTCTGGTTATGTGTTTCGTTATAGTATTGGAACTTTGGTATGGTCGTGCAAGAAACAAAAGGTAGTCTCTTTTTTTACTACAGAGGCCGAGTATCATGGTGTTGTTCAATCTAGTACTAAAGTTGTTTGGATTTGCCAACTTTTGGGAGAGCTTGGATTTCCTATTCAGACCTAGGCTACAATATATTGTGATAATCAAAGTGTGTTGGCCCTCGACCAAGTTTTGTGGAAACGTTGGTCATGTTTGACCATTTTTGGGACTTCGATAGGATGGTCGAAGACGAAGCACCTGGGAAAAGCGGAGATCGCGGAATCTCTCTCACTTTTGTGGGATTTTTAGGTTTTAGGGTTTATGTAACGGGTATGGGATGTTGGCCCATGGGTTCACCCATGTTTAGGCCCCTTTTTGTAATTTATAAATAGGAAGCTAAGCAATGTAAGAAATACAACTATGACTAGTGTGGCTTAGTGCATGAGTAGCTAGCTTTGTGCACGAACATATTGAGGCTTGTAAAGCTAAGTGAAAGTGTTGTTGTAAGTGCTTAGTGCAGACAAACTGTGTAAGACTTTTCTCTTTGATCTAACTCGGGGAAGGAGGATCTGGCGAGGTGCGCACATATCTCTTGTCCTATGCAGAATTGTCTTTGTGGATTTATGCCTATAAGGAGATTGAAGAGACTAATAAAGAAGAGAAGAAGAGTTGGTGGACATAGCCCCACACTGGGGTGAACCATGTATATCCTGTGTTGATGTCCTTGTGAAATGTTATTTATGTTGTTTATGTAGTTATTTGCTTAATCGTTATGCATGATAGGTAGATCCATTGATACTTAGTGCTAGATCTTCTCTGATGTTATGTGTTGAATACTTAGATGTGTTTAATGTTGATTACTACTACGCTGATATACAATTAGGGTTAATATGCGATGTGAATAAGACTTAGAACTTAATGCATGTTATTGGCTAAGTGCTTTGTTAAGTATTATGATCACAGATCTGTGTCTCAGCTAGGTTGTAGACACTTGAGTCCTGCAACCCCCCCCTACCTCTACCTCGGGTAAGACTTCATCTGCTTCATAGGTGTTGTTGAAAGGGCCAGTAGCTAGGGTTTTGTTGGTGCATTGTTGAAGCGTTGAACCCTGGGTCTTCCCTTTTGCCAACAAATGGTTCTGTTGTCGGGACTTGAAACTGTGATTGTTGGGAACTGGAGAAAAGAGAAAGTGTTGTGCGTAGATCTATTGTTGCAGTGCATAGTATTCTACTTGACTTGTGAATATTTGTGCTAAGAAGAAAAATTCAGTCTGAAGAAAAGAGGTAAGATCTTAAATCTTTGAGCTCTAAAAAAGGTAAGTTAAGTGGAAATTTTTTCTTCACAAGTATGAATCTAGGTATGTTTGACATATTTTTTCCTAGTCTGAAAAATAGGGCACAGCTAGAAGAAAGAAGATTGGATCAGAATAAATTTGATAGAGTTAGTGAAAGATATGTTATTCCTATGCATAGAAAGAATTTTTGAACTAACAAGTGGATGTAGGACCCTAGAAGAATTTTTTGTAGATTGCAGCTCCATCACTGTGATCCTAGTGTGCAGTACTGGAAAGGTTGGGGATCGTTTAAGAGAAACAGAGGATTGACACTTTGTTATAATTGTAGAAGACCAGGACATCTTGCTAAGGAATGCCCTGGTATAGGTCCTACTTGTCTTTGTTGTAAAGTTGTTGGTCATGAGGTTTTGGACTTCCCTAGAATGATTGCTAAAGTTGAAAAGATGAAGATGAGACAAGAAAATTATGAAGAAGGTCAAGAGACTAAGGATATACTAGAGCACCAAAAAGAATCAAAGACTATATTATTGCAGATGAAAGAAACACTAAATGATCATAGAGACATTAGTTTACTAGAGATATTAAAAGAGAAGTAGTGCATAGAAACAAGAATAGGAGACTTCGACATAGATTGTGTATTGGATGAAGAAACACAGGTGAATATCATTCCAAAAAGGACTTGGGAAATTTTGGGAAAGCCTGTTATGATTCCTTCACTAGGAGGGATAGGATTGTTTAAATGAAAGATGATAACCCTATGCAGAAGACATACTCATGTGCCTATGATAGCCCATGGAGCATCGACTGAAGAAGAATTTGAGGTCATTAAGTTTGTTGAGAATAAAACTTATTTTGCACTTATATTAGGGAAGCCATGGATTGAGAAAGATCAAATCTGAAGGAAAGAAGAAGAGGAAGCCACAGAATAGAAAAATCAAGAATTAAGGGACTTCATAGCCAAGAAAATAGAGCGACTAATACAAGAACAAGAGGACAAGTCGAAGCAACTGAGGGATATAGAATTAGTTGTCGAGGTTGAAAGAATGCCAAAAGGCTTAAATAACCTATTCATGTAGGAGAGAAGAGAGCCTACCCCGAAGTAGTAAGAGAAAAGATATTACATTCAAAACCTTCGAGAGAACATCAGCAGTGTGAAGTTACTATGCTAAGAGAAGATAAGAATACGAATGGAAAGAGGAACCCAAAGACTCAGATCACAAGAAAGAAGGAAAGAAAGCTCAGTAAGAAGAAGGAAAAGTTAGAAAGACTGCAAGAAGTTCCAGAGAAGACTCCGTAGAAAGCAGGCTTGCAGAATTTGAACCTCGTTGTAATAGCAGAACCGCGCAGAATAGCACTTCGCCACGACGAAGCACTATGACCGTTGGAGGTGTCCCAACCGTTAGAATGACACTCTGGAATGGATAGAAACATAGTTATTGCCATAAATATTGCCAAAGGACCCCCTAATAGATGCCGAGACGTCAAAGAAATGGAAGGTTTCTCCAAAGAAACCCTCAGCACAGAAGAAATCCCGAGCCAATAAGCCTCAGTCGCATAATGTGCTCACAGTGGATGATGTTGACCTCATCATTGCAGTTGTAGAAGATGTTTTAGAGGGTATATTGCAGTGACATGAAGCAACGAAGGAAACAATGTATGACATAATTGAGGCAGAGTTGAAGGGTGTACAACAAGCTATCTATCCAAGCCACGCAGTGTCTACTGTATTGTTGTCATCATAAGGTATATAATTGGGGGATGAGCCCACCCAATTGCGAAGGATAGCAGATGCAACAGAGGCTCACCTTCATCAAGTACATGAAGAAAAAGAACAGGCCATAGAGGCCTTGAAGCAAGTAAAGGAGGAATCCCTAGAGAAACTTTGTGTTGCGCAGCAAGAGAAAGATGATATTAGAGCAAAGTTCGAGGAGGACAGAGAGAAAATCCAGAAAGAGAAAGACCAGCTGCTCGCAGAGCAGATGAGGGTTAGAGAAGTAGTGACTAGAGCACTTCTCTCTATGTCGGGATTGGCTCAGATAGAAGAAGAGACAGATGAGATCCAAGTAGAGAAGCTTGTTGAGGCCATTAAGAAGCTTCAAGCACAAGTAGCAGATGTAGAACTTCAAGCTGTACCGAGCACTCCATAAGAAGTGCGAGATCAAAGGGAAGAAACTGCTAGGAGTGCACTAGAAAGAACCAGGGCGTTGGCCTTGGAATGTAAGAAACTAAGTAATCAAAGTACGCAGACCTATGAGAGCCTTGTAGAAGACGCGGAGCTAAGGAGATTGGAGGCACAGCTCCAGGAGGCGAAGTTGCAGGTGTCGACTGTGAAAGAACAGCTAAAGCATCTTATGATCATTGAGAAGATGAAGAGATCACAGGAACATTGCACAGTTTATCAACAGATCACTTCCATCGAGAGCAGAGTGATGGAGGTGACACAAAAACTCCAACCAGTGCAAGACGAAGCCCTCACCCTATTTGAAGAGATTGAGGGACAAGGGGCACATTTGGAACAGGTGGTCGCCATAGTGGAACATCACCTGGCAGGGCCTGTCACCAAGTAAGTCATTCAGGAGTTTACTGAGAAGGAGGCTCTGGTGAAGTAGCAAGTCGAGGCAGCTCGAGCTAATCTTGAGGCCTTTGAAGCAATATTGCCCAGATCGGAGTAACTTGTAACGAGTCACAGGTAAATGTTGGGGGAATTTTGGCCCTCGACCATGTTTTGTGGAAACGTTGGTCGTGTTTGACCATTTTTGGGACTTCGACAGGATGGTCGAAGATGGAGCACCTAGGCGAAGCGGAGATCGTAGGATCTCTCTCACTTTTGCGGGTTTTTTAGGTTTTAGGGTTTATGTAACAGGCATGGGATGTCGGCCCATGGGTTCACCCATGTTTAGGCCCCTTTTTGTAATGTATAAATAGGAAGATAAGAAATGTAATAAATACAACTACGACTAGTGTGGCTTAGTGCATGAGTAGCTATATTTTTGCACAAATGTATTGAGGCTTGCAGAGCTAAATGCAAGTGTTGTTGTAAGTGCTTGGTGTAGACAGACTGTGTAATACTTTGTGCTTTGATCTAACTCATGGAAGGAACATTTGGCGAGGTGTGCACAGATCTCCTGTCCTATGCGGAGTTGGATTTGTGGTTTGATGCATGTAAGGAGATTGAAGAGACTAATAAAGAAGAGAAGAAGAGTTGGTGGATGTAGCCCCACACTGGGGTGAACCACATATATCATGTGTTGATGTGCTTGTGCAATGTTATTTATGTTGTTTATGTATTTATTTGCTTAATATTGATGCATGATAGGTAGATCCATTGATACTTAGTGCTAGATCTACTCTAATTCTATGTGTTGAATACTTAGATGTGCTTAATGTTGATTATTACTGTGTTAATCTACAATTAGGGTTAATCTGTGGTGTGAATAAGACTTAGAACTTATTGCATGCTATTGTCTAAGTGCTCTGTTAAGTATTGTGATCATAGATTTGTGTCCCCTCTAGGTTGTAGACACTTGAGTCGTGCAACCCCCCATGCCTCTACCTCGGGTGAGACTTCATCTGCTTCACAGGTGTTGCCGAAAGGGTCAGTAGTTAGGGTTTTGTTGGTGTGTTGTTGAAGCATTGAAACATGGGTCTGCCCCTATGCCAACAAAGTGTCATATAGGTTGTTTATAATCCTATTTCTCAAAGTAAGATGAAGAATGTTGAGATCCATGCTCATTATTTGTGGTAGTTGGTTCATGACGACGTTTTTTCTCTTGAATATTTCTGCACTGAAGATCAAATTGTTGATATGTTCACCAAACCTCTCGTTGAAGCCAAATTCATCAAGATATGCACCTTGCTTGGGCTTCAATAAGCTACAATTATGAGGGGATGTTCCAGTGATGTAATTTCACCTCCTAAATATCTAGAGCTACGTGTTGATGGGTGGTGTTGGAACATCAAGCATTGATGGTTCATCAGACATCTCCTGGATTCAGTTGGTCAATAAATTGACCTACATATGGATACATTCAGTTAGGTAGTCGATGTGATTGTCTGTCGGAAAGTCAATGAATAGTTGAATATAGTGATGTGGTGGATCGACCAGCCGTTTACTCGACTACTGGTTGGAAGGATAGTTAGTCAGGTCGAATCCCATTGAACCATCTTGACAGAGTGTATTTTGTGGAGTCAACTCTAACCATTGATCATTATATGTGGACAAGATCTTCTGGATTTTGTGGGAGTCGATTAGATATCTAGAATATAAAAGAATACCCCTTGGGTCATTATAAAAAAATAATGTGATTTGATATTGCACAATATAGATCATGCAGATCAAGATGTGCAATATGCACTGTGATGTTTTGATCACAGTACTCTATGTAACATACCCAACCCTTAAGTACCCTTTTTAGGGATGGGGTATTAAATTTTTCACTTCTCTATCCACCTTAAATCTTCTCCGCCATAACTTCATCCTATTTTGCTCATCAACTTTCCAACGACGATAGATTCACTCAGGATTGAGATCTAGAATGAAAGGTGTGACCTTTTGAAGTTCTTGGTTTACATAGACAACATCTCTCCTACTTCCATGTGGCATCCAAGTGACGTGTCATTGACCATTCCAACTGATGTGGAGACACCTTGGCCCTAACGTGGCTCTACCCTAGTCTACCATAGTGGAACTTCAGTCCATGCATGCCTACAACCATCATCGCTCAGACCTTCTTCTGATGCCCTTTTATGGGTGGTGGACTCACAGACTCATAATTATGTAGCTCCCTTTCATCATTCTTCCCACAAAGTCTCTTTACTTATCCATTTTTCATCTTCACGAACTTTCAGAATCATGGATGCATACTTCTATAAGTGTCCCTTCATAGGTCCACCCTAAAAGTCTCAACAGTTAGATTATCTTTCCATCTACACAGACTCATGGACCCATAGAATCGTGAACTCACAAACACATAATTCTTCCCTTCATAAGTTTGTCTGAAGAGTCTCAACACTTAGCCATTTTTCCATCTATGTGGAATTGTGGATTCATGGATATACAACTTTGTACCTCCTCTTCTTAAGTCCATCTTAAAGCCTTAACAGTTATTAATTTTCCCAATTATGCAGGTTCAGAGACTCACAGACTCATGGACTCACGAAGGAATAATTATTCCTTTCCTAAGCCCATCCGAAGAGTCCCAACACTTAACCATTTTCACCTCTGTGGACGCATGGAATAATGGATGCACAATTATATAAGCATCTTTTCATAGGTCCGCCCGATAAGTATTGAAACTTAGATTATTTTGTGAGTTTATCGGGTTCGTAGGCTGGCGGACTCGTGGACCCATTCATCTAACCTTTCCAATCCTTAAACTTGATATGGACCACTCCTTAATACCTCGACTAATTACAAACCTCCATGTGGCTTCCTTGTACATGTAGGCTTGTGACATCAACATAATGTTAGCATGATGTCATCCCTCCTCTCATCAACATCTAAGGGCTTCCACATAAATCAACGACCGATATCACATCCCATATGTACTTCGATCAATGGTTGATATCTTTCAAACTTTGGTATGATGTCCAAGGTTACATCAAAGGTCTAAGACCTAGTTCACCCAAGGGCTTGCGTTATGGTCCATTGGAAAATCATCGGTTACCATTCACATGCTAACACCTATCGACTTGTGGACACATTGGCATTCTAGGTCAGCATGGTACACCATGCTAACATTACTTCTCCTTCAAATACTGCTTAAAATAGACCACAATGATCTATAAAAGATTCTAAACCCCAATTAATGGTTCAAATTAACTCGAGTACATCCTCTACATGAAGGGTAACCTACTCTAATAAAGGTTCTAGATCTAATCGCTCCGCCAATCCCACCACTATAATTCTTTTGAGCCCAAAATCTGGTTTTTCATCTGATTCAGGACTCATACATTTCAAGAGCTTTTGTTTGAGCTCTTTCTCTTACCTTCAACTATTAACTTATGATCCTAGTTTCCATTCACGGATTTCCCATCACGACGAGGGACATATATATATATATATATATATATATATTGATCACATGAGAAACACAAAATTAAGTGCATTCTTTTATCTCAAAACATTACATGTGTTATGTATTTAGTTGTGTAGCACATGCACTATTCTTGCCATCTTACCGTCACTTAAATGTAGGAGTTTGCAAACACAATAAGCATTATCACTATAAATCAAGTATGCATATGTATAGCACAAGTACCAACATTCAATCATTCATTTCAATTCAATTACACAGAGTCTATGAAATACTTATCTATTACAGTTGATAGATGACCAACTGACTGTGGGAATTCTCCTTTCCACCCAACCGTAGGATTATATGCATTCACATTTATCATTCTGGCCACACCCATGCCAAGCCATGATATCACTAGGGAATCTCTCTCTGGTTCTAGGTAAGTTTTGAAGGTTACTCTCTTTCACTCTACTCAAGGTAGATATTTTCCTTACACCCACCTAGCCCAAGCCTCTTCATGGTTTATCAGATGCCTTCCCAACAATAATCTTGTGACCCTCTTAGCTTAGGTTTGATTTTCTAGGTCTTCTATACTCTAGCTCAGAACTCTTCTACAGGTTCTCTGATCTCTCTATTGCATGCACTAGTGCATTCCTTTCAGTAGCTCCCTTTCTTTGAGGCCCACACACTCTCTCGTTCTCTTCCCTGTGCCTCCTAGGCAGTACTCATTCTTGTGATTTTTATTTCACGCATGAATTGGGTAGGTTCTCCACATATCCTTATATTTCTTCTATTAGAAGGCAACTCGTGGGTCAATCCTGGGGATCTGTGGTGATCTTTCCTAGTGTCCTCTAGTTGACCACTTTGTGTCCCTTCTGACAACCCTCCACACTTACATTCATTGGGGTGGTTGGTTGTTCAACTACCAACACCCCCCCCCCTCCGCCCCCATTAACTGACTTGTCTTATTATCCAGGCTAAGGGAAAATACTCTAAATGTTTCCAATTAATATTTTTGCAAGGTGGCTTCAGGTCCTTTAACTTAATAGAACTTCCCCTCATTCCTCTAGTGATATCATGGATAGTAATTTAAGGCTTTACCCATCAATCAACTATCAACATTTACAATTAAACAATAATACATTTACAATATTTTCAAGCCATTTCATGGAAATCATAAATTACGATTAATTATAGGTTGGGGGGGATAAGGTTGTTACAATCCCCTCCCCCTTAAAGGAACATCGTCCTCGGTGTTCTTCTTAGCAACACCTGCCATGACTTCATCTTTTAGCTACTTCAGCATCATTTTCCTTTTCTTGGTCTGGTCCTTTCCTAGACTCTTGGCATTTAGCACATGCCTACAACAAATTTCAATAGCAATCATATTAGTTATCATTTCATGCAAAACATTTTATTTTTGTTTAAATCCGAGTGGAAATATTTGCAAGTTAGCACAATTCTTATCTGTGTAGTTTATGGATCTACATCCATATGGTTGTCTCATTAACTTGGATCACTACTTTCCTAGACATACCCATTGTGTGCATGATCAAAATCAACATATTACAAAAACCATTGGAGTCTCCTCTTCCTTGCGTTCAATCACCCTCCATACCTAGGCTCATGCATCCCCTACTCTGTTATATAGTCCCTTGAGTGATCCATCTTTCCTTGCTATGGATTTCTTGCACAAGAATAATTTATGAGACCTCCATGAGTCTTACAGCTAAGGAATCACTCACACTTTCTCTAACAAAATCGTCCCTTCAGCATGTGTCACCATAATACATTATTCTATAGGGATCATAGCTCATCACATGGTTCTCATGTCATAGCAATAACCTGTTACCATGCTTTCCAGATTGACAGGCATCCTTTGTCCCTTCGGATAGATATTTTATCTCACGTGTATTACATGTATACAGTAATTCATGAGATACTATCATCTATATATCAAAAATTTCAAATATTTTATCCACATATTTATAATTCCACATTTTCATTTTCAAATATGTTTCACATAGAACTAGATTCACAAGTATGAGATATCTTTCTCATAGAAGTTTGTCTCTTTTATAATCAACAGGAATTGGATCTTCTTCATGGGCTTACAACACTGCCACATCCAAGACCTTTCTTCCTGCAATTTATTCTTCAGTTAGCCAACAAATTGTTAGTTCTCATGCACATCATATTTTCATTTCACACTTGTAGTGGTTCACAAGCCATTTCAGAGCTGTGCATATTAACAATCAAGTTCATTTGTTCAAAATGGAAATAGCATTCCTTTCAAAATGTAATAAAAAATTAAAATGAATCTAATCAATGTGACAATATCCATGTCCACATTCACACAAAATGCATCATTATCTCAATTTTTTAGATTATTACTTTTCGTATTAGGCACCTTGCCTTGGTAGGTTGGAACTCAGCCAACCCTTTACCACATGGTTACTTTATAAACTTTTATTATTACAGAAGGATTTCATTTTCTTGCTTCAACTGCTCATGACCTCAAATCAACATACATGAAACTTAAAAGTTTTACATGAATGCATTCAAGCATTTTTCCATCATTGGTAACCAGGGTGCCAACATCCATTGCCTCCCAATTTCTCTCTTTACCATGCTATTACTTCGATAGAGTATCATAAGGTCCTCCTTCCATAATGGGTAGTCCCTTACCTTCCCTCTCATGCAAACATGTATTTCCTTAATGCATTGCATCATTGTGCTACCTGTTATCCCCAATCCTAGGGTTAACTAAGGAGATTATGTCTCAAGGCTCATAGGTCCTAGACATGGAGTACCGAGAGCCATATTAACTTGAGCTTGGCCCTAGAGGGCCCATCTTTTCTTCAGTGCCTCCTATCTATCAGCAGTAGCATCATCCATCCCGTTGGCTTGGTTCTGAGGTAGCTGTGGGTCTTGCTCCATGAGGTAATGAGTCCAGGTATCATGGTATATGTCACTCTAATTCTCAAAACATTTGAATGTGTGCATTGAATTCTCTTTTGTTTCATGACATTTTCTTGTAAATTATGCCTTTTAACTTGTCCATACTTGGGGGGTATGATAGAGTTCCCTATTAAGTTGGTCCCCTTAGGGATGAGCTTCCACTGGGTGGGACTATGAAAGGTCATCATCCATTACTTCCATAATTATCACTTTTCATCATTTTCCCTCTCATCTATCCCCTACATTGGTTTAGGCATTGGGTTTGCCAAGCTAGTAAGGGTTGTACCTTGCCTTGTGGGAAGAAGGGGATAAAGGTCCAGAGGGTAAAAGTAGTTGGAAAAAGTTAAAAAACAAGATGAAACCTTGAGATTCTTCACCTAGGGATCCCAAAGAAAGCAATAAAAGGATTCTCAACAAGAAAAAGCGAGGGACCCATAAAATAAAATAAAACTCAAGACCTAGTTGGTGGATAGGAGGTCTCATCATGAGCTGGCCTATTAGGTCCATGGTCATGTAGTAGTATGACACTACTATTCATCTAGTTACCAATCCATGGTAGTGTCTCTTGGTGGCATAGCCAAGAGAAAGGGGGTCCCATCACAAGCCAGCCTTATCATCACCATGAAATCCTTGTGGGTAACATTGTCACCACTGGTCACCACACCAGGGCAGTTTCCTCCAGCTATTTTCTTGAAAGAAAAAAAAATAAGACAAAGAGTAAAAAGGCATTGAATGGGCTAGGAAACAATTGCATCCATGACAAGGTACAACTCACCCTCTACAGAGGCATCCACAGGTAAGACCCACATTTACCTGTTATCACTGCATCCCTTTCCCAAACATTCCCTACATCATCTCATGCATTTACATGAACTAGATTGGTATTCACCTGGAAACACCCCACACCTGAGGAGGATTAGCCCAATAGGACATATTGAGACCCTCTCCAAACCTAGATTTTTAAATAACACGCCTTTGAGCATTTGTCTAGGTAAAGGGGGGTTTGATGCACATGTTTGGGTAACTTGATTATTAGATGTGATTGACATTGCTATGATCGTTGTGACTTATGAGCCCATGGAGGGCGTACGTGTTGTTGTTGCAGGACCATACCCGATAGATAGGTACATATGGGGAGATGATTAGCTCGGACCTCCATGGGGCTAAAATCCCATCGGATGGATGTTGAGACTCCAACCAGGGGTAGAGGGATATACAACTATGGTATACAGCTATATGTTGTATCTAAAGCTGTTTATGGTATACAACTATATGTTGGAACTCTGCTTGTTTATGGTATACATCTATATGTTGGAACTCTGCTTGTAACAAAGGCTTCTGAGGCCTTTTGAGGCCCAACGTTTCACTTTGGAGGCCTAGTGTTCCATGAAGGGGCCTAACGTCACCCTAGAAGGGGCATGACGTCATCCCTAAAAGACAAAATTAGGGTTTTAATTGTTAATTTTATGTAAAACTGGATTTTTGATGTAAATTGGCCATGTGGGTCTTTTTTGACCTAAAATGTAATTAAAGGTCATTCATATTGTATAAATAGAGAGTTAAGCAGTGATGATTTTAAGGATGGAAATTTATTTTAAAATGTAGAAACCTTGGCAAATCTTACTATTCCTTCATATGCCAACTATAAATGTTTGGCGATATTTTTGTAAAAATATTCAAATTTATAAGGATTTTATATAGTTTTTATAAAATTTTGGCGATTTTTAAGGTAAAATAATTTTATGCTATAGAATTTGGGTGAATCATTTTTAAAATAGCGAATCTCTTTTTTGGAAAAACCATGGAAAATTAAACCATGAGCAAAATTTAGCCCCTAAAATCATACTTGGAGTTAAGACTCTCATTTTTTCATCATCTTTCACTCACACAAGTGTGAGGTCTAAAATTCAACCACTTTTAAAGCTTATTGGCTTAAATAACTGGTGCGCAACTCTTGGAGGAAGCTTATCTTGGTGTATTTTTGCATTTTCATGGTGGAAAGTCTTCAACTAGGGTTTGTGGCTAGATTATTCTTGATGAAGTAAGTAGAAATATTCAATCCTTATTTATTTTGAATGGTTATGGTGTATTTACTTGTTCATTTATAAGATTATGAAATTGCTAGTGTGAAACCCTAGGAGGAAAGCACATGTTATTGTCCTTTTCTTTATAACTTTTCACCTACTTGATTTTGCTAGAAGATACCTCCCTTGAAGGATATACTAGGGCCCTACCTTAGTAGCATTCAAGTATTATTGCTTCATTAAGCTTTCATATTTTATTTCAATCTTGACCTAAAGAAGAAGGAAATTTCTAGGGCCTAGGGTTACCTACTTCCAAGCATCTTTTCCTTCTAGGATTTTGGATATTGAGGCCTTAGGTTACTAACACCTCAACCATCCTCCCTCTTCCTTTATCTCACCTATTATTATGTGTGTTTTCCCTATAAGAATTTCCTCTGCAATATTGACTCCATTTACCCTAAAAGGCACTAGTTCATACCTTGCAAGTGATTGATTGACTAAAACAACTCTTAAACCATCTACCTTAAGATCTTTACTAACCATTTCTAACTTTAGATTAGACTAACCTACTAACTACTTTGTTGTTGTTGCAAAAGATTGCTACAACCATCTATAACAACAACAAATTCATATTAAAATCAAGTTTTAAAGTTGATTATACATTGTCATCATTGCTTCTGACAATTACTAGCATTTTGTCAAGTTTATGTCATCATTTTTGGTCATTTTTGAAGCTTTATTGAGGCATAATTGTGAAGATATTTCTATATATACATTGTCTTTATAAATACTCTTGTTTCTTCAACTTGTTCTTTTTATCAAAGTCTATGGTTTTATGAAGCACTAACATCATATGGTACTTGCAAATAGCATTTTTCTTGTTGTCTTGTTCTAGGTAGGTACACTTAAATATTACATTGCTTCATCTCATTAAAACCTTTGGAAAATTTCATCAGAGTGACCTATGAGAGGTGTGAGACTTTCTTGATACTCTTACCTTATCCTTCTCAAATCCCTAGGTCACTGGGGATGTTTCCCCTGGGGTACTACTCCTAAAGAGAAATAGGTTCCTTGTTTAGGTGACAGTGATAGTACAACCTCATGTTACGCCAATTTATTGTTCACTTGCCTTTGGCTTTTGGGAAAGTACAAATTGCACGATAACATTTTGGCACCATTGCTGGGGAACACTGAGTCAATTCTCCTCAAAGACGATATTTTTTGGTAAGCCTTTATCTAAAAGACTTATTTTCACAAAGCTTACCTGGCGACTCCACTGAGGGTGATTCCCTCATCCCTTTGATAATCCTTAAGAGGATATCTAGCAACTCCATTGACCTTTTCCAAGGTGCCACCTTACTCTCAATTATGTGATATTTCCAAGTTATGGGATCATGGCGCCCTGGGGACAAGTGTATCCGACTATTTATTTCAAAAGTTTTCAAGGATACCCTCATTATTTGGATACAAAATGGTTAAACTACTCTCCAAGATTTGGAGGTCTCTTGATTACTCACATTGTAGAGTTCTTGAAGTATATAAGTGACATAGAATTGGGAGGAGAGGATGTTCTAGTAAAATTGTTCATACTTTCTCTACCATCTTTTTTGCAAGATTGGTTTAATATTTGTTGTGAAGATAGGGGTATATCATCTTTCGTAGACCTCATCAGTAAGTTTGTTGAGTTTGTGAAACCACAATGCCTGACATATGAAGATGCCCTTAAGAATCTCGCAGTAGCCCTAGAGGATGAAGGATTCACCACTGAGATTGTGGAAGATATCAGGGATGTGTACCATACTCAATACCAAGAACCCTATGATATAGAAGGATAAATTTATGAAGAAAATTGGCAAACCCTTGATGAGGAGAAATATTTTTCCCATAATTCAATAGAATGCGGTAAAGATTTAACTAGAAAAGTGAATTATGAGGATGAATCACTAGTAACCGCTCCTTGATCTGATGAAGCTCTCCAAGATCCTATATCTCCTACACAAGATGAAGAGAATGAGATGAGTATTGATGATGATATACTGGATCCTCTTCCATTTGATGAAGTCATCCAAGCCATCGATGCTCCTGCATAACAAGAAGTGAACACGATAACTTATTTCCCTTTCCAAGATTTTGATGATGCTTTGTTTTATGATTTGGAAATTGAAGAATTACTAGAGGAGCCCTTGGATGCATTAAATACTTCATGTTATGATAAGGGTAGTGACATTGTTGATGATATTGATGAGTTCATACATGTTGGAAGACGTAAGTGGGATGTGATTGGTTCTAATGAGGACCCCATTTATGATATGGAAGGACATTTCCAAATGTTTCCTTTACAACTATCATATGAGGTTACTAATAATTATGACATTTGGCAACAAGGAAATCATATAGTTATAGATATATTCGAGGGTGACCTAGTTCTATGTCCTTCTGATGATTTTCAGTTATACCTTGAAGATTTTGATGAGTATCATTTTGGGCACTTGGATTTATTCTATAAAGAATATTATCAAACACCGTTGTGCTCAGATATTGATAGAGGTGAGGAAATTGCTTTCCCAAGTCATGGTGCTTGTGACAAGGTTATCCATTCCCCTTTGATTACTTTACCTCGTTGTGTCACTAAGGGTGTATTTGGGAAACATGTCCCTTGTATTGAGTTTTCTTCAGGGAAAATCCTTCTTTTAGAATGCAAGGGTAGGTTGAATACTTTGAGAAGAAGTTTATTATATCACTCTTTCAACTTTCCCTTAGAAATTTGCCAATCATTCTCTAGGTTTCTACTAGTCCTTTCCCAGACCTCAAGATATGATGATTCCCAAGGTAGCCAAATTTCATACTCTTTGAGTCGGTCTTTTGAACCTTTGATTTTTCATGATCCCTTTCTGAGATGGATTGAGCACTTTCCTAAGAGTGTGAATTGGAATAATTTTTCCCTCCCTCCTGCCTCCATGGGCTAGAATTTACAATTTCAGATGATACAATATATTTTCTAACTCATGTTATTTTTGTTCTTGACTTATCATTGTTTTGGTTTATGATGAAGCACATAGGAAGATATTATGAGACATTGCTAGGATGGTTTCATTGGCTATTTTACTACACATAACATTCAACCAACAGGTAAGTAGAGGTAAGTAGGTATGCATTTGCATTCATTGTATATACCATTTGCATATGATGCTTGAATAGTGTAGTTGTAGTTTCATTTCCATTTGTATATATGATTTCTTACTTTTATTTTATTGTATCATATATGAGCCAAGGGTGATATCACCACCCTAAAATATTACTAATCTCTTTTGTTGAGATCTAGAAAATCACAGGTCATGCCATAGATACTGAGGTTCTCATGCACTCTATGGCGAGCACATGTCCCCGAGTTGGAGCTAGATGTTATCCCCTATCCTAGGGATAACTAAGGATATTATGTCTCGCAGCCCACAGGTCCTAGACATGGAGTCCTGAGAGCCATATTCACTTGAGCTTGGCCCTGGAGGGCCCATCTTTTCTTCAACACCTCCTATCTATCAACAACAGAAGCATCCATCCCATCGGCCTAGTTCTGAGGTAGCAATGGGTCTTGCTCCATGAGGTAATGAGTACGGGTATCATGGTATGTGTCACTCTGATTCTCAAAACATTTGAATATGTGCATTGAATTCTCTTTTGTTTCATGACGTTTTCTTGGAAATTATGCCTTTTAACTTGTCCATACCTGGGGGGGATAACAAAGTGCCCTAGTAAGTTGGTCCCCTTAGGGATGAGTTTCCACTGGGTGAGTCTATGAAAGGTCATCATCCATTCTTTCCATACTTATCACTTTTCATCATTTTCCCTCTCATATATCCCCTACATTGGTTCGGGCATTGAGTTTACCAAGCTAGTAAGGGTTGTACCTTGCCTTGTGGGAAGAAGGGGATAAAGGCCTAGAACATAAAAGTAGATGGAAAAGATTAAAATAAAATATGACACCTTGAGATGCTTCACCCAGGGATACCCGAGAAAGCAATAAAATGCTTCTCAGCAAGAAAAAGGGGGGGACCCATAAAATAAAATAAAACTCAGGACCTAGTTGGTGGATAGGAGGTCTCATCATGAGCCGACCTATTAGGTCCATGGGCATGTAGCAGTATGACACTACTATGCAATTGGTCACCAAGCCAAGGTAGTGTCTCTTGGTGGAATAACCAAGAGAAAGGGGGTCTCATCATGAGCCAACCTGCTCATCTTCATGAAATGATTGTGGGTAATGTTATCACCATTGGTCACCATGTTAGGGAAGTGTCCTCCAACTATTCTCTTGAAAGAAAAAGAAAATAATACAAAGAATAAAAATGCATTGGATGGGCTAGGAAACAATTGCATCCATGACAAGGTGCAACTCACCCTTTACAGAGGCACCCACAGGTAAGACTTACATGTCCCTGTTATCAATGCACCCCTTTCCCAAACATCCCCTACACCATCTCATGCCTTTACATGACCTATATTAGTCTTCACCTAGAAATGCCCCACACTTGAGGAGGATTATCCCAATAGGACATCTTGAAACCCTCTCCAAACCTAGCTTGTTAAATAACATAACGTCTTTGAGCATGTTTTTGGGTAAAGGGGGGTTTGATGCACATGATTGGGTAACTTGATTATTATATGTGATTGAAATTGCTATGATCCATGTGACTTATGATCCCATGGAGGGCGTACTTTGTTTTAATACAAGACCATTCTTGATAGACATGTACATATGGGGAGATGATTAGCTCAGACCTCGATGGGGCTAAAATCCCACCAGATGGATGTTGAGACCCCAACCAGGGGCATAGGGATACTAGAGGCTTGCACCAGAGAAAATGGAGGGTGTTCCGCCAGAGACACTTTGGCAGGCCCAGACCTAGGGGGGTCTTTCCCTTCCACCATGACGTTGGCCCTTGAAGGCCCTTGACATCATCATTTTGAGCCTTGGTGTCATTCGATTAGGGTTTTTGCATGAGGACAGCTTGGTTGGCATGTGTGGCAGCTTCTTAGTCCTTTTGAGTCCTAATGTTTCACTTTTGAGGCCTAGTGTTCCACGAAGGGGCCTAACGTCACCCTAGAAGGGGCATGACATCATCTCGAAAAGACAAAATTAGGGTTTTAATTGTTAATTTTATGTAAAACTGGATTTTTGATGTAAACTGGCCATGTGGGCCTTTTTTGACCTAAAATGTAATTAAAGGTCATTCATATTGTATAAATAGAGAGTTAAGACTCTCATTTTTTCATCATATTTCACTCACACAAGTGTGAGGTCTAAAATTCAGCCTCTTTTAAGGCTTATTGGCTGAAATAAGTGGTGCACAACTCTTGGAGGAAGCTTATCTTGGTGTATTTTTTCATTTTCATGGTGGAAAGTCTTCAACTAGGGTTTGTGGCTAGATTATTCTTGATGAAGTAGAAATCTACAATCCTTCTTTATTTTGAATGGTTATGGTGTCTTTACTTGTTCATTTATAAGATTATGAAATTGCTAGTGTGAAACCCTAGGAGGAAAGCACATGTTATTGTCCTTTTCTTTATAACTCTTCACCTACTTGATTTTTCTAGAAGACACCTCCCTTGAAGGATATACTAGGGCCCTACCTTAGTATCACTCTAGTATTATTGCTTCATTAATCTTTCATATTTTATTTCAAGCTTGACCTAAAGAAGAAGTAAATCGCTAGGGCCTAGGGTTACCTACTTCCTAGCATCTTTTCCTTCTAGGGTTTTGGATATTGAGGCCTTAGGTTACTAACACCTCAACCATCCTCCCTCTTCCTTTAGCTCACCTATTATCATTTGTGTTTTCCCTCTAATAATTTCTGCTGCAATATTGACTCCATCAGCAACCTTCTTGTATTCACCTATGTCTGAGGTTGTTTACTATTGGTAGTCATCCTTCTCTAACAGTTTCAATATTTTCTACACATGACATACATCACGACATTCACATTTCACGTTAGATATAATGTAAAATTAAATGCATGTGCCATAGAATTTATTTCAGTAATACATTTTCATATAAGCCATAGAATATATTTATGCACTCCATCACATTGTCCCCAATGTTTTCATGAGTGCAACCACAATCAAATTTCAGTTGCAGCTCTCAACACTCTCATGCCAAAATATCTACATTCATCAGCATATCAGTTTCTCCTCCCAGAGAAATGTAATAGACAACAAGAAAAGAGGTAAGGAATTATCCCATCAGGGAAATTTCATCCTAGCTGAATTAATTTCAAGGCCTCATTTCCTTCACAAACTATAGTTTAACCAAGCTCATTCATTTAAACACATTCAATATTGTATCTTTCAGTTACTAGTTTTACTTATTTTCACAGTTGTCCTTTTAAGAATACAACTATGTTCTATTATTTAGAGTTTCACAGTGAGAGAAGTATTAATCACTTTATCCTTCTTTGCTTCTACCATCTATCCCTTTTGGGATTTTCCTACTCAATTCCTTCAGTGGTTTCAGTCAAGTTTCATCTTTAATTTATCAGTTAAATCAACATAATCACAATATCAAGGCTCATTCATAATTTAATTATGAACCAATGCCTTCTACACATTTTCCAACTAGAGATCAGATTGGTCACCATTCGTTTTCATGTCTCCTTCGCATGCTATATTACTTAAAATGTAATCCGGGATTCTTATATAAATAGGTTTTGTATCCCATTGTTCAATTCTCAACAGTCATAAAGGTTATAGATTTGTTCTTCGGGCAGAGCTCTTTACACAGTTCCTCCATAGAAACATGTTCAACATGAAACTCTCTTGTTGCATATCCAAATGGTATTACATGACCTCAATTCTTGATTTAGCCTCAACTTTGTCATCTCATATTCTTACTTAATATTCCATGATGAATTATCAGCATGCATATTTATTGTGCATTTAGATTGTGCACTCGCACATGCACATTTATTCCATGAATTTTCATTCACTGTAATTTAATCAAATTCCTTAGCATGTGGTGTGGGTGTCCACCATAGGAACACTCTACTATTTCATGTCCTTATCTACTGGAAAATAATTGGTTCATGATTGTTCATGAACATTCTTATGCAGTCTTTAAAAGCATACTCATGTTTCATTTTGTAATGGCAACAAAGCATCCCTGCCCATTCACATTTTCATCAATGCATACTATCTTTTCCTAAGGAAAAAGGGAACACATCCCTCTCAAGCTATTATTTCAGCAAGACAATTCATACCCTTCCATCATAGGGTCAGCCATGCATATGTTGGAATGTTTGGGATGACCCGGTTTTACATACTTAAAGGTATGATATGATATGCAGATGTTGGAATGTTTGCACTGACCCGAGTTCTACTTTAGGTTTCCAACAAAACCCTACAAACCATTGGCCCTTCTAGAGACCAGAAGGCAACATTGTGCATAGATTGCAAAATGAAGTCTCACCCGAGATGTCTTATGGGTGGCTGCGGGAACCAGATGTATACATTCGTGGAAGGGATGGTGCTCATGGGGATGTTAGGAATTATTTCTACCTCAGATACATTAGATATATCATTATATAATCATATTCATTCATTAACATTCATTCTATAGTAATTAACATAACTTATTCTAGTGCACAATGCATTTTACTACTACCATATTAGTCATGCATTCATCATAAACCATTGCAACACATAAAAGATAAATTCCACACAAATACATAAGGTTTTACCATGGTTCACCCCCCTGGGCTACGTCCACAAAGATCTAGCATTATCTTCTTCTTTATTCATCTTCATCAAGTTAGTGTGCTACGCGCATTACATTAGCAGTGCATATGAGATGCACATGTATATGATGAGGTTGAACGGTGTCGCACCAAGCTTCGTAGCTTGCAACCTGACCCTCAGTTACAATACATAAGTCTATCTCCAAAAACGACTTTGAATCCAAAACTAGCTCCACAACTAGCTCCACACAAGGATCAGATTTTGTCACTGAGAGGGGGG
>ML778380.1:349946-363317 GCA_009831015.1 Picea engelmannii | reverse complement strand
CTTATGAATGCAAAAAAAATCTTAACACAATATTTTATCGTGGAACCCAAATGTGAAAAACCACAAACTCATTTTTATTAACTGCAAAATTTGTTTTACATGTTACATAGAAGGAAGATGTACTTCCTCTTTGATCAGCACCGACTGATCAGGATGCACCCACACCCTGGTTTACCAGCACCAAATGATAGGAGGCTATGACCCCATTTTTAATAAGCTACAACTGACAAGGAAGCACCAACTCCCTCTGCAGGAACCAACCTGCCCTTGCACCACCCAACCACCCTTAATGCATAGTAACTAGCTTTTTTTCTTGGAATCTGCTTCAACTTTTGATCTTCTGATCTAGACTGCAGAGACACTTTCTTCTCAACACTCTTCCTTGACTATATAATCTTCAAACGGTGTAAGTGTGACACATCTGTGTCCCTTTATTTTGACCATCGCACCTCTTCGATTAATCAATTGCAATTATTGCTTGTTTATTTTACTATAAAGGTTTTTCATAAATTGATCACAGTCATGGATCAATTTAATCCTTTGTGATCGATCCTGAATATCTGTTATATTCACAGAGACTAGATTCCATGGAGGCACTTTCTTGAAACCATCATATATGATCGTGCGTTTACAGAACCATAGGCTTTACCAATTATAGAGACATATAATAAAACACTTATAGCATATGACCATTGGCGGTGACTGAATGCTGAGCCAAAATGAGTGCTTGAGTGCTTTACCAAATCAATAGTCACAATTCGATATTCTGATGAGATGGATGACTGACGGGATTTCATCACTTTGACCTTTGGGTCTTCGTGACTTCCAATATTTCAAAACTCCAAAGTTGTCAATCAACTGATGCATGTCCTTTTTGGAATTTCGGCATTCGGGACTTCAGGATATTAGAGTATTTGCTTGCTATGAAAAACTACCAAAGTAGAAACTCTTGATGTGACGTAAACCTATTGACGTCACATGATGACTTGGCACGTGTCAAGTAGCTGCCACATGTCATTCAAATTCATGATATATGCGAGCCTGAAATGCCAATTTATCTTGACACTTGTCGTTCTCTGACTGTGCCATGTGTCCTTGTTGACGTAGCTCTACTGATGTGGTCTGTCAATGTGTCTTTCTTCCTCAACTTTGGGCTTTGGCCTTCGGGTTTATTTGTTGTATGTTGTGTCCAACCTCTTGATCTCTGAAATGGCAAAATCTTGACTAAAGGTGCTAGCTCCTCTTCCACAACCCGTTTTACATGTAAACTCAGGTTATGACCCAGGGCTGAGTGTTTCCCATTTTTGTATTTCAGGATTTCAAACAACTCTCGTCGTTGTTTCTTTGAATCACAAATCCTTGAATTCGTTGATCTAGTGCCACGTGTTCTCCTTTCAACCGATGGCTAGGATCTCTTTGTAATTTAGGACTTCGCGAGTTTGGGATCCTTGACTCCTCGACACTCCAAATCCTCCGATTCTCGAGTTTTGAAGGAACTCACAAATAACTATCGTGTAACTTATCCCAGATCTAACGGTCCTCGTATGTCCTCTAAATCTGACATTTGATGGGTATTCTCAAAGCAGATCAACAGTCGACAATATTCCAATGGTCCTCAATCCCACGGTCACTCACATGACTGATGCGCATTATATTAGATTATCAACATGGTCAACCTCTTGATCGAACAGTTGTTGAGGCTTCTCACTCTGATCGAACGGCTGTTGAGCTTACGTTTTTCCTTTCGAGTTTTGATCTCTATGCTTCCTAACCCTCCTGATCTTTTATCATAGGAACATTATTGATCCTTTCGTGATCAATAATAATCACGAATTTTTTCTGCTACCTAATATATTGTGCAATGCGCTCTTCCTTCTGAGCTTTCACTTTCGATCATGATGTTTGACATCTTATGCTGACTGATATACTTGTTGACATCAATGACAATATTTCCAACAATCTCCCCCTTTGCCATTTAGGGAAGCACACTAACTTCGTATTCAAATCTCCCCCTGTGATGATGTTTTCTTCTTATGAAGATTTCCTTTTATGAAGTTTCTCTCCCCCTTTGACATCAATGGCAAAGGGTTTCTTCTCCAGTAATCTATCTGTATAAACACTTCTCTAACCACTAGTAACTCCTCATGTAATCAATCTTTTTCTGTCATAACTTAATGACACCTTCTGTCGTTGATTTCTATCTCCCCCTCAATAACTACCAATTGATGCATCATTTTCTTGAGATATTTTAGGTAGGAAGAAATATTACTCCCAATTTTTTCCTGAGATATTTAAATATATCTTTGTTTAAGGGTCTTGTAAAAATATATGCCACTTGTTCTTGTGTTGGAACATATTCCAATTTAATGTTATTGTTTTCAGCCTGATCTCTTAGATAGTGGTATTTTATGGGAATGTGTTTCGATTTTGAGTGTTGGACTGGATTCTTAGAGAGACTTATAGTGCTTATATTGTCACAGTGGATGTTGGCACAGAGGCAGACCCGGGGTTTCAATGCTACAACAACACACCAACAAAACCCTAACTACCGATCCTTTCGACAACACCTGCAAAGAAGATGAAGTCTCACCCGAGGTAGAGGCAGGGGTGGTTGCAGGACTCAGATGTCTACAACCTTTGCTGGGACACAGATCTATGATTATGATACTTGACAGGGCACTTAGCACCGATAGTTCATCAATATTCAACCACTATTCTACTTTGCAAATAGAACAAAGCATCACGTCATTCACTCAGATCTGATGTATGTCAACACTTATCATGAACAAATAGGTTAGATCTAGTAGATCTATAAGTTTAAACCTGTGAAGTAAAGCAATGCATATAGATTCTTAAGAAAAACAGAATTTAATCAATGGCCCATTCACATAGTACACAGATATTTATACCAGAAACCCTCAACCGGGAAAACCTTTCTTATATTCATTATATCAAATTTCACCATTCACTGTACAATTTATACAATTTTTTTAGGTATTCCATAGATACCAAAACCCTAATCCCTAAAACAGGGATTAATTTAGTAAACCACTAAAAATAGAAAAATCCACTAAAAATAGCAAAAATCTTGGGGCGCTTCCCTGAACACTGTGTATAGCCAGGGGGAGGTATACCTACCCCCCCCCCCCTTGGACCCCCCTAGAAAAGCGCCCGACACACATGGCACAAACAGGGCACTAGTACGAGGGATCGTACTAGTGCCCACATAACACATATAACACGTACTAGTGCAAAGAATATAACACATACCCAATATTCTCCCACTTGTTGTTTTCTTTGCATCCAGGGGTGCCAATATTATATAGTCAACAATCCAGGGTAGAAATTCCCATTGTTACTCTACACCAGGAGAAATTTTCTGTGCTTACAGATTTTTTCAATGAATCTGCAACATTCTTCAAAGTGTCAATCTTTTCCAGCAACACCTTCTTTTCCTCAACCATGTCTCTCACAAAGTGATATTGAACATCAATATGCTTTGTCTTTGAATGATAAGTTGGGTTCTTTGCCAGGAATATTGCACTCTGACTATCACAATCTAATATCATCGCTTGTTATACCAACCCAATACCTGAACATAATCTCTGTAACCATACTGCTTCCTTGCTTGCATGAGTGGCTATCATGTATTCAACTTCTGTAATTTAGAGTGCCACTACAGCCTGTCTTTTGCTCATCCAACTAATTGCTCCTCCAAATAGGTTAAACACATACCCACTTGTATATCTTCTGCAATCAAGATCTCTAGCCCAATCTACATCAACAAAGCCATGTATGTCCACCACTCTCTCCAATCCCGGTCTTCCTTGGTATCACAATCCATAATTGGTAGTGCCAAACAAATACCTAAAGACCCTCTTTACTGTTGTCCAATGCTCCTTCCCTAGTTTTGACATATACCTACTCAAAACTCCCACTGCATGTGCAATGTCCGGTCTAGTACAGACCATTGCATACATCAAACTGCTAATTGCACTGGAATACAGAACATGGGACATGTCCTCTTCTTCTTCCTGTGTCTTGGGACACTGATCTGCATATAACTTTACACCTATAGGAATAGGGACCTTGACCAGTTTACTTCCATGCATATTAAACCTCTGCAATATTGTCTCAACATATTTTTTCTGATTCAACCAGAGTTTCATGTTTGCACAATCTCTTTTAATTTCCATTCCCATCATGAAGTTAGCAGCACCGAGATCCTTCATGTCAAATTTGGAGGATAGCTGTGATTTCACCTCCTTGATAACATCCATGTTATTTCCTACCAACGACATTTCATCAACATACAACACTACATAAATGAAATGTTTACCAACCTGCTTGGAATATACACAGTGATCAGCCCTGCTTCTTGCAAATCCCAATCCAAGGATGTATGTGTCAAACTTTTGGTACCACATCCTAGGTGATTGCTTCAGACCATATAGTGACTTCTATAGCTTACAAGCATCTGTTTCTTCCCCTTCACTACAAATCCTTCTGGTTGCTTCATGTAGATTTCTTCTTCCAGATCCCCATGTAGGAATGTTGTCTTCACATCCATCTGTTCCACTTCAAGATCAAAAGTAGTAGCAATAGATAAAAGAAATCTAATAGAAGTTAACTTAGCAACAGGAGAAAAAATCTCACCAAAGTCAATTCCCTCTACCTAGAAATAACCTTTTGCTACTAACCAAGCTTTGTATTTCTCCACTTTTCCTTTTGCATTAAACTTCTTTTTAAACAACCATTTTCTACCAACAAATTTTCTTCCAGGTGGCAACTAAACTATATCCCATGCCTCATTCTTATCCAAGGCATCCATTTCTTCAACCATGGCCTTCTTCCAGAGTTTACTATCCTCTAAATTCACTGCTTCCCTGACAGTTATGGGATCATCATTAGTAATAAATAAAGCAAAATTGGAATGAAAATCAGGTGGACTATAACTTTTTGGTTGCCTTCTATCTCTCACTGATCTCCTCAATACTGGGGTATGAGGTTCTTCTTATTCTTCTTCAGCTTCCTCTTCTTCAACTTCCTCTTCTTCAGATGATTCAGATTTTGCATCATCCAACTCAAGCTCTATTTTCTCAGGTTCATCTTACATTGGTAGGAATTCTTGTTTGGACACATCTTTTACCTCTCTGAAAACAACATCTCGACTGTAAACAATTTTCTTGGATTTTGGTTTCCAAAGTTTATAACCTTTCACACCATATTTATAACCAATAAAGATACACTTTTTAGCCTTTTTATCCAGCTTACTTCTATTTTCCTTTGGAACATATACATAAACATCACAACCAAACACTCTAAGATGTTGAAGAGAGGGTTTATTTCTAGACCATCCAATGGAGTTTTATCATCCAATGTTGATGAAGGTGATCGTTTGACCAGGTAACATGTTGTACCCACTGCCTCTGCCCAAAATTCTTTCCCTAACTCGACATCGCTGAGCATGCTCCTTTCTTTTTCCATCAATGTCCTGTTAATCCTTTCTGCAACTCCATTCTACTAAGGAGTGTATGGAGTAGTCTTCTGCCTTGCTATACCACTCTTCTTACAGAATTCTTCGAATTCATTTCCACAGAATTCTCCACCATTATCTATTCTCAATACCTTTATTTTCTTCTCTATCTGATTTTCTACCAGAGCCTTAAACTCTTTAAATTTATCAAATACATCAGATTTCTTTCTAAGAAAATAAATCCATGTGTACCTTGAGAAGTCATCTATGAATGAAACATAATACACAGACTTACCTAGTGATGGAACATGCACAGGTCCAAACACATCACTGTGTATCAATTCTAAGAGCCCCTTTGCTCTTGTAGCACCAGATGGGAATCTTACTCGATTTTGTTTACCATATATGCAATGTTCACAGAAATGAAAATCCAGAGTGCAATTAGACATACCTTCAACCATGCCTTTACTGTGTAGTGTTCGAAGGCCCTTTTCTCCAATATGCCCTAGTCTTTGATGCCATAGCATGGTCTTTTTTTTCAGGGATGGTATTGGTCTTGTCTTCTTTATTTGTCTGCTCAAGGACAACAGAACTGTTACACCCATTAGTATAAGTGCTTCCCAACAACTTGTACATATTTCTACACCGAACTCCCCTCATCAAAACCATTGTTCCTCGTACCATCTTGCAAGTGTTCTTTTCAAATACAGTTCTCACTCCTGCATCAGCCAACTTGCTTACAGAGATTGGGCTCCTGGCTAGTTTTGGAATGTGCAGAACCCCAAGGAGAGTTCTAATCCTTCCATATTTTAGTAGCAACTTAACTCTTCCTCGTCCCAAGATTTTTGTTGTTGAGTCATCTCCTAGGAATACATCACCACCATCATATTTTTCATATTCAGAGAACCACTCCCTGTGAGGAGTCATATGGTATGACGCACCTGAGTCGATCAACCATACATCATGGTCTGCATGCATACTTGTAGATTCCAGGTAAACATCACATCCTTCTTCAGTGGAGGTTTTCACCTCTGTGGAAGAGGTACTATCAAATCCCTTTGGTTTTTCAACCTTCTTAGACTTGCAATCTTTCTTATAATGCCCTGTTTACCTTGGTACTATAAGCTTGTTTACCAGGGACTTTGATTGATACAAATTCCCCAACTTATCCCATAGTTCCTTGGCTGTAGATTCTTCTGAGACATTCAACAACACCAAATCTGCCAGGCAGAGTCGAATAGTACTCCTTGCTCTTCTGTCCAACTTCTCCCAATCTTCCTTCGACATACCAGTAGGTGGTGTACTAGTAGTTTGTGCACTAGTAGGTTGTGTACTAGTCGTTTGTGTGCTAGTAGGATGCATACTAGTAGGCTGTGTACCAGGATCCACAATGATCCATTGTTCTTTGTCTACAAGAAGGTCCTCCATCTTCAACTTCCATATCTCAAAGTTTTTACCGTTGAACTTCTCTATCTCGATTCTAGAAGAAATCGCCATTCCTCTTTTTGCACTCAAATCACCACTACAAAAGCTCCCACTAAACCCAGGCTTATCACAGACCCAAGATAAACTTGATCTATCAAGGTCGAGCCAAACCATGAACAACAAAGGCATCCCTCTGAAGCCAAAAATGAGCTTTGATACCACATGTAAGTTTTAAACCTGTGAAGTAAATAAATGCATATAGATTCTTAAGCAAAATAGAATTTAATCAATGGCCCATTCACACAGTACACAGAGATTTATACCAAAAACCCTCAACTGGGAAAACCTTTATTATATTCATTATATTGAATTTCACCATTCACTATACAATATATACAATGTTTTTAGGTATTACGTATATACCAAAACCCTAATCCCTAAAATAGGGATTAATTTAGTAAACCGCTAAAAATAGAAAAATCCGCTAAAAATAGCAAAATCCCTTAACTAATACAAGGGATCGTCAGACGCAGTTGTCGAATCTGACGTGCCCACACACACACATGAAAAGAATATAACACATACCCAACAAAATCAAGCACTAAGCACATTCATGTAGGTCATATATAACATTCATACACATCATTAACACAAAGCATAAGCAGATTTATCTATCTCTATCAAAGCACTTAGCAATAGAAGACATAAACACATCAAGACAAAGCACAAAGCAGAACAACACAGTATTTATGTGGTTCACCCCCACCCTGGGGATACGTCCACCAACTCTTCTTCTTTATTGTCTTCAGTCAATCGGTTACAAGCAAAGATCCATGAAACCCTACTCCACCTGGGACAGGAGATCTGCGCAGCTCGCTAGATCCTCCTTCCTCGATTAAATCTAAGCACACAGTCTTCCACAACTTCTTACAATGAATTGCACTTAGCTCTGCAAGTCTCACATAGAATGCACAAAGCACTTACAATCCTTCGATCACATAGATCTATCACTTAGCTCATAGGCCCATCCGGTTGTTTCCTACATTACCTAGACTTCCATTTATACATACAAAATAGGCCTAAACATGAGTAAACCCATGGGCCGACATTCCATTCCCATTACATATTCTCAAATCCCAAAAAGGAGCTGAGATCCTGTGATATCCACTTCCTCTTGCACTCCTCCTTCGACGGCCTGTCGAAGTCCCAAAATAGGTAAAACTTGGTTAAGATCCCTCAAAACTTGGTCAAGGGCCAACAATCCCCCAGCACTCACCTGTGACTCATCCCAAGTCACTCTTGTCTGACCAGTTCTGATTCTAAAGGCTCGATCTTGGCTCGAGCTACTTTAACTTGTTGTTGTGCTACGAACTCTTTCTCGGTGAACTCATAGATTAATGCGTCCTTCACGGGCCCTTCTAGGCATTGTTTTGATACATTAACAACCTACTCTAGCTCGACTCCTCGGCTTTCAACCTCTATGAACAATTGGCACTCCTTATCTTGTACTGGTTGGAGCCGTTGAGTTACTTCCATAACTCTACTTTGAATCATATGGATCTGTTGTTGGGTGATGCGCTGCTCTTGAGACCGCTTCATTCTTTCTATAGTTGACAGGGATTTCAACTGCACCTGTAGTGTGTCTGCGTGCTACTTCACTTCCTAGAGCTGTGACTCCAGTGCCTAGAACTCTGGATTCTCAGTGAGGTTCTCATATGTTTGGGCACTGCGGTTACTCAACTTCTTGCATTATAGGGCAAGCTATTTTAGTTTGTCAACTGCGCTCCTGGCGATTTCTTCCCTTTTGTCTCTTATATCTTGAGGGGTCTCGGGTACTGCGCATAGCTCCAAATCTGTTATGCATTTTTGTAGCTGTTGGATCACTTCTTCAAGTCGAGCTACTTGCTATGGAACTCACTCTTCGACCTTTACTTCTACAACTTTCACAGAGAGAAGTGCTCTCTTGACCAATTCCTTTACTTCAAGTTGCTCTGCGAGCAACTGTTCCTTTTCTTGGTGTAGCTGGGATTTTTCTTCACCAAACTTCGCTTGGAGAGAAATATTTTCCCATTCTGTAGCACTGCGTTTCTCTACAAGGACTTCCTGTCCTTGTGTCAAAGCCTGATTGGCTTGCTCTACTTCCTCTTGTGCTCATCGAAGGTGAGATTCGACTGTATCAGTGAGCCAATAGATTTAAGCTAACTCATATCCCAGTTCTAGTGTTGTCAATGGTAGAGGTGCAGTGGAAACTATGCAGCTGGACTGTAGTGCCTGCTACACCCCTTGGAGCTCGACCTCAATTCGATTGTACATCTCCTCCTTCTTAGCTTCTTTCTTCTCTACTATCTCCAGGAAAGCGTCATTCAGGGATGCTATGATGAAATTAAAGTCATCTGGAGTCAATGTAGCTTGCATCTTGGTTATAGGAGCTTTCGATTTCTTCCAGGAGGAAGTTTTCGAAGGGGAAACCTTCCTTTTCTTCGAGGGGTCCTCCTCGTCTCTGGGCGAGGTTACCTCACCTTTCTTCTGTTCAACCTCCATGCCATCTATCTCTTCTCCATCACCCCCTTTCTTTGGTGATATGGAAGCAGTCTTTACTAAGGAACTGCTTAATTCATATACTTCTTCAGTCTTCTTTGTCTTGCTCAGTCTAGGTGTATCTTGCACAGTTTTTGGACTGTCGATGTCGGATAACTCTGCAGGATCTGCTGGAACAAGGAGGTTTGCCAACCATTCCTTAGTGATCCCTTCCATATCTTCTTATGTCAGCTTGTAGTATGATTTCATATGTTGCTTTTTCTCATCAGCGTGTGTTGTGATGTAAATAAAATGTTGGTCTGCATTGAACTTCATCAAAGGTCGGAACCTGTGTAAAGTATTTGGAGTCATACGAGGCTTAGACTGGATGGTTGTCTTCAGCTGGTTGTAGTATGTATGGAACACAGCATTGGACTCCCATTACTTATTCATGTCACTCAAGTAACACAGTGTACTGAACTTCACGGCCAGTGGCTCAAAGGGCTCGATGTCTGGGAAGGTCGCACCTTCCAGCATCTCCCAGGAAATAAAATCTATGAGTATCGAGAGCCAAATGAAATGAAATTTGTACCCTTGATCTTGGGATTCTCTATAGTCGAGTTCTAATTGATTCACCAGGTACTTCGCCTAGTTCATATGTAGTCCTTCTGCGCACTTCCCTGCGAGGTCGACTACAAAACCAATGACTTGGGTGGGTCGGTTCTTCCATACTAACTTCCCTGCGATCAATTGACAGGCGAGGCACACTGCAACATTCTGAATAAAAGCTACCTTGTAGCCTCGCATTCCCTTCTCAACATCACCATAAGTCTCTTTGATCCTCTATGCCATTGCTCGGTCTGTGGCTTTTCCAGGGTAAAAATCCTGTGGATCCGGTCCTTGCATGCTAAGCCTGGTGATCTGATGGATCAAGGTAGGGTCAACCATGATATGACAGTTTAGCCACAAATAACCACCATGGTAACAAGATAGCAGTATCTTGACACATGAATTCACCTCCTAGTGTCGTCTGAAGTGAGAAATCTTCATGACATTGAGCAGGGTGGACTGCGCGAGGTTATGGGTCCATCACTGATGGATGATCTTTGAATTATTTCCCTTTGTTCTTGTAAGGTACTTGTATGGGGCAAGAATTCTGAAAACTTTGTGATCTCTGAGGTTAAAGTCGCTAAACTTCAATGCCACAATGTTATCTTGGTCTACTCGAACTGTGTGTATCCCCTTCGGGAGGTATGCAGTGACCAAGGTGTAGTCAAAATCTCTAGGTACGCTATCTTTGTTTACTGTGCCGCTCAGAGGTGGTATATAAGTGGGTGAGATGGATGGAATGAGCTTGGCATTTGCTAAGTCATATTTGTGCTTGGTTTTCTTTTCATCTGATGGTTGGGCTGGTCTGGCTCGAGCAGTCAACGGGGAGGCTTGCACTCCTCTCGTCAATGATGCTTGTACACCTATAGACATCGACATAACTCTTTCATTCATGAGATCAATCATCACTTCTGTCGCAACTTCTTCGACTACGGTGAGCTCTTCGACAATACATGCTCGGGAGGAATATATCAGGTTCAGAAAGTAATGTAGGTACTGCAATAGGATAGAAGGCAGAGTGCAATGATCGTTTTGTAAACTCAATAAGTCTACGGGCTCAAATTCTCGGTTTAGCAAAAGTGTTCTTGTTGCTTGGTGCAATGGGATAAATAGATAACTCTGTAATGGATCACTTGTAATGGGTATGAAGCCTTCATTAACTCTATTCTTTCCATTATGGTGTGGTCTAATAGTCTGGTGGAGAACCATAAATTCCTTTTTATCCATTCGGGGCATCACTCGAATGGTTATAATGTCCCCAACGGCTATATTGCTTTGCCATGGCAAAGTGCCATGTGTCATTGTTCCGATATCCTGGTGAAGCTCCAATTTTGCAAATTTTCCATCTACAAAGTTCCCTTTGAAACCTTTTGTAGCTTAGCTCTCTTCTTACTTATCTTTCTAGCCTTCTTTCCAGTGAGCTTCATCTCGATATGTCTTTTTCTATTCTGATTCTTATCTTCTTTGGACATAGTGACTTCACGTTGTTGAGATCCTTCCCTAAGGTTCAAGGGTAACCCTTCTTCTTCATCTGGAATAGGTACTTCAATCTTCAGTGGTTCTTCCAGTGTTATTGCAACTTCAATATCTAGGTCTCTAGTGTTAAATAGCTTCGATATGGTCTCATGCTCTTCAATCATGTGTGCAATCCTCTTAGCCATGAAATCTCTTAATTATTGCTTCTTCTTCTTCTTTCCTTCTGGCTTGATCTCTTTCAATCCAAGTTTTTCCTAGTAGCATGGTAAATGGGGCGTTGTTCTCAATAAATTTAATAATCTCAAAATCTTCTTCTGTCGAAGTGTCATTGGCATTCATAGGTATCCGAGTGAGCCTTCCACACAGGTTTATCAACTTTCCTTTGAATAGACATATTACTCCTAGTGAAGGAATCATAGAAGACTTCCCTATAGCTTCCCACGTTCTCTCTGTCATGATATTCAACTGTGTTTCCTCATCCAGAACACAGTCAATGTCGAAGTCTCCTATTCTTACTTCTATTTGCTCTTTTTCCTTGAAGATCTCTAGTAAGATGACATGTCGGTGGTCATTCAGGGTTTCTTTCATCTGTAGCAATGTTTTCTTTGATTCTTTCTGGGGTTTTGCTATTTTTGGATCTTCCTTAGGGTTTTCTTGGTTCAGGTTCATTCCTTCAAGCTTAGCAATCATTCTAGAGCAATCCAACACTTCATGGTCCATAACTTTGCAACAAAGACAACTAGGTCTTCTCCCAGGGAATTCCTTAGCAAGATGTCCAAGATTTATGCAACTGTAACAGAGGGTTGATCCTCTCTTTATTTTAAATGATCCCTAGCCTTTCCGATGTTGCGCACCGGGATCATGGTAGCTAACCTGTAAAAAAATATTTCTAGGATCCTGCATACACTTATTAGTCCAAATATCCTTTCTATGCATAGGTATAACATATCTTTCACTATTCTTATTAGATCTATTCTTATCATATCTATTCATATCAAACCTTCTTTCATCTAGTAGTGCCCTAGTTTTCAAGCTAGGACAAAATCTATCAAATATACCTAGATTCATACTTTTGAAACAAAAACTTCCGCTAATCTTACTTCTACATAGCACAAAGCTTTCAGATCTTACCTCTTTTCTTCTGATTGGACTTATTTTCTTTAGCAAAGAGATTTTTAAACTAAGTAGAGTATTGTGCACTAGAGAGATAGATCTACGCACAAAGATTTCACAGTTTCAGATCATATCTTTGCACAAAGCTTCTTATTTCTCAGTTCCCAGCAATCACAGTTTCAGGTCCCGGCAACGAAACCATTTGTTGGCACAGGGGAAGACCTGGGGTTCAACGCTATTGTTGTTCCAGAGTTTGTGTTTTAAGGCTATAAAACACACCGTCTAGGCATCCAAAATGATAGTGTTTTCTTTCAAAACAAAGGACAAGGAAGGCTCGATCAGATTCAGTTTCTCAACTGTCTCTGTCTTTCTTCTCTTTGTTCTTGGATAGTTATGTCTCGTTCTATTGCTGCCCACGATTGTTCTAATTCGGTTCTGTTTCTTGCATTTTGCAGGATAGTATTAAAGAGGTTCAATGCGATACTAGTTTGGTCTTGTAAACCTAGGTCTACGTTCGGTTGTCTAGCGTTTGGGACTGTCATAGGCGATTGATTTTTATAATTTTCATAAAAAGGGTTTTTGTGAGTTTATTGCTTCAGATGTTCAGGTCAAATATTAAATAAACAACTTTAAAACTTGAAACAGAAAATAATAACACAAGTAAGGCCGTTCCCTGGTTCAGTGATAATTTATGAGATTGTAAACAGCAAAACATCACACAGAGGAATATAAGAATTTAATCTAAAGAGAACCTT
>ML778380.1:318669-346235 GCA_009831015.1 Picea engelmannii | reverse complement strand
ATAACAACACACCAACAAAACCCTAACTACCGGCCCTTTCGGAAACACCTGCGAAGTAGATGAAGTCTCACCCGAGGTAGAGGCAGGGGTGGTTGTAGGACTCAGATGTCTGCAACACTAGTTGGGAGATCTGTGATTATAATACTTGATAGGGCACTTAGCACCAATAGTTCATCAATATTCAACCACTATTCTACTTCGCAAATAGAACATATCATTGCGTCATTCACTCAGATCTGATGTATGTCAACACTTATCATAAACAGATAGGTTAGATCTAGTAGATCAAGCACTAAGCACATTCATGTAGGTTAGATATAACATTCATACACATCATTAACACAAAGCATAAGCAGATTTATCTATCTCTATCAAATCACTTAGCAATCGAAGACATAAACACATCAAGACAAAGCACAAAGATGAACAACATAGTATTTACTTGGTTCACCCCCACCCTGGGGATACATCCACCAAATCTTATTCTTTATTGTCTTCAGTCAATCGGTTACAAGAACAGAGCCACCGAAACCCTACTCTACCTGGGACAGGAGATTTGCGTAGCTCGCTAGATCCTCCTTCCCCGAGTATATCTAAGCACACAGTCTTCCACAACTTCTTAACATGACTTGCACTTAGCTCTAAAAGTCTCACATAGAATGCACAAAGCACTTATAATCCTTCGATCACATAGATCTAGCACTTAGCTCATAGGCTCATCCAGTTGTTTCTTACATTGACTAGACTTCTATTTATACATACAAAATAGGCCTAAACATGGGTAAACCCATGGGCTGACATCCCATTCCTGTTACATATTCTCAAATCCCAAAAAGGAGATGAGATCCAGTGATTTCTGCTTCATCTTGCGCTCCTCCTTCGACAGCCTGTCGAAGTCCCAAAATAGGTAAAACTTAGTCAAGATCCCTCAAAACTTGGTCAAGGGGCAACAATGAATAATTATGGGTTTTTCAAATACTATTTTGATGTCTTGTAGAGTTTGTTTCATCCATTCCACTTGTGTGCAACATTCTACTACTGCAATATACTTAGCTTCAGTGCTAGATAGAGAAATTGAGGATTATTTCTTGCTTATCCAAGCAACTAGTGATTCTCCCAAAAATAATTCTCCTCCACTCGCATTTTTTCTGTCATCTACACTTCCTGCCCAATCAACATCTGAATAGGCTTTTAATGTGAATGAGTCCTTTCTAGGATATCACAAACCAAGATCTATGGTTCCTTTCAAATATCTAAAGATTCTTTTTACAGCTTGAACATGACTCTCCTTTGGTTTTGCTTGGAATCTAGCCACCATCCCAACATCTTGCTTGACATCAGGTCTGGAAGCTATTACATAGAGCAAACTGCCAATCATTGATCTGTAGTGTTTTGGATCTATAGCTTTGGACTCATCATCCTTGTGTAGTTTGCATCCAACTGTCATATGTGTACTAATAGGTTTTCAATCCTCTAACTGGAATCTCTTAAGCATGTCCTTAACATATTTAGACTGGTGGATAAAGACTCCCTTTTTGGACTGTATTATTTGTAATCCAAGGAAGAAATTTAGTTCTCCAAGCATAGGCATTTCAAATTCTTGTTGCATCATCTTAGCAAAGTCTTCACTCAGTTGTATATTATTACTACCAAATATGATATAATCAACATACACTTCCACAATGATCAAGTTATTACCATCAATTTTGCAATAAAGATTGTTGTTTGCTTATCGCCTTTTGAGGCCTTGTTTTTGTAAATAAGAGTCTAGCCTTGCATACCATGCTTTGGGTGCTTGTTTTAATCCATAGAGTGCCTTATTTAATTTACAAACATAGTCTCTTTTATTGGTTATTTGGAACCCATGTGGTTGCTCAATATAGAATTCCTCTTCTAAATTTCCATTGAGAAATGTTGATTTGACATCCATTTGGTACACTTTAAATATTTTGTAGCTGGAGAAAGCTAAGAACATCCTAATTGCCTCTAATCTGGCTACAGGTGAAAATGTTTCTTCATAGTCTACTCCTTCAACCTGAGCATAACCTTTGCATACTAATCTGGCTTTGTTCCTGATTACTTTCCCATTTTCATTCATTTTATTTTTATATACCCATTTAGTTCCAATGACATTTTTATCTTTTGGTCTAGGAACTAGTTCCCAAGTTTGATTTCTTTCAATTTGATCCAATTATTCATTCATAGATTTAACCTAGTTCTCATCTTTATATGCCTCTTTGATTGAACTTGGATCAATATGTGACAACAATGCTAATTATGTTTGATACAGTAGTTGTCTTCTTGTTTGCAATCCATCATTCATATCTACAATAATCAGTTCTTCGGGATGATTTTTTTGAATAATTCTTGAGGGTGTCTTTGTATCTCTTCTTGGAAATTCTTCACTTATCTCTCATCTTCACTATATTCTTCACTTTCAATAGTATCCATATCATCTTCTTCCCTTTCTTTTTCATTCTCTTCTACTTCTTCTAGTTGTGTGTTGAATGTCTCATCATCATCTTCATCTTTATTTTTAGATATGGTCTCTTGATTTTTGATCCTTATCATTTTTAGATCATCCACCTTGACATCTACACTTTAAACAATATTATGTGATCTAATATTGTAGCATCTGTATGCCTTCTTGTTTGAAGCATATCCAAGAAAAATACCTTCATCAAATCTGGCATCAAATTTTCCAAGACTCTCATCTAGTCTTTTGATGTAGCATTTACTTCCAAAGACTTTGAAGTATTTCACTGATGGAGCTCTTCCAAACCATAGTTCATAAGGATTTGTATCACTATTAACCGTGAGCTTACCTTTGTTCAATATGTATATAGTTGTGCTTACAACTTCCCTCCAATATCCATCTGACAATTTTTCTTCATTGAGCATAGTCCTTGTAGCCTCCTGAACTGTTTTGTTCTTTCTTTCAACAATCCTGTTTTGTTGAGGTGTTCTGGCAACAAAGAATTGTATTTTTATTCCATGAGTTTCACAGAAGACATCGAACTCTTTTGAGGTGAATTCACCACCATTGTCTGATCTAATACATTTGATTTTTGTCTCCCTTTCATTTTCAACAAGGGTTTTAAAGGCTTTGAATTTGTTGAGTGCTTCTGATTTTTCCTTGAGAAAACATATCCAACTCATTCTAGTAAAGTCATCAATGAACAACATAAAGTAAGACTCTCCTTGTAGACTCTTGGTTCTCGTAGGTCCACATAGGTCAGTGTGAACAATCTCTAAAGGTTTAGAGGTTGTGTATTCTTTTGTTTTGAACCTTACCCTAGTTTGTTTCCCTAGTTGACAGTGTCTACATATAGCATTTGAGGGTTTTATGATTTTTGGCAAGTTTCTTACTGCACCAAGGTTGTTGAATTTAACAAAATTGTCAAAGTTAATATGCCCCAACCTCCTATGCCATAGCCAACTTTCATCTACAGAATTTATATGACACTCCTCATTCAATTTTTCATTTAGTATATATACATTTTCAAGAGTTCTAGGAGCAGTACCAACTAATTTTCCTGTGTCTTCTCTCCTAATCTCACATTTTTTGGAATCAAAGATGCAGAAGTATCCATGATCATAGTTTTGACTGACACTTAATAAACTAGGCTTCAATTTATCGACAAGTAGTACATTTCTAGATTTGTCTTTTCCCAAGCTCACAGTGCCTTTCCCAAGTATGCTACTTGAAGCATTATAACCAAATGTAACTTTACCTTTTTGTTTCTTTAAGTCTAAAAACTTGTCCTTGTTACCTGTCATATGTTTTGAGCATCCACTGTCAACATACTAGAGATCCTTTTCATCTTGAGTTTTTGGGGCAATAAGACATTCCCTTTTTGATGTTTTTACTCTCCAAAGTTTCTTCTGCTCTCTAATGAACTTGGGTTGTTCTGAGACTTCCATTAGTCTGCAATTAATGGATTTATGTCCATGTTTATGACATCTAAAGCATTGTAAGTCCCCTTCTTGTAGAGGTTCAAAGGATTTATAGTTTCTTCTCTTAACTCGATTTGTTGCTTATTTATCCTTAAGGATATCATTCTTAACCTTCAGATTTTTCTTTCTATATGCTCTACAATTCATAGCTTTGTGTCCAAAATTAGAGCATGCATAGAAATAACTAGGAAAAATGTGAGGATTCATGTTTTGGTAAAACTTCTTTGGTATTGTATTGCCTTCTTTCCTGATGGGTGGAGGTAATCTTCTGGAGTCCTTATCATTACTTATATTCTCTTCATTTTTCTTCTTGAATGTACTGCGAAGAGCATCTGCATAATATTTTGAGTTAACATGGATTTCCTTTTGAGAATAACCTATTCCATTTTTATTTCTAGAATCCCTTTGCGCTCTAATAATCTTATCTAATATTTTAGAGCTATTTTTAGATTTTGATTGAATGATATTTGCATCCAGTTCCTTTTTCAGATGAACTATTTCTACCTCCATCCTTTCAACAGTTATTTATTTTTCTTCAAGAGACTTTTCCAGACTTTCTTCGATATTATTTACTTCTAAGATTTGTTTTTTCAGATTGTTCATAAGTTTTTCCATCTCCTTTTCTTCTTGTTCATATTTTTCTTTCTGTTCAACTACAAAATTTTTCAACTGTCTATATCTGGTTTTGTATTTTCTTAATTCATCTAAGGCACTGAGAAGTTCTTCCTCCATATTAACTTCTTCTTCATCTTCTAACTCCTTCTCATGTTTAATTTTTGCTATCTCATTAGATTCTTCAATACCTAAAAAAAGAACTTAATCATCATCAGATTCATCGTTGTCACTAGACTCTGACAAGTTGTTGTCTTCTTCTTTTGAGTAGAAATTATTTTTCCCTCTGTAGAACTTTTTCTTGTAGTTGGGATTTTCCTTCTTCTGGTATTGTTTTTTTTTTTTCTTCCTCTTCAGGGTCCTCCTTGGGATAGGGACACTTGGATGAAAAATGACCAACTTTGCCACAATTAAAACATTTGAAAGGAAGCTTTCCTTTGTACTTCCCTGATCCTTTTTGAAGCTTTCTAATGAAGTTGGCTTCCTCCACATCAGATTCTTCATGATGACAGGATTTAGGTTTTTGCTTCTGATTTATCTTTGTCTTGGATGCTTTGAAAGTTGTTTCATCTTTTGCTAATTTATTATTTCATGTTCTCATTTCATAAGTTGTAAAAATCCCATGGAGCTAGTCAACTGTGAGTAAGATTAGATCGGATCTATCTTCAATTGAGGAAATATTTGCATCATGTCTCATCGATAATGACCTTATTATTTTTTTCACAATGGTTTTATGTGTAAATTTTTCTCCTGTCGCTCTAATTGAGTTGACCACTTCATCTACCCTATGAAAGTATTCAGCAATATTTTCTTCTTCTTTCATTTTTAGGTTTTCAAATTGAGTTCTATAGGTCAGTAGTTTGGCTTCTTTGACTTTTTAATATCCTTCATATACAGCCTCCAATTTGTCCCAAATTTCCTTGGCTGATTTGCAATTCATAACTTTCACACATATAGAGTTAGTCAACCCAACTAGAATTCCATTAACTGCTCTTGAGTTATCATTACATATTTTATTTCTGTTAATGTTTAAGCCATTATTATAGTTCTTTGAATTTCAATACATAACAGTAACATAAGACAAGATCATTGAGAAATACACAATCACAAGAGACATATCATTTATCCTGGGAAACCCTCTAGGGGAAGAAAACCCAACAAAACTTCCTTATTATAGATAGCCAATACAATGCCAAGAGATAACTCAAGCTAATATAGAAAGTCCTCTCCCAAAGATGCACCACTCTCTCTCTCTCTCTCTTCTCCAACTACAGTTCTGAAACTTGTCTCTCAATGAGAAAGTGAGGTGTGTATCTAAGTGAGGCACTAGCCTCCTTATTTATACAAATCTGGCACGTGTGAAGTGTCTCTTCACTGGCAGGGCCGACTTCTCAATCTGGGTGGTTATAACCACCTTTATTATATTCTGGGCCTATTTAATATATTCTGGGGCCGACTTCTTATTTAGCCTTTTACAATTACATTATGACAAATCCACAATGGGGATTGATCGAATAAATAATATATCAAATAATAATAAGAATACACTTTGCAGGTACATTATTTTAACACTCCCCCTTAACAAGAAGGGTATTCTTCAATAGCATCAGGCGAGAGAGAGGTTTGCATTATCAGTGGCATTAGGAGGATAGCATCATCAATATCATCTTGGAGCATTGACTGGCATATCTATAAATCATTGGAAGTTTTCTTCATCAACAGCATCGTCATTCTCAAAGGAATGCAATCATCATCTGCGTCAATATGGATTAGTATAAAACTAATACATCATCATCATCATAGCACGAGGTTGGCTCATCATCATAAAAATAGACTAGCTTTACGTCACAGCTATCAATCTGGAAGCACAGTTATAGTCTCATCTCACAGTCTTGCTTTACGTCACAGTAATAAAGCTGGAAGCAAGATACTCATCCTGCTTTATGTCACAACCATCAGGTCAGAAGAAAGATACTAGACTAGCTTTATGTCACAGCTATCCATCTAGAAGCATAGTGCTAGTCTCATCTCATCATCTTGCTTTACGTCACAACCATCAGGTCGAAAGCAAGGCGTACATCTTGCTTTACGTCACAACCATCAGGTTGGAAGCAGGATACTAGACTGTCTTTACGTCACAGCTATCCAGCCGGAAGCACAATGCTAGTCTCATCACATCATCTTACTTTACATCACAACCATTAGGTTGGAAGCAATATACATGTCCTGCGTTACGTCACAACCATTAGGTCGAAATCAGGGTACTAGACTGGCTTTACGTCATAGCTATACAGTCGAAAGCTCAGTAATAGTCATATCACATCGTCTTGCTTTATGTCACAACCATCAGGTCAGAAGCTATAGATATCTCATCACATCAACTACTCCCCCTTTCGAGGAAGCTCCTTTCGAACTATGCTAATATTATCTCGAAAGTGCTCAAAATTTACACGAGATAGAGGCTTGGTCAACACATCAGCAACGTGTTCATCTGTGCTAACGTACTGGAGCTTTATGGCTCTTCTCTGCACCATGTCATGGATGTAATGATATCGGATCATGTGCTTCAACCTGTCATGGAATACATGATTCTCTATCATATTTATGCAGCTCTGGTTGTCACATAGGATCATGGTTGCTTCCATCTCTAGGTCAAATATATAGGTCAGCAACTTTCAAAGCCATATAGCTTCACAGCTGGCAGAACATGCAACAATGTATTCTGCTTCCACTGTGCTGAAAGAAATGTTAGATTTCTTTCTACTCTACCATGAGATCATGGCTGATCCCAAACTAAAACAACATCCAGAAGTGTTTTTCCTGTCAGAAACACTTCCTGCCCAATCTGTATTAGTATATCCACTCACTGTGAAATCATGATCTCCATCATAGCTGAGACCACAATCTATTGTACCCTTAAGGTACCTCATCACATGTTTTGCAGCCACTAGGTGAACATGTATCGGTTCTACCAGAAACTGACTCAAGATGTTCACAGCAAAACAAATGTTTGGTCTAGTGTTCATCAGGTACATAAGTGATCCAATAATCTGTCTGTACAGTGTGGCATCAATCAATTATGACGAGGTGTCAACCAGCAGCTTTAGCTTCACTTCCATGGGTGTATTCATGGAATTGCATTCCAACATGTCAAATCTCTCTAGGATTTCGACTGCATACTTCCCTTGGTTAAGGAAGATCCTCTCTGGACTCTACCATAGCTCAAGACCTAAGAAATAATGCATTAGGCCAAGGTCTTTCATTTCAAATTTTGAGGCAAGTCTCTTCTTACATTTAGTGATGAGCTTTTCTTCTCCAGTTAAGAATAAGTCATCCACATATAGTAGTAATATCACTTGCTCATCGTTCATAACCTTGAAGTAGAGGTTAGAATCTGCTTTACTCTTGGTAAATCCCAAGCTCGTCAAGAAACTGTCTATCTGGCCATACCAAGATCTAGGAGCTTTCTTCAATCCATACAAGGCTTTCTTCAATTTGCAGATGTGAGACTTCCTATCTTCAACTTCAAATCCTTCAGGTTGCTCTATATACACTTCCTCTTCGATGACACCATTTAGGAAAGTTGTCTTTATGTCCATCTGGTGCAACTTCCACTTCATCTTAGCTGCAAGGGCTATGATGGTTCTGATCGAAGTGTATTTGGCTACAGGAGTGAATGTCTCTTCATAGTCAATGCCTTCTTTTTGAGAAAAGCCCCGAGCAACGAATATTTCTTTATATTTTTCAATACTTCCATCAGCAGCATGTTTTATTTTGAAGAGCCATTTAGAGGATACCACATCTTTACTCTTTGATATGGGAACTATTTCCCATACATCATTTTTTATTATGGATTGGTATTCCTCTGTCATGGCATCTGTCCATTCTTTCATTTGAATGGCTTATTCAAAGCCAGTAGGCTCCTTCTCTAGGAGTTCACACATCAAAGCCGTATAACTAGAAAATGGATTTGGTCTTTTCACCTATCTTGTGGTTCCTTGGGGAACACCATACTTCTCTCCATATTGAATGAGCTCTCTAGCCCAAGATGGCTTTCTTTTATGGAGGATTTTCATCTGAGGTGGCTCTTGAAATTCTACTATATCATGATCTTTTGGAATTTCCTCATTAGGGGAAACTACGTCAATACAATGCCAAGAGATATTCAATACAATGCCAAGAGATAACTCAAGATAATACATAAATTCCTCTCCCAAATATGCACCACTCTCTCTCCCTCTTATCCAACTGCATTTTTGAAACTTGTCTCTCAATGAGCAAGCGAGGTGTGTATCTAAGTGAGGTGATAGCCTCCTTATTAATACAAATCTGGCACGTGTGAAGTGTATCTTAACTAGCAGGGCCGACTTCTCAATCTGGGTGGTTATAACCACCTTTATTATATTCTGGGCCTCTTTAATATATTCTGGGGCTGACTTCTTCTTTAGCCTTTTACAATTACATTATGACCAATCCGCAAAAGGGCATTTGGTCCTTTTATGATAGCCAACATGATCAATCCACAATGGGGATTGATCCAATAAATAATATATCAAATAATAATAATAATACACTTTGCAGATACATTATTTCAACAATTTCCTCCAGAGTCTTTGGGTGGAGTAGTCAGTGCAATGTAACTGTCTACAACAGATTGCCAGATATCAAAACCAAGCGCCAACAAGAAGTTTTTCATTCTTATTTTCCACAGAGAATATCCTTCTCCATTGAACAATGGTGCTTTGTTGTTAGACATTCCTTCTTGTTGATCCATCTTCAAGATCTAGCTTCAAGTTTGTTAGAATGTGCCAAAGGAACCGGCACTGATAACAATTGAAGGATCAGATTTTGTCACTGAGAGGGGGGGGGGGTGAATCAGTGACACAACAATTATATCAATTTTTACTTATTAATGCAAATAGAATCTTAGCACAGTATTTTGTTGTGGAACCCAAATGGGAAAAACCACAAACTCTTTTCTATTAACTGCAAAATTTGTTTTACATGTTACATAGAAGGAAGATGTACTTCTTCTTTGATCAACACCGACTAATCAGGATGCACCCACACCCTGGTTTACCAGCACCAACTGATAAGAGTCTACGAACCCCTGTTTAGTCAACTACAACTGACAAGGAAGCACCAACTCCCTCTGCAAGCACCAACCTGCCCTTGCACCACCCAACCACCCTTAATGCATAGTAATTAGTTTTTCTTCCTGGAATCTGCTTCATCTTTTGATCTTCTGATCTGGACTACAGAGACACTTTCTTCTCAACACTCTTCCTTGACTATATACTCTTCAAACGATGTGAGTGTGACACAACTGTGTCCCTTTATTTCAACCATCGTGCCTCTTCGATTAATCAATCGCAATCATTTTTTGTTATTTTACTATAAAGGTTTTTCATAAATTGATCACGGTCATGGATCAATTTAATCCTTTATGATCGATCCTGAATCTCTTTTATATTCATAGAGACCATATTCCATGGAGGCTCTTCTTTCAAACCATCACATATGATCGCATGTTTACATAAACATGGGCTTTACCAATTATAGCGACATATAATAAAACACTTATAGCATATGACCGTCGGCGGTGACCGAATGCTGAGCCAAAACGATTTCTTGAGTGCTTTAACAAATCAACGGTCACGATTCGATATTCTGATGAGATGGATGACTGACGGAATTTTGGCACTTTGACCTTTGGGTCTTCGTGACTTCCAATATTTCAAAAATCTGAAGCTGTCAATCTACTGACGCGTGTCCTTTTTGGAATTTCGGCGTTCGGGACTTTGGGATATTAGAGTATTTTCTTTTTAGGAAAAACTACCAAATTAGAAACTTCCGACGTGACATAAAGCTGTTGATGTCACATGATGACTTGGCACATGCTGAGTAGCTTCCACGTGTCATTCAAATTCATGATATATACGCTTCTGAAATGCCAATTTATCTTGACACTTTTCGTTCTCTAACTGTGCCACGTGTCCTTGCTGACATAGATCTGATGACATGGTCTGTCAACATGTCTTTCTTCCTCAACTTCGGGGCTTTGGCCTTTAGGTTTATTTGTTTTATGTTGTGTCCAACCTCTCGATCTCTAAAATGGAAAAATCCTGACTAAAGGTGCTAGCTCCTCTTCTCACTCTGATCAGATGACTATTGAGCTTACATTTTTCCTTCTGAGTTTTCATCTTTGTGTTTTCTAACCCTCCTAAGATTTTATCATAGGAACATTGTTGATCCTGTCGTGATAAACAATAATCACGAATTTCTTCTGCTACTTGATATATTGTGCAATGCGCTCTTCCTTCTGATCTTGCGCTTTCGATCATGATGTTTGACATCTTATGCTGATTGATATACTTGTTGACATCAATGACAATATTTCCAACATTATGCATAGAGTGCAAAATGAAGTCTCACCAGAGATGTCTTATGGGAGACTACAGGAACCAGATGTATGTATTCATGGAGGGAATGGTGCTCATGGGGATGTTAGGAATTCTTTCTACCTCATATACATCACATATATCATTCTATAATCATATTCATTCATTAACATTCTTTCTATAGTAATTAACATAACTTATTCCAATGCACAATGCATTTTACTACTACCATATTATTCATTCATTCATCATAAACCATTGCAAAACATAAAAGAGAAATTCCACACAAATACATAAGGTTTTACCATGGTTCACCCCCCTAGGCTACGTCCACAAAGATCTGGCATTATCTTCTTCTTTATTCATCTTCATCAAGTTAGTGCGCTACGTGCATTACATTAGCAGTGCATATAAGATGCACATGTATATGATGAGGTTGAATAGTGTCGCACCAAGATCCATAGCTTGTGACCTGAACCTTAGTTACAATCCATAACTCTATCTCCAAAAATGATTTTGAATCCAAAACTAGCTCCACAACTAGATAGATCAAGCACTAATTCTTCCTCACATCACACACACATGATCTCCTCAAATCTTACAATACATATATTTATACTACAATAAATGGGTTAAATCCTTTACATCAATGACCAAAACCCTAACCCTAAGTGGATTAGGTTTATCCACTTTATAACTTCCTACATGTGACTGGTCCATGATCCAACTGTCTCCTTGTCTCTCTCTTGCTTCCTCACACTACTTTTCCCTGATATTCAACACACGCACCTTTTTCTAGTCCCTTTTCTGATTGTCTTAATTAATGTATGCATTTTTCCCCAAAATGTCCTATGCCAAAAGGCCACCAACACTCACCCGTGGCTCGTCCCAAGCCACTCACGCAGTGTTTGCAACTTTTACTGACTTTTCCAACTCCCAGAATCTGCCTAAAATGCCTTCAGCTCGATATTTTACCCGTGCACTCTTATGTGCTACAAACTTCATATTTTGCGTAGTGATGTGATCCTTCATCAATTATTCAGTCTCCAAGCTAATTTTCCAATCTATCCCATGGTTGCATCAATCTCTGTCAGCATTTTCTCTACACTTTCTTACAGTGGCTCCAACTGCACTTGCCTTGACTATTTTTCTGCCTGTATACTCTTGAATTCTTCCTGCAAGTTTTTCAATTCGTGTGCACTTCTCAACCTATCTTGTATTGTAATAATCTTCTGTTTTTGCTTCAAGTCCTACAGTGCATATTTTACTCCTTCTTTCTTGTCTATGTCCTGCAATTTCTCATCCTCCTACAGATGAGTCCATAATTGTGTGGTTCTATCATATAAATATGTGATTTCCTGGATTCTCTGTGTAATGTTCTCCTTATGATATATCACCCCCTACACCCTTTTTGATCTAACCTCTGGTGGAGTGCTTGGTTGTAGGAGTGCCATCAACTCTATGATGTGGCTTCTATAATTCTCTATTGTCTATGCTATTTTCCTGATCTTCTCTTCTATTTGTATATTTCCTTCCTCTACGCTATCAAGAATCATATTGAACACTTCTTATGTGTGCTTATATATATGGTCAATGTGCTTCTTTTCTTTGTCCCTCTCAACCTGCACCTCATTGATTTTTATCTTTAGTGTGTCACTTACTTGCTTAGCCAATTGTAAATCGGTCGCATCTTCTCGGGCCCTTAATTGAATCTCCTACACGACACTGACTTGTAATTTATATAACAACTTCCTTGGGACCTTGGGAAGTTCCAAGTCCAAGTGATCAATTCCGTTTAGCTTCTTCTGCATTGTCTCCTAATCAATCTGCAACATGTATTGAGTAATACAAAATATCCATTCCCCAACGGCATGATCTATACCGTCTCTTGCACTGGAACTATCTTTTCCTAATGAGTCTGTTGTTGTTAAACTTGTTGTTTTTGTTGCGATGTATTGAGTTGTACTTGTTCCATTACACTCTTAACTTCTTTCAAATTCTTCATTATCTATTCCCTTTTCTTCTCATAATCATCCCATGACTCTATTGTGCAGTCCTGCACCTTCTCGATGACTAAATCAACATCATCTTCTATGATTGTAAATTCAGGGACACCCTTGTGCACCGTCATCTTCTTTTTTTTCCTCCTCACTGAAAGATAGTTCTCTTCATGGGAAGTATCTATGTCTGCACTATAATACCTCGTATCTCTATGTCTGGGACATCTCCACATTAGTATTTTGCGCTCCTCCATTAGTGTTCTTATGCGCTCCTCCATTTCTTACTTATGCAAAATCCTTCTTCTGCACTAAAGGCTTGGGGATAGGGTTCTTCTGCCTTTTTTTTCTAATTGTTTCACTCCCCCTTATTTTCTTCACACGCTCTACTTGCTTCCTTCTATTCATTGTTGGATTGTTTGATTTTTGTGACAGACCAACTTCTTCTTGTTGCTTACCTTTTGATCTATTATTGGGAGCTACTAGTACCTTCCATCCCTCAGTCCAGTCTTTCATGGCCCATTGCACTTCTTCTATTGTCACACAATATCTCAATTGTAACCATTCCTTCTTGGAATACCCTTTTTCTTGAATCCACATATTGTGTCTGGAAGCCTTAAAATTTTCTACTCCTTGATGCTATTCCTCCACTTCTGGTGGAATCATCCATGTATTGGCTATCTTTTCCTACATCTCTTCAAAGTACATAGAAAATATATCAGAATTTGCATTCCTTTCTTTTGCATTTGAGGTGTGCCATAATGTTACATACTTAGTTGTGTGACACTTCCCTAGCCTTGGGTAAAATCCGTTGTGTTTGGGTTCTCCCCAATGCACCAAAGTTATAAATATTATTAGCCATGTATAATGAAACTTTGTTCACAAATCAGTCATCTAAAAACAAATTCAGTAAGTATGGGATCAAGCTGGTAAAGTCCCCTTCGCACACTACGCAGTTGCTACTATAACTCATGCAGGTGCTTCTTCCTTGCGATATTTCCTTATAACTTTGCAAGCCATTAAATTGGTCTCCAATATCATCGTAGGTTCAGTGATTTTGTTAATTATTATTCCTCGTGACTCTCTCTCAGTGCCATATGTCTTCTTTATCTCTTCTATCGGGGCTTTCTCCTTTGTCTTATCATCCAAATATTGTTCTGGCTTTTCTCCATTTGTTGGAAGACCTGAGATTTCTGCAATTAAATTTATGTCTATTGATACGAGTCTCTCCATCCATGGAATACCCCATGTACCAAGGAAAATAATTTTTTGACGCAATTGTTACATATTTACCCCATCCAAAATGAGGGATTTCTAACAAGTTCATTATACATGTATTATACAACCCTGCAATCCATAGCTTTGGCTCCAAAATTGGAACCCCTGATGGACCTGTCCCCTTTCTCTCCATATAAACTTATGGCACAAACTCATGGAAATTTTCCATGTCTGTTACATCATGAACATAATACTTCAGTTTATCCATGCATCCTAATAAGCCAGGAAGGATCGTTACTCCTTTGGGTATGCGCGACAGTGTCGGTGTGCCTTCTTTCTGTTTGCATGTTGATCTTTGTACTGCCTGGTTTCCATTTGTATTTCTTATCACTATCGATGACCCTGATTTTTGGTGTGCATCCTCTTCTACTTCTGCATCTTAATCTTGTTGACTTGTAACATCCTCCATCTGCACCTATTCTTTTGTCTGTTGTGTTGGTTCTGTGATAGGTTATTGTGATTTTGTGGCTTGTCTTCTGGGTTCATCTACTTTTTGTCACTCCTCCTCTTCCACACTCATCTTCTATGGTTCTCCTAGGACAAGCTGCTATGTAGGGTTTTTCTCTACGATAGGTTATGTTCTTCGACCCTCAGATCGACCTCCATCTTCTCTGTTGTTGTAATTTGTTTTTCGTGTTCCTCCACAATCATCAGGCTAGCTAGATCAATCACTAGGGAAGGAATGGAATCCATGTCCACCACTCCCTTTGGATGAATAGGTTTTGTTTCTTTGACTCATTTTTATTACAGTTTGACTGGGAGCTTCGAACTTTAGTGGCGCAATTCTGCTAAATCCGAACAGGGATTTTATGAATATTTACTGAATCATCTGAAAATCATATGCTCACTCTGTGTTTTCACTACTTAGCTCTCGGTTTCTTCAAGTCACAATAAGTCTTCTTGTTCATGTTTCCTTCTTTTATATTTACTATCATAAATCATCTGTTGTATTCCACTTTTTCGATCATCGGGTTTCATCTTTTGATTGTTCTCTATCTTATCGCATTGTGTTTTCTGTCTTATCACCTTTCTCTGGCATGCAGTTTCATTGTGTGCTTCTATATATCTTGTTTTCTATTGCACATTGTATCATCCAACTGCTTGTCTACCATCTATCTATCTACTGCATTTTTTTGTCTTTTTCTTTTTTTTCCATTTTTTTTCTTGTTTTTCTTCTTTTAACTCCTACTATATACACTATGTACAACTTTACTTTTTTCATTACAACTACTGAGGGTTACTAGGTCGAATGCCCCTATACAGTTTTAGTCAATTACCATTCACCTATCCTTGAATCTCCTTGCCTACTAAATCCTATAGTTGCACAACACCTCCATCTATGATAGACTTTATCTCATATGGCCCTAGCCAATGCATCCTGAATTTTCTTGGGTGTTGTAAATATTTACTATCATAAAGGAGAACTAGATCTCCTTCCTTAAATTTATTATTCTTAATGTGCCTATCATACCAAGATTTGTCCTTTGCTTTCTATACTTCTTGATGGAAACCAACTATAACCTTGTCTTCTTCTAGTTCCATGAGTTGAGCCAGTGTTTCCTGTACTACGCCTATTTTTGTCATGTCTGCAATGGTTGCAATGTGCAGAATAGGTATCAAATACTCCAAAGGAACTACTCCTTCTTGTCCATACACCAATCTGAAAGGTGTTTGCCTTGTGAGTTTCTTGCATGTATTTTTATAGGCCCATAACATTGTTGTTATCTTGAAATCCCAATCATCCCTTTTTACATTTCAAATCTCAGTTAAGGAATTCTCCAATATCTTATTAAATTCTTCCATTGTTCCATTATCCTGAGGATGGAAGGAGTTCTCTTATGATGGTGTATCTCAAATTCTTCATTCATTGCCTGGATGGTAGTATTGATAAAATGAGTCCCCTGATCACTCATCATAATTCTATAGCATCCAAATCTTTTGATTACATGTTAAAATATGAAGTGCATTGTAGTATTTGTGCTACATCATTTCACTGCTACTGCTTCAACCCATGTGGTTAAATATTTTGTCGTTGTAATTATATACCTTTCTCTTGATCTTCTAGCTGATGGATTAATTGGTCCTACAAAATCTAATTCCCATTTATCAATCACTTTAAGAGTTACTTGAGGTCTTAGTGGAATCTCATCCCTCCTCGATGGTTTACCTACCCTCTAGCAAACATCAAAATTCTGACAATACTCCTTTGCATCCTTTGAAATTGTTGGCCACCAAAGTCCTGCACCCAATATATTTTGTTCAGTCAATTTCCCTACATAATGTCCTCCATCTATTCCTTCATGTGCTTCTACCAAAATGATAGGATGTTCATGTTCCATGACACATATCTTTAGAATATTTTTTGCACCTAATTTATACAAGTGTCCTACAATAAGTTGGTAGTATGCATCTCTAACCACCAAATTCTTCCTGTGTGCAGTATTATATTCCTCTGGGACAAATTCTGTACTCAAAAATTCAATAATGTCAGCAAAATATTCATCGGCAATCTGTACTAAAAAGAGTTTTGCATCAGGAAAATTGTCCTCCAAGATTCTTGGTTCCTCTCCATTAGTTATCCCGAACATATGATATGGCCCTGCATTCAGTCTTCCAGGTTTCACAACTACTTCAAAATCAAATTCCCGAAATAAAAACAACCATCTACATATTATTCCCTCCAACATCGGCTTGTTGACCAGATATCTAAGAGAAAAGTGATATATAAACATCTTAAAATGTTGGACTAATAATTAATGTCTGAACTTTTGTAATGCATATACCATAGCCACACCTTCTCTCTCTATTGTATAGTAATTTTGCTTTGAATTCGAAAGCTTCGTTCTTGCAAATGCTATTGGGTGATCTATATCACCTTATCCTAGTTGTTCCAATATTTCTCCAAGTGATATTGAACATGCATCCACATGAACATGGAACTCTTTTGACCAATCAGGAAACACCAAAATTGACGTTGTCACCATTTTCTCCTTCAAGATATCCAAACTATGTTGGCACTCATCATTCCACTGAAAATTGGTATCCTTCTTTAACAATTTATTCATGGGCACAGTAATCTATGCATAGCCCCTTATAAAATTTCTATAGTATCCAGTATGACCAAGTGTATATTTTAACTGGCGCAATGACTTAGGTGATTATAAATTAACAATGACAAAAATCTTCACAGGATCAACCAACAGACCCTGTTTACACACCACATGCCCTAGCAAAATTCCAAATGGTGCATTGAATATGCATTTAGTAATATTTAATGAAATTTGACACTATACAAACCTATCTAGCATCAATATTAACAATTCAACATCATACTTCAATAAGCTAAAGACTTTCCAATTATCCAAATAAACTTCCAAAAAATTATGTATAAAATCCTTAAAGGAAGCTACTACTACTCTTGAAAATATAGCAGGGGAATTCTTCAATCTGAAAGGAATCATTGTGTACTGATATTACCCCCATTCTATGGAAAATTGTGTCTTATGTTGATCCTCTGGTGCTATCCTGGTCTGGTGGTACCCTGAAAATCCATTAGTAAATGAATATGCTTCTTGTCCTCCTACATTCTCCAACACTTCATCTATAAATGGAGTAGGGAAAGGATCATGCAGACATGCATCATCCAACTTCCTCAAGTATACATAGATATTAATTCCCCCTTGCTTCTTCTCCTGAACTACAATAGGGATAATCCACTCTGATTTTGTAACAGGTTCTATTATACCAGCCTCTAACATCTTGTCAATATCTACCTTAACTTTCTATTTATATACCAGATTCATCATGTAGGGTCTTTGTTTGATTGGTTTGACATATGGTTTTAAAGGAATATTCATTTATCCAAGTTCCCTTGCTATCGATTTCATCTATGAAAATGTTGATGGAAATAAATCACTATACTTGCGCAGTAACTCTGTTATTCTTTCCACTGTCTGGTTATCCCAATAGTCACCAATACTTGAAATTTTCGGACTCTCCTATGTTCCAATGTTGACTTTCTTGATCTTCAGTATTGCAAAAAATTCTTCTAATTGTAACTAGGGACCTTATACTTCTCTTTCCCCTTCGACTTCTGTTATATGAATATCACGCAGGTCTTCTTCTACTATATCATCTTCTACAATGTGATAACGGTGTAACAATTATCTGACTTTCTACCTATTCTAATTTTGATAGGTTGTTACAACTTAAACTTCAGGTTATTCAAATATCCTCTCTTTTACCACCTTTAACGTTGTATCTACCATTGGGTTCTCATGTTCAAATGCAAATTTAATGACAAATTTTTGTTGCATCTCCTCCTAATTTGTAGTTTCTATGCACAGTTCCAATTATGTATACCAATTCCTTGGGATGCCTTCTAGTGTATGGATGAAGTGATTTGGCCATTCCTCTGGTGGTACCAATATCCATTAGGTTATACATATTTCTATATGTTCTTTAGGTTGTCTAATTCCATCATACTTCTCCACATACTTATTCTCATGTTCTGTGCCAAATCTAATGTGTAGTAATCTCTTGCATTGATACCATTGATTGATCTTACCTTTGTGAGTACCCCACCAATGTCTAGGTGTTGCTTTTAATGCAAGGTATAAAACTAATAATATTTTATTTTCCAAACTTATAACTCAAAGTTTCTTAAAAATTCTTCTAAATAATTTTGACCATAAAAAGTAGGAGGTTCTCTTACCTCTGAGCCAATCCATCACAGTGTGCACATCATTTTGGAACATCTTCTGGTAGATATCTCATGTAATCATTGTTTCCAATTCTCCAGTCCTATGTCATATTTTGAATCCTGAGAACTAATTCTTCTCCAGCTAAGCATTACATCTGTTGTTGGGTTAATGTAATCTTTCTTGCACGCGGTAGTTCTAAAAAATTGTTTTACCTCATGTATGATAATTTTTTATGTCACAGGTTCAACATATTGTCCACATTATGAAGGATCTAAGGGTGTTATAACTTTGTACTCTCATTATTCAAAAATAATTTTCCTGGTAATCAATTTGATGGTAGCCTATTTTTCAAATGCCCAGTCCAGTCCCAACAATGCTGGATAAGGTGGAGTGTTATCCGTGATATTAATCACCTCAAAGTATGCCATGGTGCACACACCATCTGAATCCACTAGTATGCCCTTCAATCTACCAATTGGTACCACTCTATGTTGATTTTCTATCTTCAACTGAATAGGTGAATATCCCAGTGTGGGTTCCCCCATGGATTCCCATGTCTTCTTAGGAAAAACAATTGTCTGAACTCCCTGTTTTTCCTTATCTTTTTACGAACCTAATTGACTGTCTTTTGTTCTAGTTTTATCTCTTCTCTAGAATTGCACTTTCCTAACAAACTTTGTAACACTTGTAAAGAGGTTTTATCATTCAACAACTTCAAACATGACACCAGGAAGCTTCTTATATTACTTACTTGTTATGAAGTCTCATCTTTGTTGGTTTGATCAAATAAATGAGGCATGTTGTATATTAGTACATCAATGTAACACACCTGACCCATGAGTATCTTTCCTAGGGATGGGGCATCAAAATTTTTCTCTCCTTAACATCTCAAATCCTTTGTCCAACGTCTTCATCATCTTCTACTTACTCGTAGCGTTCTAATGACTGCTACCAGGCTCAAATCTGAGCTTCATGTTGCAAGTTATGGCTTCCCAAAGTTCTTCGGGCGTTCTCGCCTCACGCTGCAGCCAATTATTTTAGAGGAAAAATCCTCTAGAACCACATAAATAGGATCAACGGTCCTTGTTCCTCACTGAGATCTACAACCCAGTCTCTTCCTTTGAAAATTTGGGCTTCAACCGAATCTGCATGCATACTCCACAAATCCTCCGAAGTGGCTTTCTAACAGAATGAACCTCTCTCTTCCACATGTCCCCTTGGTAGTCAACGGTGCATGCTTCTCCTTTAAGATCAACGACCCACAACAACTTCGAGCTCCGACACTTCAGAAAATTCTGAGCAACCACCACGCAAATCCTCTAGAGTGGAAAATATATAAAGTTCACAATATGACGCCATGTGTCCTCAGAGAATCGACGACTCTAATTCACTTCGGGACTCCAGGCTTCGGCAGTTCCCGAGTCTTCACACACATAAATATATGAAGTGAAATCCTTCCGGAGTATCAGATCTCCTAACACATGTATGCCACTACTAACGGTTGTGATGAACTCCAGTGCTTCAGCCTTCAGGAGTTCTCAACTCTCGCAATGAGGCTTCCTCTGGAGTGACAGATATTATGACACCTGTCCTCTGAGATCGACGGCTTGGGTGAACTCTGATCTCTGGGCCTTCGGTAATTCTTGTTCCACTTTTTCTCCGAAGGGCCTATCCTCTGAAGTAACACATCACTTGCCACGCATCCCCAAATGATGGATGGTTGATATCCTCTCCGTTACTCCGGGATTCTGGGATTTTCGAAGCACCAAGCTTCAAATCCTTTGGATTGGCTCTCCTCCGGAGTTAATGATATACTGACATGCATCCTGGTTACTTCACGTCTTCGGTGTTCGGGGGTTTTGGCTTTATTGCCACTCTGTTCTCTTAAAGCAGGATTTTGCCAAAGCAACATGTGCAGGTCCCTCCTCCTAAATGATCAGATGATAGGCGGGGCTCCTAACGATCTCCCCCATATCTATGGCTCTCCTTGACTTCGTAACTTTCCTTTTCAGAGAGTTGATGTTATAGCATCTCCATTCTCCTGAAGTGGAACTTCTCCGAAGTACCATACGCGAAACCTTCCACTAAACGATCAGATGCTCGAGAAGGGGCCCCAACGGACTCCCCTGATCAATGACTCACAACCTTTCGTGACTCCTACATTCAGGTATTTTTGAAAGTTATGAATTTTTACATCCCATGGATTCGAGCTCCTGAAGTTCTGAAGTCATCCAGAGTTAGCTCCTTTTGGACTTAGCGTAAGGTTCCTAGACCCTGGTCATATGGACCCTATGATGAATCTCAAGCTATAATCTCTGCTCTTAGCTGAGATTTTTTTAAGGCTGTAAGCGCGAGCCTAAGGTCTCTTAGGCTACTATTTTTAAGGAAGCGCCTTCCTAGCTCACAGAACTTTAAGTTTTGAAACAGGGTGGGGTAATCTCGTGGAATTACGAAGATGGTAGCATTTCCAAGAGGCTTGCTCCAACTCTACAGTTGTGAGGTAAATCCCTGGGAAAACACCTTCGAGGGTTAAACTGGAGCATATGGAAAATCAAGTAGAAGAATAAGTCCTCAAGGAGATAAATACATACACATCACTCGATCAGTCAATACAGAGGTCAATATTAAATGTATACATACATGCATTCATTCATTATTCCATTTCAAAGAACAAAGCATGAAAACACTTATGAGAACCAGAAGACGTGATGTGACTACTAAAAGGGGTGCTCGTTTCCACCCAACCATAGGCTTAGTCACTCCTAACATATTTACCACTGACCACCCCTGAGCTATACCACAATGCTTTGAGATTGAATCTTTTCTTCATGCTTAACGAAAGTTAGGGACAAAGGTTACTCTCCTTCTCCCAGCACAGAAATAGATAGGGACGAAGGTTACTCTCCTTCTCCTGACTTAGTCATATATAGGGATGAATGTTACCCTCCTTCTCTCGAGTCAGTCTCTATTTCCTGCGATCAGAACACACTCTTTTCACAGTTCTTCCTCGAACTCGAGAGATCAGTCTCTCGTCTCTACACTCTTCGCAGGTCTTCCTCTGCCCAAGATGCCTTCCTTTCTTTCCTTCCTAGGAAAGATTGCATGTGGCCCAAATTCCTAGTCTGTGGTCAGGTCTGGAAGCCTTACCGATGGGCAGTGTGCCCCATCCCCTCATTAACTCCTGAGGATGTCTTCCCACCTACCAGCCTGAATGGAATTCATTCCTGGGTCAGAGGGTTGTTCTAATCCTTAGCAATTAAATCCAGCAAAGTACTGGTCTGGTGGAGGTTAACGCAACCATTCCTGGTCCCCTTCACCATTTCTTTAATAGAATTCATGGTCTCTCTTAGCACACCCCCCCTTCCAATAGTCATGCAACACTTATCCATTTTCTAGTAAATAATAGAATTTACATTCATCGACCTTTTATATAAAGGTCCAACAAATCAAACATTCACACATATTGAGTTTTCCATAGTCTCTTGGCCAATACAATTATATTTACAAATTGGGGGAAAAAGGGTGTTACAATTCCCTCCCCCTTAAAGGAACATCGTCCTCAATGTTCTATTTGTCAATATGTTGTGTATATACATAAGTAAACAAAAATGGATATGCATGTCTCATGACATCCTCCATTTCCCACGTAGCCTCATCTGGGCCAAAGTGTTTCCCCTGCACCTTGACCTGTGCAATGGTTTGGTTGTTGAGTGAGGTTTCCTTCCTATCTAGTATGCATTGATATTATGGGAGGAATTCTCCCTTCGGCTCCACTTGGATCATAGGCCATTCAATTATATGATTAGAATCATGTACATATTTCTTCAATAATGAAACATGGAAAACATTATGTGCCTTTACTGTGGGAGGGAACGCTAGCCTATAGGCTACAAGTCCTACTCTATATAATACTTCTAAGGGTCCACAATACCGAGGTGCCAGCTTGGCACAAGATCCCATTCTTAGGGAAATATTCTTGGGCCTAACTCTAAGATAGACATGGTCTCCTGTCTTGAACTCTCTGGGAGTTCTCTTTCTGTTGGCGTAACTCTTCTATCTATCCTGAGCAATTTTCAGATTTTGTTTTATCTGAATCACTTGTTGTTCCATTTATTTCAGCATGTTGGGTTTGATTGTAATTCTATCCACTGGATTACTCTAGCTGATTGGAATATTTCATTGTCTACCATAGAGGGTTTCAAATGGGCTCATCTTCAGTGACTCTTTATAACCGTTGTTGCAGGCAAATTATACCAATGGCAAGTAGTCTTCCCACTTCTTAGGCTGATGCATTACGTGCATCCTTAACATGTCTTCTAATACATGGTTTAATATTTCTATATGTCCATTGGTTTGAGGGTGATAGGTTGTGCTAAACAACACTTTAGTCTCAAAACCAGCCATTAAAGACTTCCAAAAGCTTGAAGTAAATTTTGTGTCTCTGTCAGATACAATCTCCCTAGGCATGCCATGTAGTCTGAATATCTCCTTCATGAAGATGTTGGAAATATCTATTTCCTTGAAAGTTGACTTGACAGGAATGAAGTGAGCAAACTTGCTCAATTTTTCTACCACTACCATGATGGCATCATTCTTCTTGGCCAATTTTGGTAATCCGGTGATGAAATCCATGGAGATGGTTTCCCATTTCCATTCTGGAATTGGTAGAGGTTGTAGCAACCCTGTTGGGTGTCGATGTTCTGCCTTAACTTGTTGGCATTCTAGACACTTAGCTATATAGTAAGCTATGTCCTTTTTCAACCCACACCAATAGAATTGGTTCCTAGTGGTCGTGATCATTTTCTAATAACCTAGATGACCAGTATATGGCTATTGTGTAGTTCATCCATTATGAACCTCTTCAAGTCATCACAACTTGGAATATAAAATATGTTTATGTAAGTAAGCAGGCCTTCATCAAGCATTTGATAGCCTTCATACTTTAACCCTGTGGGCTCTTTCTTTAGGTATGATGTCACAGTCTTGAAAAATGTATATGTTTCTTGTGCATTCCTGACTCTCTCCCTGACATCCCTTTCACAGGTGCTTACCATTGCTAGGTGAATTGTTTTCATACTTTTGCTAAGGGAATCAACCACCCTATTTTCCTTCCCTTTGATGTGTTTGATTTTGAAATCAAACTCAATAAGGAGAGCCATCCACCTAACTTGTCTAGAATTGAGTTTTGGTTGATCAAACAGGTGCCTCAACCCACAATGGTCTGTCATAAGTACAAATATCCTACCCAGTAGGTAATGCCTCCACATTGTTAAAGCATGCACTATGGTAGCCAACTCTATATCATGGGTCACATAATTGATTTCATGTTCATTCAATTTTTTGGATTCATAGCAAATTACACGCCCTTTTTTCATAAGGAATCCTCTGAGTCCTTCCTTACAGGCATATGTACACATGAGGAAGTCGATATCAGGGTCTGCAAACTTCATCATGGTTTCATGGGTTAGAAGGTATTTCATTTTCTTAAACCTTTCTTCACATTACGATGTCCAAGTGAATTTAACCCCTTTTTTCTGAAGGGCAGTGATTGGACAACCGATCTTGAAAAATTCTTTTATGAACCTCCTATAGTATCCCGCTAAGCCCATAAAGGATTAGATATCAGATACATCCTTTGGGGTAGGCCATTCCATGATAGATATGATCTTGTCAGGGTCTACTGCCACTCCTTCAGAAATGACATGGCCTAAGTAATGGACTTGCTTTTGGAAAAAGTCACACTTGCTAAACTTAGCGTAGAGTTGATGCTCTCGTAGTACTTGTAGCACTAATTTAAGATGTTCTTCATGATCCTCTCTATTATTGGAGTAGATTAGGATATCATCAATGAAAACCAATACAAATATGTTTAGGAATTTGCTGAGTACATTATTCATCAAGAACATAAAAGTGGCGGGGGCATTGGTTAATCCAAATGGCACCACCACAAATTCATAGTGACCATTCCTTGTCTTGAAAGTTGTTTTGTGGATGTCCTCATCCTTGATTCAGAATTGATGGTATCCATACCTTAATTCAATCTTTCAGAAAATGGAATCACCCCCTAATTGGTCGAAAAAGTCATCGATTCTTGGCAAGGGATACTGGTTCTTTATGGTTGTCTTATTGAGTTTTTTATATTCTATACACAGTTGGAGCATGCCATCTTTCTTTTTCATAAACAAGGTTGGTGCTCACCATGGAGACACATTGGCTCAAATGTAGCCTTTGTTCATCATTTATTTTAGTTGTAGCTTGAGCTCAATTATCTCTGGCGTACTCATCCTATAGGGTGTTCTAGACACTGGCACTACTTCTGGTGAAAGTTCTATCAAGAAGTCAATGTCTCTTCTTAGAGGTATACTTGATACCTCTTCTGGAAGCATGTCTTTATACTCTCTTAATATGGGGTGGTCCTCTAGGTTTGGCTTGTCATCCTCAACAGATTCCAACATCTGTATTGCATATAGGGGACATCCCTTTCTGCAATACTTTTTCATTTGAAGGGATGATATTTGTCTCACTAAGATAGGCATCTGGATCCCTTGGAGGGTTATTTTTCTCCCTTCTTCATTTACACATTCTAAAGTTTTATAGTAATAGTCCAAATTAGTTTTATAAGCAGCTAACCAGTCCATACCAATCAACAAGTCGTAATGTTAGAAAAAATAGGACCATGGAGCAATAAAATAAAAAAAATGCAGAAACAAAACACAGAAGATACACAATACAAGAGAGACACAGATTTACGTGGTTCACCCAGTGTGGGCTACATCCACCAGAGAAATTTCCAGGGCCTTCCTTTATTATTATCCAACAAATGAAGGGATACAACCTACAACAAAACCCTTTGTAACTTCCTCATCTTTCTCTCACAGTCTCCTCTCTCAGAATACAATATTCACCATCACAACATAGCCACAATACATTTCACTCATAAAAGAGGGTTGCCTTCTAAGGCAAAAAACCCTAACATAATTTCTATTGTTAGATCTGCAACCTTATAATGAACGGTCTAGATTTACAATGAAATTATAATATACTTTTACAAGGCAATTTTTCCTTTAGGGGCTTCGCCCTCGAACCCCTGCTGGGGGGCCGCTTGCCCCCAGACCCCCCAGCTGGGGGGATAGCCCCCCCAGACCCCGTAGAGGGGGTACCCCCCCTCTGCACTCCCCCACGTGGAATAGTGTACATACTTCTGGGGTGTAAATACTTCATGGGGTATAAACACGACTAAAATCAAGGACCTCTGAATCAGGAAGATAATCAGGCTCCACAACCAACAATCTCCCACTTGGAGACTAATCTCAACAACTCCACCATTGTTGTATATGCTGGACTCTAAACCTTTTTGGACCTGGAAAATTTCTCATCTTCATCTTCATTCTTGAAGACCAACTGAAACTAAGCAGGAACTCAATTTCTCCCTGGTTACTCCCTTTGTTAGCATGTCTGCACGATTCTGGCTAGTGTGTATCTTTTCCAACTTCAAATGTCCATCTTCCAAGGTGGATCGTATGAAGTGGTACCTCAACTATATATGCTTATTATTTGAATGGAAGACTGAGTTATTTTCAAGGTGAATGGCACTCTGACTATCACAGTACAACCTCCTGTTCTCCTACTTCTTTCCCAATTCCTCCATAAACCTCTGTAACCAAATCATCTCTTTACTAGCCTCTGTAGCAGCAACATACTCTTCCTCTATTGTTGAAAGTGAAACAACCTTTTGTAGTTTTGAAATCCAACTTACTATTGTTCCACCTATAGTAAAAACATACCTTGTGGTGCTCCTCCTGCTATCTTTATCACCTGCCATATCTGAATCAACATATCCCTGTAGAAAAGTGTCTGAACCTCAAAAACATAATGCATGAGTAGTAGTACCTCTCAAATACCTAAGAATCCACTTTACTGCCTCCCAATGTTATTTACCTGGATTGTTCATATACTTGCTCACAACTCCCACTACATGTGCAATATCTGGTCTTGTGCAAACCTTTGCATACATCAAACTGCCAACTGTTGATGAATAAGGGACCCTGGACATGTATTATATCTCCTCCTATGTCTTGGGACACATTTCCATAGTTAATTTGAAATGGTTGGTCAAAGGTGTACTAATTGGTTTTGCATTCTGCATTCTAAACCTCTCCAACACCTTCTCTGTGTACTCACCCTGAGACAATGTCAATTTGCAATTTTTTCTGTCTCTTGTTATTCTCATGCCAAGGATTTTCTTTGCAGCACCCAAATCCTTCATCGCAAATGAATTGGATAATTTCTTCTTGAGCACATTTATATCCTGCATATTAGACCCTTCAACAAGAATGTCATCTACATACAGTAGCAAGATAATAAGCTTCCATTTTCTAGCTTTTTAAAATAAACACAATGATCAAAATGACATCTACTATAACCCTATTCTGTCATAAACCTGTCAAACTTCAAATACCATTGCCTTGGATCTTACTTTAGGCCATACAAGCTCTTCTTCAACCTGCATACCAAATTCTCCTTCCCTTTGACCTCATACCCATGTGGCTGCTACATATAAATCTCTTCCTCCAAATCCCCATGGAGAAAAGTTGTTTTTACATCTAACTGTTCAAGAT
>ML778380.1:302740-318011 GCA_009831015.1 Picea engelmannii | reverse complement strand
CCATGATTGTCCTGTTCATCCTTTCTGACACACCATTTTCTTGTGGTGTTCTTGGAACTGTCTTCTCTCTACGAATCCCATGGTATGAATAGTAATCATCAAACTCCTTGCTGCAATATTCACCTCCATTATCTGATCTGAGAAACTTCAATTTTTTTCCTGTCTCATTCTCAACCAAAGCTTTCCATTTCTTAAAAGTATAAAAAACATCAGATTTTTGCCGAATGCAATAAACCCAAGTTTTTCTAGTTGCATCATCAATAAAAGTAACATAATAATTAGAGCCACCAAGAGATGATATCTGAGCTGGTCCCCATACATCTGTATGCACAAGCTTTAACCTTTCATTCTTCTTTTCTTTTCCAACTCTGAGAAATCTGACTCTCTTTTGTTTTCCATAAACACAATGCTCACAGAAGTCCAATTCAATTTGTTTAAGATCTGGAAACAAATTTATTTTGTGAAGTATCTGCATACCCTTCTCACTCATGTGTCCAAGCCTATGATGCCATAGTGTTATATCCACTCCTATAGAAGCTAAAGAGATAGAAGAGTCAGTATTACCAATACATAAATACAATGTACCTACCTTCTCTCCTTTCGCTATCACCAATGATCCTTTGATGACCTTCCATGTCTTATCTGTAAATATGGATATACAACCTTCACTTGCCAACTTCCCTGTTGAAATCATATTTTTTCTTAAATCTAGAACATGTCTTACCTCTTTCAACAACCATTGATTTCCATTTCGTTGCTTTATTTTTACCTTTCCCATTCCAACAATTTTGCATGGTGCATCATCACCCAAATGAACCTGTCCAAAATCATCTTGAACATAATCTAGAAAATGTTTCCTATGGGGTGTGGCATGAAATGAAGCTCCTAAATCTACTACCCAAGATTCAAAAATATTATCTACAGAAAGAATCAGAGCATCTTGTAACACATTACTTGTTACATTTGCTTCCCGATTTCTCTCATGTTGTCCATCTCTTTGTTTCTTTGGATCTCTGCAATCTTTCTTCAGATATCCTTTCTTCCCACAATTCCAACACTCTATCTTTCCAATTCTGAATTTGGATCTGCCCTTCCTAGAATTCCCGCAATTCCCTGATCCCTTTCCTCTATCCTTTTGTCTTCCCCTATTCTCCATGTTCAACGCATTACCTAATGTCTCACCTGTGCTTTTTCGTCGCATTTCCTCACTAAGGATAACACCAACAACATCATCAAATTTTAAAGTATTTGAACCAGAGACAGAGTTACTTACAGCCATGACCAAGCTGTTCCATCTTTCTGGCAATGAGCACAAGATTAGAAGAGCCCTAACCTCATCATCAAAGTCCACTTTTACAGAACTTAGTTGATTAGTAACCGTATTAAATTCATTTAAATGATCTGCAACAGTCCCACCTTCTAACATATTCATATTAAATAATCTCTTCATTAGAAATACCTTATTGGATGCCGAGGGTTTTTCATACAATTTGGCCAGTGCATCCATCAAACCCTTCGTTGTCTTTTCTTTGGAAATATTTAAAGCCACCGACGCTACCAAACTCGACCATATTGTTCCTAGAGCCTATCTGTCAAGGATCTCCCATTCTTCGTCCTTCATGGCTGTCGGCTTCTTTGCTATTCTGCCCAATGGTAGGAATAGATCCTTCTGATATAAATAATCTTCCATCTGCATCTTCCATAACTGGTAGTTTTGGTCATTAAATTTCTCGACTCTAAACTTTCCATCTTCCAACATTGCTCCCACTCGAACTAGGAACCCTCTTTTCCTATGAGTTACCTTTCGCTCTGATACTAGTTGTTAGAAAAACTAGGACCGTGGAGCAATAAAATAAAACAAATGTGGAAACAAAACACAGAAGATACACAATACAAGAGAGACACAGATTTACGTGGTTCACCCAGTGTGGGCTACGTCCACCAGAGAAATTTCCAGGTCCTTCCTTTATTATTATCTAGCAAATGAAGGGATACAACCTACAGCAAAACTCACTGTAACTTCCTCTTCTTTCTCTCACATTTTCCTCTCTCAGAATACAATATTCACCATCACAACATAGCCACAATACATTTCGCTCATAAAAGAGGGTTTCCTTCTAGGGAAAAAAACCCTAACATAATTTCTACCGTTAGATTTGCGACCTTATAATGAACGGTCTAGATTTACAATGAAATTACAATACACTTTTACAAGGCAATTTTTCCTCTGGGGGACCACTTGCCCCCGAAACCCACAGAGGGGGTACCCCCCTCTGCACTCCCCTGCGTGGAAGAGTTAACATACTTCTGGGGTGTAAATACTTCATGGGGTATAAACACGGTTGAAAGCAAGGACCTCTGAATCGGGAAGATAATCAGGCTCCACAACCAACATGTAAGACCCTATGGGAAGTATGTTAAGGGTCACTTGGGTGGGTAATCCATCCATAATGAATTAGCAAGCTGGTATGACCTTTGTTATTTTCCTTTTGGTTCCAGTGGCTATTTTTACTAACCATGGCTTAACATGTCTAAATGGTTGTAGTTTACACTCATCAACAGTCTAAGGGGCCACATAACTCAAATTAGAATGAGGGTCAATTAAAATAGAAACTAGACGGTTGACAATCATACCTTCCATATCCACCACTGAGGCTTGGTGATCGTCTTGTTTATTATCCAAGGCTGCATAAATCTGTGGCATGCTCCTAGCCACATTATTGACTGTGGTAGCTTCTTGGATGTTGTATACTTTCCTACTGTTATGTTGTTTGTGTGGGAAATTTCTCAGCAGATGTTCTTCTCCACAACCCCAACATTTCAAGGGTTCTCGCTTTGGGTTATCATTCTTTCTTGAGGTTGCTCCAAAAGGTTTATTTTCACTCTAGGAGGGGAAGTTCTATTGATACACACTTTTAGTAGGAAGGCTCATCCTAGAGTTCTTCCCATAGTTCTTAAATCTTGAGGATTTAAACCCCTTCTTCTTGAATCTCGAACTACTCTTCTTCTTCCATTTCCCATGAGGTTCGGTCTGACCCCCAAACTGTTCATAACAATACCTTGCCTTCTAGATAGTATCTTCTAAGGTCTTTGTCTAGTCAAACTCAATCCTATTCCGGTAGGACTTAGGTAACCCACTAATAAATCATTGTACTTTTACCTTTTCATCCTTTATGTATGGTACATACCTTATCAACTCAAGGAACTTATTGATATATTCCTTTATGATGAGTTGTCCTAGCTTGAGTTCATAGAACTCTTTAGTCTTCCGTCAAAGTATTTTTCTAAAAGATATTTTTGCTTGAAGTATTCCTCAAACTGTTTCCATGATAAATCCTTCTCATGGATTCCTTTCACATTCCTAAGGTCTTCCCACCAAATGGAAGCCTTTCCATTTAGGTTGAATATCGCTATTCGAGCCTTCAAGTTTTCAGATTAGTCATGGACTCTGAAGTACTTATTTAAGCTAAGTTTCCAAGCTTCTGCCTCTTCCCCTTTTTTAATATCTGCATCGAAAGAGGGCAGTTTGGCTTTCTTGAACTCTTCAAGATCACAACTTTTGGAATGATTTCGCTTATTTCCTTTCTTTAGAGAATGTAAGCTAGTTTTGCTACTAGAATATCCTTCAGAGTTGCCAGTTTCCTTTCTAGATGACTCTCCCGATGAGTATCCCCTACCTCCAGGTTGGGCCTTCCTCGAGGTACTTCTCCCAGTATGGCCACTTATGGGACCACATTTTCATATTTCATGTGGACTTTGATTTCTCTTTGTATGTCGTTGGTCCACATGACTGGTTTTCGGTCCATGCTGTAGCTTCCTCTATATGTCAAATAAGATCTGCAGCAAGACTGCATTAATTTCCATTTGTTTTTCTTGCTCCTTTATCAATATCTCGGTGTCGGCCTTGCAACTCTGTAATTCGGCCATGAGGCTCCTTACAATTTCAGCCAAATCTGGAGGGGTTTCCATTGCCCTCCTTTCATCAGATTCTTCGTCACTATTGTGGGATCTGTAATCTTTAAACCTGTGAAGTAAATCAATGCATATATATTCTTATGCAAAACAAAAATTAATCAATGACTCATACACATAGTACACAGATATTTATACTGGAAATCCTTAACAGAAAAAAAAAACCTTTCAACACTTCATTGTATTAATTTCACCATTCACCATACAATATATATACAATATTTTTAGGTATTCTGTATATACCAAAACCCTAATCCCTTAATTCGGGATTAATTTAGAAAACTGCTAAAAATAGCAAAATATGCTAAAATAGCAAAAACGCCCAAAAAACAAATTCAGGGCATTGTCCCAAACCCCGTCAGCTTCAGGTTGCCGCTTGGAGCCAAATGTTCCGTGTAATCAAGGGGGGAATACCTGGCCCCCCCTAGGAAGCACCCAGTGCACATGACACAAAGAACACTATGAGAGGAATCATCAGACGCAGTTGTCAAATCTGAAGCGCCCACACACACACATGCAAAGAATATAACACATACTCAACATGATCCATCCCCCACTTCATGGCATGTCACCATCCTTTATACTTGGAGTTTCCCGTGATTTACTGGTTGCTTGAGTGCTGAAAAAACACTTACTATTAGTCATCATTTTATTAGTTTACGAACAACACATAGTTCATATTTATTAAATACACACACAGTAGACAGTTTCATTATTTTCTTCAACAAAAGTTTAACCACACTCTTTAGGAAAGAGGTAAGATAGGGTGTCACCCTTAAAGTGATTTAAAATATGGATTTTATGCAACTCATCCATGAGCCCAAGTAGGCCAAGTGTTGTAACCATGATGTGATACCAATTTGTAACACACCCGACCCCTGAGTATCTTTCCTAGGGATGGGGCATCAAAATTTCTCTCTCCTTAACATCTCAAATCCTCTGTTTGAGGTCTTCATTGTCTTCTACTTACCCATATCATTCTAATGACTAATACTAGGCTCAAATCTGAGCTTCAGGTTTCAAGTTATGGCTTCCCAAATTTATTCGGGCATTCTCGCCTCACACTATAGCCAATTCTTTTGGAGGCACAATCCTCTGAAACCACAAAAACAGGATCAACAGTCCTTGTTCCTCACTGAGATCTACAACCTAGTCTCTTCCTTAGGAAATTCGGGCTTCAGCCAAATCTGCATGCACACTCCATAAATCCTTTGAATGGACCTTTGTCTTCCATGTGTCCCCTTGCTAATCAACGGTGCATGCTTCTCCTTTAACATCAATGACCCACAGCAACTTCGGGCTCCGACACTTTGGGAAATTCCGAACAACCACCATGCGAATCCTCCAGAGTGGAAAATATCTTAAGTTCACAATCCAACGCCACATGTCCTCATAGAATTGATGGCTATGATTCACTTTGGGACTCTGGGATTCGGCAGTTCCCTATTCTTCACACACACAAATCTCCAGACTGAAATCCTTCCGGAGTATTAGAGCTCCTGACATGTGTCCTCCACTACTAATGGTTACGATGAACTTTGACGCTTCGACCTTTGGGAGTTCTCAACTCTCTCAACGTGCCTTCCTCCGAAGTGACAGATATTCTGACACCTATCCTCTAAGATCCACGGCTCAGGTGAACTTCAGGCTCTGGGCCTTTGGGAATTCTTGTTCCACTTTTTCTTCAAAGGGGATATCCTCCAAAGTAACAGATCACCTGACACGCATCCCCAAATGATGGACGGTTGAGATCCTCTCCATTACTCTAGGCTTCGGGCATTTTCGAAGCACCAATCTTCAAATCCTTTAGAGTGGCTCTCCTCTGAAGTTAACTATATACTAACACGCATCCCGGTTTATGAACGGCTCAGATCTCGGGTATTCCACTACACATCGTTCCCACTCTATCCATGATCTCCCTGATTTTTTCCTCATCCATAATAATGGGTTCCATTGCTTCCTTCGTCTGGCCTCTCTCCATAGCCCTCTCCATATCTCAAATCATTCTTAGTGCTTTCCCCATTCTCCCCATGCATGTAGATTTATTTAGTTGTCTAACTATGTTGTAATCACGCCTTTATCACGTAATAAAATCTTGATCGACATATAAAATGACCTAATATACCTTCCTATTGGTCCCTTCAAAAACTCTTTCTCTGCAACAGTGTATGACTTTGCAGTATAGACTACAAACTCAGTAATAAATCCTGTAATAGTATTGTCTAACCAGAAATCGATTGCACACATGAATTTATTATTAACTCTTCGTAAACACATAATATTCTCAGTAGTCCACTCTACTGGTCTTATCCAATTAGTTGGGTGATTATCTTTCAACCTCAATATCCACTCTTGCAACAACTATGGAAAATAATATAAAAATGCCCATGAATCTCAATAAACGCATACCTTTCCAAATATTGGCACGGTGTATACTTGGAAATTCTATTGTGTTTCTGCGCAAACTCGAGATTTTTTGTCTCCAACCATATTTCAATCTCCTTCTTAGTCAAATTCCATGGCATGAACATCCCCTTATACCACTACATTCTCTTCACTATCCTTCTCCACAAATCCCTTCCAAATTGTTCTTCTGAGTTCCAGCCGGCAACATAACCATTTGTTGGAATTTTTGGGCTGACCCGAGTTCTACTTTAGGATTCCAAAAAAACCCTGCAAACCATCGGCCCTTCTGGAGACCAGAAGGAAAAACTGCGCACATAGTGCATAATGAAATCTCACCCGAGATGGCTTATGGGTGACTACAAGACCCAAATGTCTGCATTCATGGAAGGGACGATGCTCATGGGGATGTTAGGCATTCTTTCTACCTCGGATACATTAGATCTATCATTCTATAATCATATTCATTCATTAGTGTTCATTACGTAGTAATTAACATAACTTATTCCACTGCGCGCTGCATTTTACCACTACTATATTCATTCGTTCATTCATCATAAACCATTGCAACACATAAAAGAGACATTCCACACAAAGACACAAGGTTTTACCATGGTTCACCCCCCAATATATGTCCACAAAGATCTTTCATTATTTGCTTATTTATTTATCTTCATCAAGTCACTGTATTGTGTGCATTACATCAGCATTGGATATGGGATGCACATGTATATCATGAGGTTAACCAGTATAGCAGCAAGCACCACAACGTACGACCTAACCCTCAGTTACAATCCATAACTTTGTCTCCAAAACTGACTCTAACTCAAAAAATAGATCCACAACTAGATATATCAAACACTAATTCTTCCTCACATCACACACACATGATCTCCTCAGATCTTACAATACATATATTTATACTACAAGAAATGGGTTAAAACCTTTACATAAATGACCAAAACCCTAACCCTAAGTGGATTAGGTTTGTCCACTTTCTAACTTCCTATGCATGGTTGGTCCACAATCCAACCATTTCCTCGTCTCTCTCCTGCTTCCTTGCACTTATTTTCCCTAATATCCGACGTGTACTCCTTTTCTAGTCAATTTTCTAACTATCTTCATTAATTGTTGTGATGTTCCCCAAAATGTCATGTGCCAACAACAAATAAAGAACAATCCTTTAAAGGTAGAAACACATTTCAACAAGTTCCTCTAAATTTTGATATATCGGTCCTATGACTAATCTCTGGCCCATCCAGGCCTAGTGTTCTAGCCTACTCTTATACCAATTTGTAACATATGAGACCCTTAAGTACCCGTTTTAGGGATGGGGTATTAAATTTTCACTTCTATCAACCTTAAATCTTATCTCCCACATCTCCATCCTCTTTTGCTCATCAAGATCTTTCCAAAGATAGTATATTCATTCGGGATTGAGTTGTAGAGCGAAAGGTATGACCTTTTGAAGTTCTTGGTTTACATAGACAACATATCTCTTACTACCATGTGGCATCCATGTGACGTTTTATTGACCGTACCAACTGATGTGGCGACATCCTGGTCCTAACATGGCTCTAGCCTGGTCTTCCATGGTGGAACTTCAGTCCATGCAGGCCTACAACCATCATCGCTCAGACCTTCTTCCAATGCACTTTTACAAGTGGTAGACTTGCGGACTCATAATTTTGTAGCTCCCTTTCATCATTCTACCAGAGAAGTATTGTTACTTAGCCATTTTTCATCTTCGAGGACTCATGGATGCATAGTTCTATAAGAATCTCTTCATAGGTCCCCCCAAAAAGTCTCAGGAATTATATTATCTTTCCATCTATGTAGACTCACAGACCCATAGATTTGTAGACTCACAAATGCAGAATTATTCCCTTCAAAAGTCCATTCAAAAATTATCAACACTTAGCCATTTTTCCTTCTACGCGGACTCGTGAATTCGTGGACATAAAATTGTGTACCTCCTCTTCTTAAGTCCATATGAAATCCTTAACACTTTGTCATTTTCCCAACTACGCGGGTTCGTGGAATCACAGACTCGCAGACTCACGAAGGCATAATCATCCCTTTCCTAAGCCCATCCAAAGTGTTAGCACATGATATGTATTGAAGCACATCATTAATCATTGTTAGTCATGTGGTATTTCCTTCTTCTAGGAGTCAGTCATTTAAAAGTTCATAGGTTTAGAGTCATCTTTTATGATTATAAATCAAGGTGCTTGATTTTAACCTTGGGTGTAAAGTTGATCAAAATACATTGTCAATTCTTAGTGTTATAAGGGTGATTGACATCATTTGTAAAGAAGGAAAGGTATCAAATTCATCTCCATTTTCATTAAAACACAGTGCGCTATGAACTAGTGTTGGTGCTACAAGTTGTTAAATGTGCATGCACTGCTAACCCTTTGTAGTATTTAAACCCACTGTTTTGGTGTTATAAACCCTGGTCATTGGTCAATATTGTTATCTCAGGGTCATCTTATAGCCTCCTTTTTCAAACAAGTATTAAAACCCATTGTTTATTCTGCGTTGTGAAATGGTGTTGGCGTTGCAAACCCTCTATTATACAGAGTTGTCTCTTTTGCTTGTCTACATTTTCACTCAGAATGAATTGTTGTCTATTTTATCATTCTTATTTTAATTTGTTCCACTCCATATCATTTTTGTGTATAAATATATGTGAAACCTTAATATGTCATCTCTATAATCAAACCCTAAAATCCATGTTTTACTCTATATTTCACATAACAACTTTCATAAGAGGTTACATGATTTTTTTAAGACATAAATTATGGATAGTCAGCAAAGAAAGAAAATCCACAAGGGGCAAGATATTGTGAGAACATAAAAATATGATTTTTGTCATGGTTTTTGCATGCATTTACAACACTAAGTGGTGATTTCGGATTTTGAGTTGAACCTGGCATCTTTTATATTTTCTCCAATGTTATTTTCATTACTCAAACGTTGTAGCAGGTTTATCATAGGTTTTCAAGGCTTATTGCATGGTTTTGGAATCATTTGAGTTGATTTGGCATGAAATAGGCTACTAGAGGAAAGTTCGCAGTTCCTAGACTCACTGCATTGTGAACCGGTAATTTGGGATAGTTAGTAGCAATTTGCACACAATAGAGTCTTTTTTTAATCATAAATTTTGAATGGTGATGTGGGTTGTTCGTAAATTTCGTGTGGAGAAGCACCATACCACCATTGAGTTTATGACAAAAAATCAGCCCGACCCAGTTCGTAGTTTGGGAGCAAAGTCAAAATTACCACCTATAGGAAAGTTCAAAACACATGTTGTCAAAGGCGCTCCAAACTCTAACAGTTTGATAAATCCACCTTGTTTGGAGGTTGCCACCTGTCAAGAAAGGTTTGAATGACTTCTAAAAGATCATTTATATGCTCAAGGAAACCTGCACATAAGATTTATCTCCATTAAAACCTCATGCAGTGAGTTGTCAACAGATTTATTAATGACTTCCAACAACTTCCTAAAATTTCACAGTTTGTTGGATTTTTGTCTCTTTGATTGTTGCCACCTATCTCCAAGGCCCGGAATCCAATGAAAGAGATGGGATTCGACCTCCTAAGCATATTTTGGATGTTATTTTCTATTTAATGAAGGGGAGAGGGTAGATTTTAGGACTAGAGAGATCTTGAGAGAGTTGCAAGGGCAGTTTATCTGTGTATTTGTAAGCCTGAGGGCATGTGTTATAGGAATTTATGCCATTATATATTCGTGAAAGTTGTGATGCCAGACTATTTTTATCGTGTTTCCATTCTTTCTTATCATCTTTCTTGAGTAATATTTACATACTTTGAAGATCAAAGGATGCCTTTGGTTAGTGGATTCATGAGTTGCAAAGCATTTGCGGTAATTGTCTGTTAATCATTGATTATTGTTCAAGCACTCTTTAATCTATCTTTCAGAAAGGATCTTTTTTATGTGGATATTCTTCTTTTTGTTTACATTCTATTCTTCCATCCGTCCTTTCATAAGCCTTTTTTCTGGTAGGCATGATTTCCTTTGGTCTGTAGAATGTTATGACTCCATTCCCAATAGAATGTATTTGCAAGCAATCTGCTTCCCACCCTTTTACTCTTCTCTTGTTGATCCACCAAGTATAACTTGTTTTAATCATTTAAATCAAATGGGTACTGGGCTTATCCTCTAGCAGTATGAGGGTGACTCTCAGTGCTAACACGAAGAGTCCCAACGCTTAGCCATTTTCATCTTCGCGGACTCACAAACTCATGGATGCACAATTCTATAAGCATCCCTTCATAGGTCCACCCAAGAAATATTGACACTTATATTATTTTGTGAGTTTTTCAGGTTCACAGGCTCGCAGACTTGTAGACCCATTCATCTCACCTTTCCAATCCTTAAACATGATCAGGACCACTCCTTAATACCTCGACTAATTATAAACCTCCATGTGGCTTCCTTGTACACATAAGCTTGTGACATCAACATAACATTAGCATGATGTCATCCCTCCTCTCGCAACGTCTAAGGGATTCCATATCGATCAACGACCGAGATCAAATACCATATGTACTCTGATCAACGGTCGAGATATTTCAAACTTTGGTCTGAAGTCCAAGGTTAAATCAGAGGTTTAATACCTAGTTCACCCAAGGGATTGTGATATGGCCCACCAGACAATCACCGGTTACCATTCATAGGCTGACACCTATCAACTTTTGGACACCTTGGCATGCTAGGTCATAATGTTACACCATGTTGACGTAAATTTTCCTTCTAATATCACTTAAACCAGACCACAATGATCTATAACAGATGCTAAACCTTGATTAATGGTCCATATTAACTCAAGTACATCCTCTACATGCAAGGTAACCTACTTCAATAAAGGGTCTGGATCTATTCACTCTGTCGATCCCATGGTTGTAATTCCTTCAAGCCCAAAACCTAGTTTTTCATCCGATTCAAGACTCAGACAATTCAAGGGTTTTTCTTTGATCTCTTTCTCTTACCTTCAACTATTAACTTACAATCTTCGTTTCCATTCATGCATTTCCCATCATGACGAGGGACATATATATATATATATATATATATATATTGAGAACATGGGAAACATAAAATTAAGTTCATTCTTTTATCTCAGAACATTACAGGCGTTTTGTATTCAATTGTGCAGGGCCTGCACTATTCTTCCCATCCTACTGTCACTTAAATGCAGGAATTTGCAAACACAATAAGCATTATCACTATAAATCAAGTATGCATATGTATATCACAAGTACCAACATTAAATCATGCATTTCAATTCAATTACACAGAGTCTATGACATACTTATCTATTACAGTTGATAGCCGACCAATTGACTTTGGGAATTCTCCTTTCCACCCAACCATAGACTCAAATGCATTCACTTTTAGCATTCTATCCACCACCATGCCAAGCCATGATGTCACTAGGGAATCTCTCTGAGGTTCTCGGTAAGGTTTGAAGATTACTCTCCTTCACTCTACTCAAGGTAGATATTTTCCTTACACCCAAATAGCCCAAGACCCTTTGAGGTTTATCATATGCCTTCCCAACATCAATCTCGTGGCCCTCTTAGCTCAGGTCGCGTTTTTTGGATCTTCTATACTCTAGCTCATAACTCTTCTACAAGTTATTTGATCTTTCTATTGCACACACTAGTGTATTCCTTTCAGCAGCTCCCTTTCTCGGAGGCCCACACGCTCTCTCGTTTTACTCCCTGTGCCTCTCAGGAAGCACCCATTATTGTAATTTTTCTTGCATGCATGAATTGGGAAGGTTCTTGACCTTTCCTTCTGTTTATTCTATTAGAAGCTAACTCATGGGTCAATACTAGGGTCCCTTGGTGATCTTTCCTATCTTCCTCTAGTTCACCACTTCATCTCCCTTATGAGAACCCTCCATACTCCATTCATTGGGGTTGTTGGTTGTTCAACTACCACCCCCCCCCCCCCACCCCTCATTATCTAACTTTTCTTGTTATCTGGGATAAGTGAAAATACTTTGAATGTTTCCAATTAATATTTCCACAAGGTGGCTTGGGGTCCTTTAACTTAATATAACTTCCCCTCATTCCTCTAGTGATATCATGGATAGTATTTTAAGGCTTCACCCATCAGTCAACTATCAATGTTTACAATTAAACAATAATACATTTACAATATTTGCAAGACATTTCATAGAAATCATAAATTACAATTAATTACATGTTGGGGGAAACATGGGTGTTGGTTATCCCTCTTTCCAACTACTTCTTGGGATGACCCAGGTTCATATATGAACAGGTTTCCAACAAAACCCTCTAAAACTATCATCTCTCCTGGTAAACCAGAAGGCAACAAAGCACACAGAATGTACTGTGTAGTTTCATGTGAGATATTTCTATGGGTGAATGCAATTCTCAGGTGCTTACAGTCCAAGAATGAGTAGGGATCTGGGATTCTAATTAATCTTTCTCGGGCCTTCAACTGATTACTCAATCTATTATTCTTAAGATCCATTCATCTGTGAAGCTTATGCATGCATTCTAATAATCTAACTGACCACATATGTGTAAATCAATCATTAATAGGAATTAAATATGATCAACCATTAATAGAAAGTAAACAGACATTCAATTATCACACTGTACACAGGCATTATCACTGAAATTTCATCTGCAACATTGCATGCAAATGGTTACAGAAATACAGCAGTTCCAAACACCTATTAGTTCACCTACACCACCAAAAATGCATTTCCAAGAGGAAAAAACTATACAACTAGATAAAAATTGACATGCGCTGAATCACTAAAGGAAGCACATGCACAGTGCACAGGCCAAAGAAGCCCGTAGAGCTCACAATGCATGATATGCATGACTGTGTACAAGAAAATCTGTGCACTCCTGTGAATGGTGCAATTATGGTTCTTTTCAGCCCCTCAACCACTTATGGATTAGCTCCCAACTTGATTTGACCCTCAGATTTGAGCTGAATCTGAATGGGGGGTTGGTCAAGGACCAAAGGGTGCCCTAAAGGGCCCCTTGTTCATACCAAAAAATAGTTGAATAGTTCCTTGAAGACATGCTATAAATGGAGGCCATGGGTGCACTAAGAATTTCATAGTATTGTTATGCTGCCTCAATCCTCCCTCAAGAATCCTCATTTTTTTTTTGGAGCATTCTAGCAACATTCCAATAGGCCATTCCAATCACCTCTTGAGGGAATAGGCTTGGATTTCTTCACCATTTTCTTTCTTGTTTATCATTGTAAGAAGAGCTATCCAATAGGGCACTCAAGAGCCCTCCCAAGGAGGAAGAGGGGATCCATAAGTCCTCCTTTCTCTACGGTGTTGTGCCAACTAATATAGGTATCCATTGGTGGTATAATCTTGGTCATTTGGTTGATTGATTTTGGTTCAAAGTTTCTTATGCGTTCAAGTTTTATTTCCTTAGTTGTTTTTAGTTTATTTGCTTGTTTATTTCATGTGCTTGGATTATCTAAATCATGCACTAACCTATGTCTTGTCTAACAGGCCCAACTAGACTTGTAAGTGCCCTTGTTTTCTCACCCAAGTGACAAAACGGACACAACAGATTGGCGACCAGACTGGGGACAAGGTATCAATTTCATCCCTATTTGGGATTTTAGAGCAATTTTTTTTGACCCATTTGTTTTGCAGGTACCAAAACCGGCCTAGCCTTACCTGCCAAGAGCCAAGTTTGGAGCTGGAGGAGGATAATTCCACTCAAAATCCCCCCCCCCACCGACATGTATCAAAACGTGCCCAGGTATTTCAGCCCAGAGACGTGCATTCAGATCATTGTGCACCCAAATTACTTATGTTCATTGTGCGCCAAAAGGTCTTTAGTTCTTTGTTAATTCTAGGCATTATGCGCCCACTGTGCCTCTGTTTGAACTGTAACCCACACATATGTCCAGAGTTTCAAAATTGTAAGCGTTTTTGTGATGATTTGAAGGCCCCTAGCCTTCAAAATCTTGCTTTCATGCAATTTTTAAATGCACTCCACTTAGATTCCTTTCCCACATTAAAGGTTAGTCAAACATAGGCACTTAGGGGGTAAAAAGAACCATATTTCTCCTCTTTTTCTTTAGGTTTCCACATGGATGGCTTGTTTGATTTGTAAAAATTAAGTTGAGATTATTTGCTATCACATATAAAAACACTTGCATTGGGACCAGAAATCAACTTTAATCATTGAGTATGCTCTTCTCTCGGACCATAGAGAGATCTTGAGAATTAGAAAGGTGGTTAAGGGGGCATTTAATATCCCTTAAAAAAATATTTAAGAGAGGACAAAGCCCCCCTAAGGCTCCTCTTAGTTTCTTTTGAAAATCATCTTAAATTTGTAAGGGCCCATACATGCCCACATGTTGCAAAAAAGGATAGTTTTTTAAATTACTTTCTTAGTTTACATCACTAGGAGAGTTTAAAATATCAAAGTAGCGGGCCCATACATGCCCACATGCTTTCAATCTAGGATAGTTTTTTCAAATCTTTCTTAGTGTAAACAGCATTAGGGATTTTAAAGGATTGGTAAGGACCCATATGTCCACATGCTAGTTCTTTAGGGATTTTAAAATTCCGCAAGGTTGTACCAATGACATCTAGTAAGATAGGTAATAAAGATTTGTAAGGACCACAGGAAGTCCATATGTTGCAAATTTACACCTAACTTATTAAACTTTGGCACATTTTATCACTTGCTCACACACAAATTCACTCCTCACTCACATAATTTCATCTTGAATTGTGGAGGTTGAAGTAGGTTTTCTCCAAAATAATTATGAAACGTCCCACTATTTCTTGAAGAAATTATCCACACCCACTTAATTCAAACGAGATTGGTTCACACCCCCAAT
>ML778380.1:266264-302614 GCA_009831015.1 Picea engelmannii | reverse complement strand
CCTCACTCACATAATTTCATCTTGAATTGTGGAGGTTGAAGTAGGTTTTCTCCAAAATAATTATGAAACGTCCCACTATTTCTTGAAGAAATTATCCACACCCACTTAATTCAAACGAGATTGGTTCACACCCCCAATCTCTCTACCCACCACATCTAAAAAATTTCTAAAAACTCACTAAGTTTTCCTCCACGGAAGGTGCAAAAAGAAATTTTTAGTCTAGGTAGGATCTCGGGGGTACGCATCTAAATAACCCCCCATTATTTGGTTCTCACATTTTCAAACATTAGAAGTTGACAAATAGGGAACTTTTAAAATCCTCCAAGTCAAGTGTTCCTAACACCATAAGGTAGGGAGATACCCGTGAAGGGTCGAAGACCGAGGTCCGGTTGTTGTGTGTGTCCCCCCTTGAGTCACCCAACTCTTGGAAGGGATCCATCTTGTGACCCATTTTTGAGGCTGAAAATCTAAATGCCGCACTTTGAATGAGATGCCTAGTGGCCAAATTTAGAACATCTACCCAGGTGGCAATTGTGGGATGCAATTGCACCTTGATCGGATTTTTTGTGGCTATCGAGAAATATCACTAGATATTTCGGGATATGCACCCTCTACCCCTCATTATAACTGATTGTTTCATCATTCACTAGTTTTTCTTCTGGTGGCTTCATACCCCACTGTTGAGTGCTCTTGGAAGGTCCAGTTCTATTTGAGAGGAAGGATGATACGTCTTTTTAGGACACAAGCATTTGTTTTGCTTGTTCTCCCATGCGGAAAAAATCCACCTACCCACATGTATTCTTATTTACAGTTGATTTATGTATGATGCTCATTTGATTACATGCGATTGTGAGATATATTGTGAAGGTCCAAATTATACAAGTCTCTTGTTCATTGATTTCTCTCATCACCATTTGCACACATTCACTTTGTTAGTCGGACATCATAGGGGACCCACAAAATCCCTATCATTCCAGACGCTTGCAAAATATCCCTCCTATTCTAGGAGGAGTTCCTAGTCTTGCCAACTCATCGGCTCAACCATCTAACACCCCTGTTAGTGCCACTATTTTGGGATCATCTCTGCTTGGTTCCAACTTACTTGGGTCCACTTCCCAAGGCCATCCATCCACTAGTTCTCCTTCTCAAGGAGGTGGGGGGGAAACTTCTTCTCAAGGGAGAAGTACAACCCCACCAAATCCCCCTCAAGGGTCAGGTCCACTACCTGCTCACACCATGGCTGGAACTGATCCTCCACCACCACCCCCCATGCCATATTTGGTGTCTCTCAACATTCCTAATTTGATTAAACTCACGAATGATCCTATATTGCATGACCCCACATGGCCCAATATGTCTACCAAACTACCTTCAGACATTCCCAAATTTGAAGGAAAATTGGGGGAAGATCCTGCTAACCATGTCATGACCTTCAACTTATGGTGCTCTTCAAACAGCATCATGGATGACTCCATTCGCTTAAGGTTATTTCAGTGCACACTCAATGGTCCATCTGCCAAATGGTATGTGGACGAAAAATCAGGGTCCCATGTGACTTTTGAATCCTTGGCCAAATCATTTTTGGCTTTCTTTCAACTACCAATTCGTCATGACACTGGTCTAGAATTTCTCTCTGAGTGCAAACAAACATCAACTACAGATATTTCTAGCCACATTCACGAATGGCATCGGCGATGTAGTTTATGTAAAGAAGAAACCACCAAAGAACAACGTCTCGATTGGTTTATCAAATCACTCATATCTATACTTGCCAAAGATGTGGCATCCACCTTCCCCCAAACCGAAGAGGAAACCATCAACAAGGCTCAGCAGTATGAACTCATTTATGCTCAGTCAGGTTACTGATACACAGTAATACCTGATACACCACGATCCCTACCATTCGGCCAGGACAAACCTAGGATATCCCATGCGGAATATGGATTGATTGGTACCACAACACACCACAACTCGTACATCCAACCACCACCTATTTACGGTACACCCCAATATTCGCCGATATATGGAGGTCCATCTTATTACCCTCCTCCCCTTTATCAACAGTCATATCATGTTTCTTCCCCTCCACCCATGAGTGGACCTTTGTCGACACCCATCATGTGCTCAACTTCTCAACCAAGTTCAGGTTCCCCTTCTACCTCAGCATATAACCTGAGCACTAGTGAAAGCGCTATGCCTTCCTATGCACCTATTATAGAAATATTTTCCTCACCTTATGCAATATTTGACATAAGGCCTTTTTCCATTTCCCTATGCAGACTTAGCATCCCTTTTTGATGAATCTAGAGCTAAAAATACATATTTTTCCACATGTATGCACCTTGCCTACTATATAAGATGCATATACACAGGCTGCTCTACTACATCTCGTGTACATCAGGATTTGTGACAGAAAATAAAAAAATGGAGTTGGGTTTCCATGTCACGACAGGAGATCTCTGATCCTTGGCCTTCCATATACTGGAAACATTCTGACTCATCCCTTCAGTTCCATTTGAAGGATATAAATGAGTCAATTCCGAGCTATGGAAAGGGGGAGAAAACATTCAACTTTGAGAGCAAAGTTACTCTGGAGAAATTACTACTTCATATTGAATCTGCATCCCTTTGTCCTTAAAGTATGAACACAATGTTCAGCCCCCAAGCTCTTCCCTTATTGTTGGAGAACCTCATTGTCTCCTTTATATGATCTTGCCTTTGGTGGAGGATTGAAGTGGTGGAGGCCTAGCTGGAAGGAACTTAGTTTATTAGTTCTGAACCATACCAACACGAAAGTCTGTAATGTTATCACTTATGTTGATCATTTATTAATAGAAATACTCCTTTCCCATCCTATTGATATCATGCAAATATATGATTATTATCCATGGGCATATTTTTTTTGTTTATTAATGGATTATGCTATATAATGTGCTAGCCTTGTATATTATCACTATATGCTTGCTCTGCTTGTTTGTTGAGAACTTGTTGCAGGTATAAAGCTTTGGGTCGAAGTGCTCAATGGTGGACATCATCAAACGTTTGGACGAGGTAGGCCTCTTTCTTATCTCACTTGCACATTGGTTTATATAGCATGTGTTGGAATTGAGTTGATTTCTGTAGTCATACCTGTCTGTTGTGGTTTACCCTAGCCATAGAGAGTTTTTCCCTCGTAACAGAATTGGCGACCGTACTGGGGAGAGATATTCTTTCTAAGGGTTGGAGTACTTTTTCTACTTGCATTTCTCTCTCTCCTTTTTGTTTCTTATCGTATCATTGCTTGATAGATTCTGTTCACTCTGGGTCTGAGTTTTCAACCTTTCTTCCTTGCCTGGCCTTGTTTTGAAGCATATACATGCCTTTTGCCTTGACAGTCGCGTACATACGTTGGTTGCCTCCTTGCAAGCTGCGTATATACACTATGTTTTCCTGAACAATCACATACACGTTGTTTCCTAGCCTGTTTGCTTGGTCTGGTGTTTGCTAGGTGGGATTTGATGATTGTTGAGCCTTCTTAGGTCTCTGTAGTGCCTGTTAAGCGTATCTGGGATGATAGGAAGCCTGTCTGGAGTTCAATTTTTGAGCAGAGTATTTCTCATCTTTTCATTTTGATTGTCCTTGTACTTTGGGTTGTGTGCTTTGCTTCTTGGTATTCTACTTGAGCTATTTCATTTATACACAGTAGAATTTATATATCAGGTTTCTTATCAGTCCATGCATTTTCTTTTTAGTATATTGAAAATACAAAAAAAAAAATAGGCATTTTGCATTGCTTGGCATTTTTTGTCTTTTGAATCTTGATCATTATCTTAGCGCATTTAGTGAAAGATTGCATTTTACTTCAAAATTGCAGAGTTGAAATTGAAAATTGCATTGTTTTTATAAGCATATCATCCATTGAAAAGTTAAAGTTAGACTTTGCATTTCATATTTACTTTTCTTGCAGAGTCATAACATCATGAGTTTCACTTCCATACATTTTTGAGTAATCACAGCCAATAAAATTTATGCTTTAAATTAAAATTGATTAGTCACGATTTTATTTTCTAGGGTGCGCAAACTAGTCTAGGATTTAGTGCCTTGGAATAGGATTTTGTGAGTAAACTTCTTCAAGGCAATTAAATCAAAATATGTGTCTAAGAAAGGGAGTTTATATGTCCATTTTATAATTGGTAATATCGGGAGGCTACGCTCACATCGGAGTTAATCACGAGGTCGCGCAAAGTTGGTTGAAGGGATATCCCCCGGATACTCGCCTAGCATCAAAGATATTTCTGTGGATTTATTCATATCTGGGGATATTTCTAGTGCCCTTACCTCTGTGAGAGGTGGTTCTTTCAAGGTTTCGGGCTTTGCTACCTTGAACATATGGTGATTCGGACTTACGAATGCTCTCTTGTGCATCAGTTATACAGTGGTTTATTAGTTTCTTGACTTGGGTATCTCATAGGTTACTTACAGGGGTTATTCTGCAAGAACCCTGGGTCAGATAGGGCTTGGACAACACACAACCTTTATGGAGGATTACCTCTCTGGGGGGGTCTGACTGAATGGTTGTTAAGCCCGTGAGGGCCCCTATAACTGATTATGTTACCTTCGATCTTTAGCGGGGAGTCTCAGGCCCCTCTTGGGCGAGACATACCTTCTTTAGGGAGGGAGGCCACTCAACCACTTTAACCTGTTTGCATGCATATTGGTCGTTTGACTTTTGGTATGCTCTTTGACTACTAGTTGGCCTTAGGAGTCTATATTGAGTTTCATTATCATGGATATTAGTGGAGTTTCTTTTGCTCCCTCGTTTACTGCTACCCACCCCATGATGCCTACTCATTTCATGGGGACAGATCCTTCCACTTTTCACAATGGTATGCATAACTATAACACTCAGTCCATGCCTTGGGTCTCTAGTCCTTCTTCTATTGATATGCCTTCACCCGTGCAATCCTCTCCCTGGTCCACGTATATGAATCCCAACATTAGATCTGGAGGCACCATGGATCCGATGCTTGTTTCTTTGTTTGATATGAGTCAGGTTCCTCAACCAACTCTCCCTATGGGAGGTTGGAACCTTCCATCTTATGGATCCAGTACTAGTTATGCTATTTTAGGAGCCAGTGCTCAGATGGGTTCTTATTCTACTTATTACACCCCATCCATGTATCCTTCGTCCGCCATGGCGGTTCCTTCGAATACTTTTCCCATGGCAGGTCTGCATGTGCCCCCAGGTATTTCGTATGGGGAGAATCAGTTTTACAGTTTGGGCTATCCTCTTTATGGGACCCCTTCATAAGGGAGCAACATATATCCTCACTCGAATAATTCTTATCATGCCTCGGTCTCCTCATAGACCTCGATAATGATGCCTGTACAAGCCTCTTCGAACCATTTTGGTGGAGGATACCACCTTTCTGGGTAGGGACAGGGGGTAAACCAGGAGCCTTCCTGACCTGCAATGTTTCAAAGCCAATATTTCCCTGGACCTTGGCATCAAATGTTGCATTTCACCGCCAGCCTATTCACTATCATTCATACTGGTGCTCCATCACCAGCCTCTTCCAGTCATGTCAGATATGGGTCAACATCTTCTGCAAATTATGTTGACAGCCCGCAACTAACCTCTGCCAATCATGTTGGGGGCACCACCCCATTCACCATGAATCATACCAATGTCACATCTCCAACCTCCATTCATCATGTAGGAGATGACTCTCTCACCTTTGCCAGTCATGTCAAGAGCATGTCACCATTCATTGTGAATGATGTTGGGGGCATTAAGAAGCCTAGATGTCTCAGACGTAAGCCTAAATTCCTTTGCAGGACTTGCGAAGGAAATCACCTTACTCGTTTATGTCTGGATACTGTCGAGGTACTAGAAGTGTGGGGCTCACCCAAAGGCCCTTTAGATTCTGATACATCGGTGGTTTCCCCACACCCTATTCCTCCTTCGATCGACTTGACGCTATCCTCTCCTGACCTCACCCCTATTGTCGAGGGTGATGTGTCCCCTATCCATGTTACCGTTCATCCTCTTCAACCTAGATTTCAAGAGGTAGTCATACCAATGCAATATCTGGTCAATCCCACCCTCCTTGTGGAGGGTAATGCATCCTTTAGTCATGTCATCAGCATTCTTGATCCTACCCCTTCTGAATGAGAGAGATTTATTCTCTCCCCAAGTACTCTCCCTCCAAATCTCGAAGAGGTTCCCTTCGATTGGGATAGCCTTGTGGGGTATCCCATACCCCCACCTATGTATTTTCCGATAAGAGACATTATTCAAACCATCACGAAAACTGTATACTTTGTTAGCACTGTATCCTCCTTGACTTGGAGAGCTTTGGGTTTTCCCAAGATTTTGTTGGCTATTTGTAAGATACTGACATTCCACAAAAGGTCGATATGGGAGCCTTGGCCTCCCCCATTACATGTTTATTAGAACAACATCCATGAGTCTAATTTAATCTCCTTTTCGACTCGTATAAAAAGCGAAAAGACTGTCGAGTGGTGTGTCCCTTTCACACTCGTTAAATTGGACTAGAAATGTCATGATTCTTAGTTAATCTCTTTTCTAACTCGTTTTCAAAAAGGGAAAAGATTGTCGAGTGAACTTGTCTTTTTCACACTCATAAATTGGATTAGAAAGGACGTCTATTTGGTACAAGTTTACCCCTTTTTCACACCAAGTAGACTAAAAGACACAAAAAAGGACATTTTTTAGCGTCAAGTTGTGTTTGCATCTCATGCCCTTGCTTGTAGTATTGAGCCTTTAGCCAGTTCTCACTTTACGTTATAAACCATTTGCCTCAGCAGTTTTTTCATCCTCAACCAAGCAGAGCCTTGTTTATATCCTTCGCAATTTGACACCCTATACCCAGGAGGGAACATCGCCCCGAGTGTCCATCTCTCACATGCATTTCCTTGCATTGAGCATAGGTATGTTCCACTGCTAGAACAAGTTTTGCTTACTTGCAACACTCATTTCCTCCTCTATATCATAGCATTCATTTGTTATGAAAAAAAAAAAAAAGACGGGCGAGAAGGGAGTATTATCTTATATTGGAAACAGTCGTGTCGCCTTTTAACGAAGCACAAAGTTATTCAGTCCATTTGTCACCATAATTTTGGGTTTAGCATGGCCCTAGGAAGCTGAGCTTGTTACAGAGTCTTCTCTATCGAATGGTTACTCTTCCAGTCCCTATGGAGAACATTATTGATGTCTTCTGCATCTCATGGTTTCATCATCAAGTCTATGTTTCCAGAGTCTTCCATATTTCTCTTTCTCTTGTTCAAAGGAAGTCTATCAACCTGTGTCGGACACTCCTCAAAACTCTTGACTTTGCATGTTGACTATACCCTCAGTTTGTCTGAGAGTCACATGATATTTTGGTCCTATCATGCACCATGGCCCTATTTTCATCATTGGTAGGTAACCTCGTACCCAACAGTCAACATTTCATCATTGGTCGTTGACTAGGTGGTTTCCCTTGTGTTCGACAGCAAGACATCTATTCACATGTTGGGATTCGTGCAGTGTCTTGGATGCCATTAGCCTTATTGGTGGTTTCCTTGCCTTTTTCAACAGTTTTCATCATTGGCTGCTATTCAGAGGGTCTTTTTCATGTATCTCTTGCGTTTGGCACATGCGAAAGATGCACAGGGTTGTTGGTTCGTGAACATGTTCTTCGTCTGATTTCCACCAAATTATGAAGCTCCTACTTTGTTCCTCATGCTAACTGATGAGAGATGCCTTAATTCTCTCCTTTCAGCGGGTCTCTTTCCATCGACTTCAACTCATTTATTCTGGATATGGGACCTAGAGTCTTATGGGTACCTTGAGGCTTGCAGTCATTAGTGGCAGGCTCTCTCTCCATCAATAGTTGGGCATACATCAATGTCTCCTGATCGATGGATTCTTCAGGTGTTCAACACTGACTCCTTTATACACATTTGTAAGAATGTACTCGGTGCCTTGATACCTACTTTAATTATCGGTAGGTTGTCTCACATTTGTTAACAATATACATCAATGATCGGTAATGAAACGATGTCTCATTATGTTCAACCTCAACTCCTTTATTCACATGATGTAGACTTGCACCTTTGGTGGATTGTCTAGAAGACTTGAGGACATCATTTTGTGGCCATAGCTTTCCTGAGTTGTTGCTTCCTTTTCATTGGACCAGTACTTATATGACTTCAACGATCATGGGAGATCAAATTGTACTACATTGTATACAAATATCTTCAGATTGGTTTTGAGACTAGTTCTATTGGGCCTTGTTCCTAACTATGACTTCTTTTGGAATGTAACTGCATTTATGTTTGCCTATTCATGGCCATGGACACATTTTTGGTATCTTTTCCACATGGATCTGTAGTGTATTCTATTGGCAGCCATGTATGTAAAGTCAATACAAAATGTAATGAGAAACTAGTCTTTCCAATTGGGTCCCCGTCACTCCACTTATGGGTTGTTTATAATGTATTTCAACCATCGTAGATACTCCTCTGTTATCACACATTTAGGGGCATCTTTTATAGCAAGATTTGCCTCACCTTATGCAATATTGCACAGAGGGCCTTTTTCCATTTCCCTATGCATACTTAACATCCCTTTTTGATGAATCCAGAGATAAAAATACATATTTTTACACATGTATGCACCTTGTCTACTATAAAACATGTGTATACGCAGACTGCTTTACTACAGCATGTGTACATCGAGATTTGTGCCAAAAAATACAAAAATGGAGTCGAGTTTCCATGTCACGACAGGAGATATCTGATCCTTGGCCTTCCATATACTGGAAACGTTCGGACTCAGCCCTTCAGTTCCATTTGAAGGCTATAAATGAGCCAATTCCAAGCTATGGAAAAGGGGAGAAAGCATTCAACTTTGAGAGAAAAGTTACTCTGGAGAAATTACTACTTCATATTGAGTCTGCATCCCTTTGTCCATAAAGTTTGAACACAGTGTTCAGCCCCCAAGCTCTTCCCTTATTGTTGGAGAACCTCATTGTCTCCTTTCTATGAGCTTGCCTTTGGTGGAGGATTGAAGTGGTGGAGACTCAGCTGGAAGGAACTTACTTTCTTGGTTCTGAATCGTGCCAACACGAAAGTCTGTAATGTTATCACTTATGCTGATCATTTATTAATAGAAATACTCCTTTCTCATCCTATTGATATCGTGCAAATATATGATTATTATCCATGGGCATATTTGTTTTGTTTATTAATGGATTATGCTATCTAATGTGATAACCTTTTATATTATCACTAAATGCTTGCTTTGCTTGTTTGTTGATAACTTGTTGTAGGTATAAAGATTTGGGTCGAAGTGCTCAACGGTGGACATCATCAAATGTTTGGATGAGGTAGGCCTCTTTATTATCTCACTTGCACATTGGTTTATATAGCTAATTTTGGAATTGGGTTGATTTATACAATCATACCTATATGTTGTGGTTTACCCTATCCATAGAGAGTTTTTCCCTCGTAACTACACCCTAAGGATCGTTTCCACAAAAAAATCTGTATTTTCCATTTCCTGGTCCTCCCCAACCAATTGCTCCTCCACAAGGACAACCACACGCCGATGTTAACTTTGTTCAGCCCTCTCCATTCAACAATTTCATACTTTTGAACAATTGAATACAAAAACTCTGTTCCATCAGCCGAATAATGCCAAGAAGAAAGGAAAAAACTGAAACAATAATAACCTAGGACCAGGGGGAAATAACCCCCAACAAAACCAATGTGCTGGGGGAAACCAGAATTAGGGTAACCAGAACCCCCAAGGGGAGAATAATAACAAACGCCAAGGAAGGAACAACAACAACAATCTCCGGATGAACTTCCTTTGTGCTCTTTGCGGTGAGCATGGACATTACACTCACCATTTCCCCCAAATTGTCGACTTCAAATGGATGAAAGATTCCATGAACACAACACATCCTCTAGTGTCGCCTGCCCCTCAGCAAGCCCCACAATAGTATTTACAACAACCACCCCCAGTAGTGTTGCAAAACCCTATTCCACACCAAGGTGTGATGAATACCCAATAGGAGATACATCCTGTCCCACCACAAATGGGACAATATCAAAACCCTAGAAATCTGGCAGATCACAATATCCTCCTCACTAGCGAAAATAAATCCTTCTGCAAATGTGTGGTCTTCAATACAACGCGCCCCATGAATCTACTCCCACCACTTCGGAATCATCTCTAGCTATAGCTGGACAACCCTTGATGATTCCACTCCCTACCACTGAACCCACCATTTGTATACCTTGCATCCCATTACGATGGAATGTCAATAACCCTCAGGCTAGGGCAGCACACAATTACAGTCTGGTCGATGACTTGGCACAGTCCCATGCACCCATGTCTGTATTGGAGGTTCTCCAAACTTGTCCCACTCAATGGAAATCCTTACTTTCTGCCTTGGGGCAGTCGACCTAGCTAATACTAGACTCATCACATTTGATCTATATTGTGGGGAACCTCATCTCCTTGCTTTAGTATCTTTCAAGATACCAGTCAAGATTCAGAACATCACGGTTCATTGATGTATCATTGATGAAGGTGCATCCACATGCATCATGTCCAAAACGGTATGGAAAAAACTTGGCTCCCCTGAGCTAGTACCATATGCCATCACTTTGAGAGCTTATTATGATCGACCATCCTCCCCTGAAGGGTTCTTTCAAAATGTCCCCGTTGAACTCAGGGGAAAAACCATCCTCATCAACATTGAGGTTATCGATGCCCTACTCGATTACAATATTTTGTTTGGATGTAGCTACATGTACGCTATGAAGGCAGTAGCCTCTTCTATGTTTCGAACGATGATGTTCCCCCACAATGCAAAAATCATCACCATAGACCAAGTTTCACATTACAAGCCTAACCACTCCGTCAACATAGATAACATCTTGCCTCTTGTTCGCACTATTTTCGACGCATATCCACTCATGGATATCGGCCTCGGAATTTTAAAGGACTCATCCTTGCTGGGGGCATACCATGGAGCACCATCGCTCATACACCCCTCAGCACAAGTGTCTGTCATATATTCTAATGGAACTAAAAATGGAGATACCATTCCTCCCACTGAGGCTTCTCCAGCCCTCGACATCCCACCAGTTGAAGAAATTCTACCTCAAGAATTACCTGAGAACCCTACGACACCACTTATCCCTGATTTCACCCTTCCCCAAGGGAAAATCCCGGTTTGGGAAACAGTCCCCCAAGCCATTACTCAAATCCCCTTCTTCTACACCTCACCGAGAGTACAAGATTTTTAAGTAGTCGCAACGCTTATCCTTCCCAACATGGTGCTCGCCATCCCTGTATAGTATCTATACCCACCGTCGATGGTTCCTCAACCATCCCTCCCTCCTCAATCAGAGGGAATCCCAATGCAGATTCCAGTACTAACTCCGGCCACACCATCCTCACCCCTAATTGCCAGCACCAGTGCTACGGCTGGGGCAGACGAAAGAAGAAAGAGCCTACCTCTCCACTTCCTCCCCAAGTTCAACCTCCTTTCCCACTCTATGAAAGAGAGGGACACCCCACGAATAAATGTCCTTCCCTTCATGAATTACACAATATGATTCAACGCCCTCGAGCAACCCCATCGCTCACTGCTTCACCAAGCACACCTAGTACTACCACAACGTCCCCTACTACAGGAAGTAAAGTGCTACGAACCAAATTTGTGTGTGCCATCTATTCAAAGTATGGCCACTACACTCATCATTGTCCCGCTCTACATTAGTTTCGACAGACACTAACAGAGGTACGCCAAACCTTTCAGCAAGAGTCCTCTCCACTGACACCTTCAGGTACACATGTCACTGACATCCATTATGTCTCGACCTCAGCCATCGAATGGATGAGATTCCCTTTCTCTCTTTGTGACTCACTTGCTCATTTCACATACCGATGTCCTTTGATTATTGAGTATCGACGTCGTCAATTAACTCTTATTCAAAATCATTCGACTGCCTCCCCTCATATGATGTAAGTGACTCCCCCCATTCCTTCTCCAGATATTGTTCACATCACCTCCCCTGAACCTGACTCACTTCCCATCCCTCCATGGTTCATGAATAGAATATTTGAGGATATTCCCCCAAATCCTCCCAACTCTCTGGTTTATTTCCCCCAGGAAATCTTACCCCCTACCACAGTTTACAACCCATAGTGTCTGGACATTTGGTTTATGTCAAGTGAGCCATCACACCATATTTGCGATACCCCCTCTACATATTCACCACTTGAAGACAATCACACAGTAACAGTCACCCCTGTTACCTCCCTGGATCCCCTATATTCTCGCATTTTCCACTGCGATGAAGATATCCTGGAGGAACTCTCTACCCCCGATTTCCCATGGAATGTGCTCCATCACAAAGTGATTTTTATATCATAGGAAGCCTTTGACCCTCCTAGCCAAGCCTCCATATGTGCAATCGAAACCAAGTATTTTATTCCATTGGGGAATATAGACTGGTTCAAAAACCCTATCCCTACCCCTGATGCTTTTGAAGAAGGCAACATGGCCAATATTTCCCCCACTGTCAAAATCGACATTTCCATCAAACCAGGAATCATCGAGGAAATCACCATTGGTGTCGCATGCTCCCCTGAGGAACTCACAGCTTACAAAGCTCTCTTTCAGGAATACCGATATTTTTTTTCCTGGTCATATATGGCGATGCATGGCCTCGATCTTTCTATAGTCAAACATCGCATCAACACATGGCCAGATGTTTCCCCAGTACGTCAAAAGAAACGCCCACTTCACCCATCCAAAGTCGTGGCTATCAAAGACAAAATTGACAAGTTACGTGTTGCAGGGTTCATATACCCCATCATGTATACCTCATGGTTCTCCAACCCCATCCCCATTAACAAAAAACAAGGCATTATTCACTTCTGCACTGACTTTCGCGATCTCAACCATATAGTCCCTTTTTCCAAACTTCCACACTCAGTTACAAGAGCTCAGAGTCTTTGTTTCCCGATATGTCTTCAACCATGGGATCAGGGTCCCACTGCCTACACAGTCACATTCCCCAGGTCACTATCTGCACTCGGCCCCAGGGGAGAATTTTTCTCACATCACGTCCAGGTATGCATGTTCATGTTCAAAATTATCAAATAACTGTTATATGTTCTTTATATTCAGATATTGTTCACATCGAGTATTTGGTTTTAATGTGTGTAGGTACTTGGTCATCACAAACTAGCGCAGCCCCTTTAGGTATATGATCAACATTGGCATGTAATCATTCCCTCTGAATATCAAGTGCATCTCCCAATCACACCCTCTGACATTCACCTTTAGGGTCCCTACATCCGACTCTACAATACTATCACCTACGCTGCATTTTGGTATTGTCACCCAGTAGCACTCTCCCCCACATGAGTTGTCCCATTCATAGTCCCCCTTGGGACTTTGACAATCATGCTACTTTATCCCCCTAGGGATGGGAGTCTCGATAGTCTTACGCATTTCCGAGAATCAGACACATACTCCTTCTCATCATTTTTCTAGCTTTCCCAATGGAATCCCAAGTTATCTCATCCCGATTCTATTTTGAATGTGCCTCCGCAGTATCATTAACCCTCCATTTCATCCACAATCAGTTTGTCCATCTGCATATTTCCCTCCATTCATTTACCTCATACAAAAACCCACCCATGGGGCCCCTACCCTCCACCAGTTCTCCACACAACTTGCGCCCTCACAGGCCAAGCCATCTTGCATTCGGGCACCCATTTTTGTATCTGTACACTCATCCCAAATTATTCTTTATTTATTTGGTAATTGTAAAAATCCTTTGTTTCATTTACTTAGGTTTTTGTTGTCACCCTTGATGACCTTCTTTTTCTGGAAAAGCAAACCATGTCGCCCTTGGTTGGGGCATTCACTATCCTCTACTCATGTTGACATCGTCCATAAACTCTGAGTATCCCACAGTCCATGTACCCCTGATCTCTGAGTTTTTCCACTTTGTCACGCCTCTGGCACAATTTAACCCCATGTCTAGTCATCCCCCTAATGCTAGATACAGTTTCACGGTTGCTACCAATCATCCTTCAAACATACCCCCAACCAAGGGAAGTCTTGAGTCTCACCACATCTTGACTTCGTTCATGTTCCCTATCAATTATTGATCTTATCTAGTGGATTTCATGAATCCCTTTGCTTCTTGGAGTCACGTCTTCCTTTTTGTCGAAATCAAAATAGTTTTCAGAAGGGCAACAGTTTCTTGACTCTCATTACCTTTACAATGAGGAGTCTCAGATGACACAGAGACAACCATCATTTCTCTCTGATGTTGTTGACCCCCATAACATTCGACTTCAACAAAATCTCATGTTACGGTGGGTCTTACTATGCGGCTATTGTAGTTTTTTTATACCAGTCGAAGACCTTTGAATTTGTTAAGCCATCAATGCCTATGAGTCATCGACACTTCTTGCAGGCGTCCTTACCTCTTTTCAAAGTATGTTCACCATCATAATTGTCATCTATCATTATCAAACCACCTCGAAGGGCACTGCAATTATCTACATCAGTATTCAACTTCAGTTACTATCTTACATTTTGAGTTACATGACATGAGCATGGGGCATGCCCGCCTCGTTTGTATACAGATTTTATTTTCTCTCCCTAGAGAAAGGTTTGGGTCCCATAGTTTCCCCTCTCACTTCGATGGATTGCTCTTGTAGTTCCTATCAGCACTCTTCCTTACAATGGCACTCTCAGTAGAAGAAACATTGATGTATTTCAGCTATACGTATGCTCCTAACCTCACACATCAAGGGGCATCTGTTATCACTGAAATTTCGTCCACAACATTGCATGCAAATTGTTACAAAAATACAGCTCCAAACACCTATTAGTTCACCTGCAGCACCAAAAATGCATTTCCAAGAGGAAAAAACTATACAATTGGACAAAAACTAACATGTGCTAAATCAATAAAGGAAGTGCGCGGGCCAAAGAAGCCCGTAGAGCGCACAATGTGCCATATGCATGACTGTGTACGAGAAAAGACGCACACTCCTATGAACGATGCGTTTATGGTTCTTGTCGGCCCCTCAACCACTTATGGACCAAGTCCCAACTTGATTTGACCCTCAGATCTAAGTTGAGTCCGAATGGGGGTTGGTTAAGGACCAAAGGGTGCCCTAAAGGGCCCCTTGTTCACACCAAGAACTAGTTGAATAATGCCTTGAATACATGCTATAAATGGAGGCCATGTGTGCACTAAGAATTTAAGAATTTCATAATATTGTTATGTTGCCTCAATCCTCCCTCAAGAATCCTCTTTTTTTCTGGGAGCATTCTAGCAACATTCCAATAGGCCATTCCACTCACCTCTTGAGGGAACAAGCTTAGATTTCTTCACCATTTTCTTTCTTGTTTATCATTGTAAGAAGAGCTCTCCAATAGGGAACTCAAGAGCCCTCCCAAGGAGGAAGAGGGGATCCATAAGTCCTCCTTTGTCTACGGTGTTTTGCCAACTAATATAGTTATCCATTGGTGGCATAATCTTGGTCATTTGGTTGATTGATTTTGGTTCAAAGTTTCTTATGCATTCAAGTTTTATTTCCTTAGTTGTTTTTAGTTTATTTCATGTGCTTGGATTATCTAACTCATGCACTAACCTCTTTCTTGTCTAGCATGCCCAACTAGACTTGTAAGTGCCCTTGTTTTGCTCACCCAAGTGAAAAAACAGACACAACAACAGGTTTTACCGTGGTTCACCCCCTCTTGGGCTACGTCCACAAAGATTTGGCTTCTTAGGCTCTTTTAATATGTTTTCTGCAAAATATGGCGCCGCGCGCACTACAATTCCGTTCATACAATCATGAACAAGGTTCCACAACCTCTATGAGGCAGACTATATCACACCAGGCTCCTCGACCTATGATCTAACCCTCAATATCTCGCTACTTTAATCTCCTACAGCTCAACAACTTACAAAAATGTATCACAATAGCTCAAAATCTGAACAACTACTTGGAACACTCTTTGACCAACATTACTCTGTAATCAACAGAACCCTGACCTAGATCTCCTAAGTTCTTATTTATATTGTTTTACAAGATCATTGGTCATTACAATATCTTTCCAAAACCATAACCCTAACATGGTTAGGTTTTCCTGCCTGCACGCCTTGCATGATTTCCTCCCTTGCATGTGGCTTTCCCTCGCAAAGGAAACCCCCTCGACAACCACCCAAAAGGAAACAGGGCCACCCAAACAGCCAATTATACACACATGGGGGTCGCGCAAGAAGGCCAAGGTGCACAAGAAGCTGCCAAAGTACATGATTACTGAGGATGACGCCAACCTCGTGGCAGAAAAAGTTCAGGACCATGCAGTTGAGAAGTTCAAAGAAGCCCATCATCAAAGAGGTCAGATCCAAAATGAGTTGGAATACATAAGGCACGTCCTAGACCAGATAAGAGCAATGTAAATGCCTGAAAGGGGAACAGAGACCTTCCCCACGGCAACAGAAGCATAGGAAAGGACTGCACCAAGTGAGCAAGATACCATCCAAACCATAGCACAGGAAAGCTCGGACATCCAAGTCACATACATCATGCTGCAAATGGATGAGACCGTAGCCTGGACACCACTAAAGTATCTAGCACATGTAGAGTTGTTAATGGCAAGGATACCAACCAAGTCATTATACAAGCTTCAAGTCAGTGTCATGTAGGAAGTGCAGTCACGCACAAGGACCAATGCGGTAGAACTACAACACACAAATAATGGAAAGGAAACCTTAGAACTGGTAGTCGAATAGTTCAAGATTGAAACCAAGAAGAAAAAATAATGCACAAATGGAATGGAACAGGGTCTGACAATAGTGTATAATCGCATCCCTGACACCGTGCAAGCAAAGAACAAAATCACAGAGGAGAAGATCAATCTCATTGCACAAAACATCGATCAGTACAGGCAAGAGATTGGGGAGATGATGTAAAATATTCACCCTATGACTCCTCCCGAGGTCCGAGAGAAGAGGAAGAAATAAGTTGCACTCCACATAGAATAATTGGAGAAACAAGCAAGAGCAACAGAAGAATTATTCAACATATTCTCCTAGTTGTGGACAATCCTAAAAGAGGATGAGAAATTCCAGCAGTGCGACATGGATGAGGAAAGACTTAGCGCGGCCATACAGGAGCTCATACAAAGGCATAATGAAATGAGAATTATGGAGTGCTTGAAAGGAAATCAGGACTTGAAGAAGCAGTAGTCCGAGTTGAAAGCAGTGCAGATGCAAAAACAAGAAAGACAAGTAGAAGTGGAACCACTCCGGGAACAAGTAGTGCAGATGATCACACAACTGGAGGAGGAGGAGAATATCATGGCACAGGAACACACAAAGAGCACAACACTAATCCATGAGGATATCACAACGTAGTAAGTAGAGGCACTGACAGGAAAAGTCACGCAAGTCCAGGCAAGAGGAAGGGAATTTGTAGACAATTTCCACAACCTAGCAGAGGTTGTTCAAGGAGTGTGCATTGCCTAGGTGGATTGGGATGAGCCACATGTCAGTGTTGGGGGTTTATTGGTCACATGCATATTTTCAGGAAATACCTATTTTTGGAGGATAAAACCCAATTTTGGAGAAGAACAGTTGGCAGGAAAAGCATCACGTGCAAGGGAAAGCCGCATGCAAGGGAGGAAATCATGCAAGGCGTGCAAGAAGGAAAACCTAACCATGTTAGGGTTATCATTTTGGTAAGATATTTTAACGACCAATAAGCTTGTAAAATAGTATAAATAAGAACCTAGGAGGTATAGGTCGGGCTTTTGTCAATTAGAGAGTATTGTTGGTCGAAGTGTGTTCCAAGTAGTTGTTTGGGTTTTGAGCTATTGTGATACATTTTTGTAAGTTGTTGAGTTGTAGGAGAGTAAAGTAGCGAGATCTTGAGGGTTAGAGCATAGGCTGAGGAGCCTGGTGTGATCTAGTCCGCCTCACAGAGGTTGTGGAACCTTGTTCATGATTGTATGATCAGAATTGTAGTGTGTGTGGTGCCATATTTTGTAGCAAACATAATAAAAGAGCCTAAGAAGCCATATCTTTGTGGGCATAGCCTAGGAGGGGGTGAACCATGGTAAAACCTATGTACTATGTGATGATTGAATGTTTGTTTACTATCTGTTAATGGTTGATCATCTTTAATTCATGTTAATGATTGATTTACACATATGTGGTCAGTTAGATCTATTAGAATGCATGCATAAGCTTCACAGATGAATGGATATTAAGAATAATAGATTGAGTAGTCAATTTAAGGCCTAAGAAAGATTAATTACAATCCTAGATCCCCACTCATTCCTGTACTGCAAGCACCTGATCATTGTAGTCATCCATAGAACTATCTCGGGTGAGACTTTGCAATACATTATGTGTGTTGTGTTTCCTTCTGGTTTACCAGGAAGGCTGATAGTTTTAGAGGGTTTTGTTGGAAACCTGTTCAGATCTAAACCTGGGTCAGCCCAATAAGTATTTAGAGAGAGTGATAACCAACAATGGGTGTTACACTCTATGCCTAAGTGTTGTAACAATGTCTTTAGACACCACCTCTATTCTTCGAAATTTTGCCCCTCTTCGATTTTCTGTTGTACTGCAATCCTTATTTCATATCATGTTCCATTTTATTCCCCAAAGGGACAAAGGCATGGAATGAATGAAGTCCAGTAGACTTGTTGTAGCTCAAAATAAGCAAAGTGGAGTTGAAGATGCAATCCAGGAGGCACATTTACAACTATTTGATGGTTTGGAGATTCCATTATCACAATTGGAGGTACTGGAGACACAAATCAGAGACTACCTTTCTAACCTTGTGTTGGATCCTTTGAGGGAAGTGGTGTAACCTTAGGGACTAAAATTCATAGAAGGGGGTACACTTCCTTGTGTTGTGAAGTTTGAAGTGAATGGGATCCTATTGGTTGGAAGTGTTGTGGGAATTGACAAATTGTGAAAGTTGTTGCAGCTGGAGCTCTTGCAGCCAGAAATATGAGACTTCCTAGTTGGTATGTGCTAGAGCCTTGGAGGGAAGTGGTACAACCTAAGGTATTGTGTGGTAAATAATGGGGTACACTTCCTTGTCTTGTAAAAACTGAGGGGAATGAGAGGTTGTTGGTTGGAAGTGCTACAAGAATTATGAATTGTAAAAATCATTATTTATGATTTTGGGCCAGAGTSCCTATCTGAACATGMTTTGGGTTGGAGAGCATATGTTATATTAGGTTAGAGATCCTATTTGTTGATTAAAGGCTAGAGAGCCTAGCATTGTAATATGTATGTACACCTGTATAGTGTTTTTCACTAAAGAAATTTCAAAAATAAGGGGGAGGGGATGTAACATCCCTAGTTTTAATCCCCACAAATTATAACGTAAATGTACAAATGTGATTTAGGTTGGTGAGCCGATATGTTTGGGGAAAAGAGCCCATATGGATTAATATGGATGAGGGACAACATATTATTTTGTACATTGAAATTAAGTAACAAAAATAATAATCATTGGCCATGGTACGAGCATGACGGTAACGACATGGGGGGATATGATTCCATAAGAGAGGGGGTTAAAGAGGGGTTGAACGGGTTACTCATTTGTATTAATCCAATTCATTTCATTAGAACGTTTATTTCCTTTGAAATATCAAAATAGATATTAAAGTGGTGTAAGAGTGGTAGGTGGGGAAAGGTCAACTCACTGATTTATGATAGCATGGGTTGAGTATAACCACTTTTTGGGAAATGTGAGAATCAAGCATGAGAAGAAAAGGAAATTTGAGTGCATTTTTGGGTAAGTTTTTACTTTCTTATTTTGGATAGCAAGAGAGGAGTTGAGTGCTAGAAAAGAGCACTATCCATTATGTGTGTTAGAACAACCATGAAAGGGTTGAGTTTTGTACCTAGAATTAGGATGCAAGCCTGTAACTACATTTCCTATTGAGGAAATAGCTCTAGAGCCTTGAGAAGGCTACTATAAGCACTCTTGGAGTAGTTGAGAGTTCATGGAGTCCCCAGTTGTTGGAGCAGGCTATTTTGGGAGAAAATTTCAAGGATAGAGTGCAACAAATGAGGCAGACAGATAAGGAATCAGCCAAGGAAGCAACACATGCTAGGAAATGAGGAGAGAGTAGTGTGTAAGAAGGAAAAGGAAGCAGCGCATTGGGAATAAAGAAAAATCAACATGACAGAATTGTGGATTAACACACGAAGGAAGTTAGAATGTGGGCAAGTTGAGTCCACTTAGAATTAGAGTTTTGGTAGTCAATGTAATGGGTTTTTACCCACCTTTTGTAATATAAATAGAGGATGTATGAGGTAGATAAGGAGTAGCTTTTTGGTGCATGAAGATCCTATTTTTGAGAACCCTTTTGAGTTTGAGTCGCATTAATAGTTTTTGGTTGGAGATGTAGAGCTCGGATGATGTTAGTGATGGAGACTTATGAAGTGTAATTGAGGGTCATTTCGCAAGCTATGGAGCTTGGTGCAACATAGTTAGCCTCACCAGTACTAAAACCTATGATGTAATGTGTGAAACGCCATATTTTGATGAAGAATAATAAGAAAAATAAGATCTTTGTGGATGTAGCCCAGGGGGGGTGAACCACGGTAAAACCTGTGTTAATGTGTGGAATGATGCCTTTTATGCTTGACATTTTTTTATGTTGAATACAAATCTGTTAAGGTTAATTTACAACGCACGTGTTATTTTCTAAAGAATGAATTTTAAAAGATGAATAAATGGTAGATCTGAATGATGAGATGGTAGAATACATGTTGAAGTAGAAGAAGTAATATTATTCCTAACATTCCCACGAGTTCATTCCCTTCCATGATTGCAGACACTTGGGTCATGAAATCACCCATAAGCCATATCAGGTGAGACTGCATTATGCACTCTGTGAGCAGTGTTTCCTTCTGGTTTACCAGATATGTCGATGGTTTATAGGGTCTTGTTGGAGAACTATGATAGAACTCGAGTCAGCCCATACATCCAACACCAGTTGTGAGATTCCTGGCCAATTGAGTGCATTGGAGCCCTAGAGGGAAGTGTGAAGGCTCAAAGGACTGCGTGGTAGAGAAGGGGGATCCCATTTCTTGGGTCAATGTGTAGGTTGAAGGGAAGAGAGATAGTGGATTGGAAGCATTGTTGGAGTAGAACCTGGATTTTGGGCTGCTAAAAGTGGAGAGTGGAAAACCAAGAGGGTCATACCTCCTTGTGCAATCATAGCCTCAACTAGGGAGTGGCCTTTTATTGAGAGAAATGGAACAACAATGCCTATGGTGCATGTCATGCAGGTTCTAGGGAAGTCTAAGAGATCCAACCATAGAAACTATCCATGGGTTAACTCTAGGTGGATTAAGATTACGATTATGAGCAATTATGTGCCGAAGAATTAAATTCTTGGCTTTAGGAGAAACATGCTTTCATTTGGATGAGATTAAATGTAAAAACGATGATACTTTTCCAACAAATAGACAAAGAAATACCTGAATGTAATAATTCAACTAGAGGGGATTTTCCAAGGGGTTTTGAATTTTAGTAAATATTCAAAATATTCCTATTCAAGAGTAGAAATTTATTTGATAACAAGAGTACTGAATGATGAAGAACCTACTTTCCATTACTTGTTTAATTCATCAATTAACTTTTCTAGATCAAAATAAATTGGAGTTGCTTCATAAATAGGATGAGATCTAGTGTCTCCATTGTTGCTCCATCTTGAAATAGTGGAGTCACACAGTGAATAAAACTTTAAAATATATCTAATTTAATCAAGAAGCATGTTGTTTTACTCTTGTTCACCATCAAGAAGAAGAACATTCTTCAGTTTCCATTTCATAGGGAATCGAAGTTTGAATCTTCATTCCCTAACAACAGTGTCAAAACAAATGTTGTTCCTCAAGTTATTTCTTTCTAGGAAATAGTTGCAAGACACCCTATGGAGGCTTTGAGAACCTCCCCACTTTAGGCTAATCTAAAAAAATCCAGTAGCCAGAGGGGTATCCCTCATTAATGGATAATAATTCGAAAGGTAAGGCATTTTCTATCAAATCAAAGATTACTTTGAAGATTTTTAATAATACAATACACAATAATTTTAGTTTTCAAAGGGAACATTTAAATTATTTTGATAGACATCAAATGATAAACAAAAGAAACAATACAACCGTTTAACTTCAAGTATTAACAAGAATCTAAAGCTAAATTATTCACTACATGCAACCCATGAAAATATATTTCTTAAGCAATTGATAATGAAAACAGATATAACACAAAGATTCTAAACACGAGGCATTTAATCGCCAAATAATGTAGTATTAARTATGTATCATWACCATGATGGCTCATAAATATTTYATAATATATAACATTCACTTACAATATTYATACTATAATTCAARATGACTATATATATTAAAATAAGTGCAAATTGAATAAATAAGTYAWAGACTATACATAAGAAACAAAGATCAAGCCTTTAACTTCCATGYAGACCATTCTTTGAAAACATCAACAAATTATTCATKAAAAAAAAACCACAATAAAACTAAGACATACAKATATAAAATTGACAAAAATATAAATAATTTTCAAACCAAACAATAAAATACAAAATATGCAAATAAGTAATGAATCCTTTGAAAACATCCATGAATATCTTGTGTTAGTAACAAATAATTCAAAGTAAAATAACACTCTCATCGTGAAATTCCAATAAAACAATGTATGCTTCTGACACAAAAGTCCTTGGCTGCTAATGGGTTATTTTACTCCACTCTGGCCTTGTAGGATATGAGAATCTCAACATTTTCCTATAAAAATGTTGGTGTGTAAATGGAAAGAAACGAGTGATTGTGCTTTATACAAATTCTTAATAAGAGATAAAATAGTAAAATCACGATACAAAGTATTTGTTATTAGCTTTTCTAAGAAATACTCCTCACTTTCAGTGATAACATCAACATTATTGTGGCACAAAAGTAAACCAAATTTATAGTTCAAAGAAAATTGGCCTTTGAATTCCCTTGACACCTTCTTCATTTTTGCAATTTTTTCATGCAAAGCAATTATCAGGTCTCTTTTAACATCTACCTTTTGTATATCTAATATCAAAAAAGCTTGATCATTAAAAATTTCAAAATATGGCTTGAAATTTGCTCATTTCTTGAAGGTTTCCTATAATAATCTTTCAAGATTTTTTTGATCATTAAAAATTTCAAAATATGGCTTGAAATTTGCTCATTTCTTGAAGGTTTCCTATTATAATCTTTCAAGATTTCCGTGGTCCTTTAAGAGTGATTCAATATCTGTATTATTCTTGTTAATCATGCTTAGAATTTCTCAATAGACTCCTGGTCTTTTAGAACATCATCCAAATAAAACTAATTTATCTTTATTTGAAAATTTTAAATTCTAAATCTTATTTGATAAGTCAAATACTTGTGTCTTGTATGAAGTTAACATTACTATAAAGGTTCATAAGCTTGTCATCATCTCCATTTGTGAAATATGTCTCATAATTCATCTCCATTTGTGAAATATGTCTCATAATGGTATGCTTTGAGAATCTCTCTTAATGAGCTCTTGTTTTAACTTTTGCACTTCAAAGTAGGTGGTTATTAGAAATTTTTTTTTTTCTTTCTTCAATTATTTTAATTTTTTTAAAAACAATTTAGAGTTTTGGTCTTTCAGTTTATCATTCTTCAAAGAATTTTTCATTTTTCATTTTTCTTTCATGAACAATTATTAATTATTTTGACTTAATATGCTCAGTGTGAGGTATTTTCAATTTATAATTTAATATATTAATCTTTGTGTCTTTGGAATTCAACAAAATCTTGACACTTTTTGTGCTACTTGATGTATCAACTAAAGCAAAGACTTTACCTTCTAAATCCTTCACTCTAGTTGCTATGACTCCATTGATTATTTTCTCATGCTTGAGCCGAATATCCAATTTATTAACTAGGATTTGCATCTTCTTAACATTAACTATTTATTGAATTAACTTCCATGAAACCATGTCACATGTCTTCTGGTGCCATTCTATCATATCTAGAATGTTGACTTGGTTCAAATCAACTTTCACAGATGTAGTTTTGTACTCATATTTGTTTACATTACTCAGAATCTTGGGCTGCAAAACTAACAAATTGAACTCATTCCTCCCATGGTCCATGGATGATAAAAATCAAGGACCAGTAGGATCATTGGATACTATAGGACCTTGGTTTTGATATATTTTACACTACCAACTACACCTCCTTTTGACTACTTTACACCTTCATTTCCACATTCTTGTAACTTGTATTACCATATTACCTCATTTTGCAAGAGATACACTATGCAAAGCTTTATCAGATATAAATTGGTTGTTTCTTTATAATTCCCAATGTTTTTTATAAATACTTAGATTAGAACTCATTGTGCCTAACACTGCTACGGGAAAGGCACATATTCTTGTAGCAAGTTTTACAAATCTGGTAACAAGATTGTTGGTTCATATGACATTGATCCAATTCCAAAGTGACGATATGGGTTTTGCTCCTAGACTAGTCAATATGTTGTTTTTCCTATTCGCCACTCCCAACCTCATCACTTAGATCACCAACCTTGGTCTAAGTAGGAGGTCAACAAAATTCTAAATCTTGTAGCAAACTATCATTCCTAGAATATCCGCAGTAGTTGCAATTTGAGTAGCGCTTTGATGTTCTGAATGGTTGTGCCTCTGGGAAAATTCGAGCATCTGGGTTTTGTTGGAAATGATGTTGTTATGCTTCCATGTTGTTCAAATGGACCCACCATTCATCATCGAAGGCACAAATATATGGTCAAATAAATGGTCAACATACCCTGGATAGTCAAGAATCGATTCGATTTTGTGAATCGAATGCTCAAGTTAGATGCTCCACATCTTCCACAATGATCCCGTAGTCAAACCGACCCCCGACCCCCTTCCTTTGTCATTGAGCGAGGATGATGCAACCACTATGTATTAACCAAGTAAAATCCAAAAACTTGATGGTTGTGCATTCCAATCAACTCCATCACGTTAATCTAGATATGGGGAATAACCACATGGATCTCATATCATATGATTTTACTATTATTCTTCCAATTGAACGATTTTAGAAATGGATCATTTATCTCAAGGTTGTAATTAGTGTCAATATATCTTGTGAGATCCACTTCCATGACCAAGACAAGCAATGGGAAGTGCCAAATCAAAATACTAAGTGTGTGAATCCAGACAACCATCTTGAAAGGATCAATTTCATGGATTTCATTCTTGAAATGATCAATTGAAATCGATATAGTTTGTATCTATTTTTTAATCATGCTAATCCCTTATTTTCATAATTAATAAATGATTTTTATGCATATCCAAATTGTGGGGGATTGATTTTATCATATGGAGCGACTCTCCCTTTGTAATCAAATAGTTATATATGTATGCATGGGTAGTAAATGGGAGGGTAGAAGAGTTCAATGTGCATCATTGGGGAAAGGATATCACTGTAAAGAGGATTGTTCCTCTCTGTACTTATCTATTTTGTTGATGATAATTAAAAGAATCTTCCATTGCACCTTGTGAGTTAATCGTTGTGGTTTTACCACAACACATGCTCATCCAGGAGGGCCTACTCACCTGAGTATGCGCTACATATTAGTTAATTTATTTTGTATTTAATATATGCATTGATTTCATTGGTTAGTTTATTTATTGTTTCATTATGCTTGTATGCTTAATTTCATTTCGTGTGATGAGTGTGGATTTCCCCTATAGAAGTTAGGCATTGAATGCTGAATAACAAAATTATTTCTCTAGTAATCATGAAACCATTTGATTCCCTTGATTACAAATAAAGGATTGTGATTGGTGCCTACAAAGTGCTTTCAGAAACATAAGTCCAAAGTCTAGTGATTAAATAAACCTTTGTAGAATTGTGATTTTATTTATTATTTCTTTCTTGAGTTGCTCGTTAATTTATTTATGCTTTACTGTTCATTCAGTCATGCTCTTTAATTCCTCTCTGTGTGTTATCGGTCAATTGTGGTGTGATGCCAGAAATCTTGAGTAGTTGTGACCACAAGAATCTTGACAAAACGAGAGTTACAAGACCTTGACAACAACTTTAAGATCTTTGGTTTTGATTGCATATTTATTTAGTTTGATTCTTGGTGGAGCTACGAGAATCATTCTATTGAGTGAACTATGGGTTACTACAAGAATATCTCTGAATAAGGATAAAAGATTATAAAGAACAGAGCCTCAATATTGATTTCTGAAAATTATCTATTAAGTTTATTTCCCTTTTGAATTTAGTAGAATTATTTAGTTTCCTAATACTGCATATATTTTTTGGCATCTCACAAGTTTATGAGCTCCCGGATTGATAATTTAATGTATCGAATTTAAGCAATTAAATTTCCTGACATTTTTGGCATCATTGTCAGGGAGATGCTAAGGGATTAGGCATTGGAAATTTGGTTTTCAGTTATTTCATTTTCTCCTTTTGTTTTTGCATATGATTTTTGGTTGTACTAACATTCTAGATCTAGTGAGATAGTGACGGTTAGATGATAGGTAAGAACCTGCGCATTCACTATAGTGAGTAAACTATCTCATCGAATCTAAAATATGTTGGTACAACATGTATTATTTTGGTTTGATACATGGTAAAAGAAAATCCTAACTCATGTCAAAAGACAACTTGGTGACAATAGGGTCTTGGTAGCACGAGGGTGTTCGAGTACATGATTGTTCTTGTGATTTATGAATTTTTCTTTGAAATTTTATTTGTGTGGTGTGTTTTTTTCCACGAAATTTAATTTATTTATTTAAGAAGTTTTTGTTTCCATAATAACTCTCTTACACTAATCCATGTGCAGACAAGTATTATCAGCCAATAAGAAGTATTTAAGAATTCTCAAGAGTTGTTGAGTAAATAAGGATGCTACCTCAATAAATTTCTCAAATTATGGTAACAATTGAAGGTAGATCTGCATCTTAGGAAGAAATAGAATAATAAAGGTCCCATGAGAAACATCTACTACACATTATTGCATTAGGTCATCCTTTCCAATCTACAAAGGAGACCAAAGAACCATGAGAATCATTTGATGGAGAGCAGGCATTGGAACTAGTGATTGAAGAGTTTCTTACAAGTTTATATCTAGATCATTTATGCATTCAAGAGAGAAATAAAAAAACCTTAGAATATCTGCATGGCATGACAAAGGAGGACATGCAAACACTTTCTAATGAACAAGAGAACCAAGGAGACAAACACTACATTGAAACTTGGTTCCAGAGAATTATCAATCCACAATATTCCTTCATTCTCCAAAATCTCTTGGCACCATATCAATCAGAGCAGTTGGTTCCTCATATTCTGGTATCTATCAAAGCATATTTTTTTAACTTGAATATGAGTAATTTTTAATTATGTTACGCACATGACTCCATTGGAAAATACTCCTACACTTGAGGAAATATTTTCTTTTACAAGAAGAGTAGGATAGTTTAGAAGAAATAAATGAAAAAATAAAATAGTAAAAAAAAAAAAGTTTAATTGTGAAAACCGGGACTCTCGCGTAGTTAGACACGATCTTTTCTCGAAAACCAAGTTTCTAGCTAGCAAGTTTCACAATAAAGTATCGCATCATGTTGTTGGTTCAATTATGGTTCTTCAAATAATGTTGTTTTATGCTCGCATTGGATGATGTGGGATTCCCTAAGGCCCTCCTTCCAACAAATCTTGTCCCATCGAATTCAACACCTTATCTAGGGCCAATAATGGAGATGTTTTATAGTGCCTTGGAGCTTGCATACATCAATGGTAGGCCTCCTCACTGACAACAGTGGGAATTCATTAACGTCTCATTATTGTCAGATCTCGCAGGTGACTCAAATTCAACACATATATTCATACATGTCAGAATGCACAAAGGTACCTTGACACTCATTTTCATCAATGATGAGAGATCATGTGTTGGTTAATGACATACATCAATGGTTGGTAATCAATGATTTCTTCCCATGCTCAACTCTAGTACAATCATTCGCATGGAAATAATTGTACCATAGGCTCCATAATGATTGATGACTTTGCAAGGTGATATCCTAAAGCATCATCCAGTGCTCAAGTTTATTTCAAGACAAGGGATAATGTACAAAGAAAATTTAGTTTTTTGGCTTAGCTCCAGTCAAATATTCAACTTCATTTTACAAAGTTTAGTAGATTAGTTGCGGCAATGAAAGGTACATGGGTCAATTTCAAATCCTATCCTTGTTCCTGCAATACAAGTCTCTTTCATTAAGCACAAGTATTCATATTCCAAGTAGCAGTACAACAATAAAAGCCAAAAACACACAGTCATGATCTTGTTTATTCAAAATCTGTAGTTAATCATCAATAGACTAGTTCCAGCATTAAAAATACAAGGGGTCCAGTTTCAAAACGTCTTCCTTTTTCCTATCACCAAGAGAAAGAAATTCAGATAAGGTAATTAGAGGTAAACATTTTCTTAATATACTTGTTTGTCATTAACTTGGGAATTTATAAGACATCTTATTTAGCTCTCCAATTGATATGCACTGTGACATATCCCTAGATTTTTCGATCACGTAATTTTATCCTATCCCTTCATCATAATCGATTTCCTGCAATAAAATACCACGTTCTAAATTGATTATATTTCCCATTGGATATCTCATCATGTCATACTTAGTAATCATGGTAGATAACAAATTCACCTTGTTTCAACGTGGCTACAGACAATCTATTTTGAATAAACTAATCACATGTTCCATTCATCATTTCATTCCATACACCCTCAAACTTACAAACCCTATACCATACATCAACCCTTCATCCTGGCAGTATTGAATAACTGAGAAACAAAGGATTCCAGTAGCTTGATTTCATGATTTACATGCAATTAATTGGGTCCAGGGGAGATGTTGGGCCTTGGTTTTTCTATATTTTACACTGCTAGATACACCTCCTTTTGACTACTTTACACCTTCATTTCCACCTTCCCGTAACTTATATTATCATATTACCTCATTTTCTAAGAGATACACTATGAAGAGATTTATTAGATATTAATTGGTTGTTTATTTATAATTCCCAATGACTTTAATAAATACTTATATTAGAAATAATTGTTCCTAACATTTCTACCGAAAAGGTGCAAATTCATGTAGCATGTTTTACAAATATAGTAACAAGATCATTGGTTCATATGACAACGCTAATCCAATTTCAAAATGGATATCTGGGTTTTTCTCATAGACCAGTCAAGATTTTTTTTTTCCTATTAAACTACTCCCAAACTCATTTCTAATATCTCCAGCCTTGGCCAAAGCAAGAGGTCAATGGAAGTCTAAATCATGTAGCAAACTATCATTCCTAGAATTTCCACAGCAATTGAAATTCTGGTAGCACTTCGATGTTTTGAATGGTTGCACCTCCAATGGGCAAATTCAAGAATTTGAATTTTGTTGGGAATGAAGTTTTCATGCTTACATATTCTTCAAATGGACCCAACAACCATCACTTAGAATTAGGCTAAACAAACACACAGGTGAGACTATGCTCACAATCTATATTATTGAATGAGGATTGATTATATCATTATATAGAAAAATAATCTACTTAGTCAGTTACAACAAACCACAGATAACTAGAATCTACATTAAGTGAAGTAGAGTTAAACTACACAACTGACTCTTGCAACTAAATCTTACTCCATTATTTCCAAGTCTCCCCCTTAATGGAGAATGGATTGACTTCTACACCTAACATCTCCCTAAACAGCTCAAACTTAATCTTTCCAAGAGGCTTAGTGAAAATATCAACAACATTTTCACAAGTATTACAATACATAAGAGCTATTTCATTTGATTACAACTTTTCTCTAACAAAATGAAACTGAGCATCAACATGCTTTGTCCTTGCATGAAAAATCATATTATTCGCCAGCTTGATTGAACTTTGATTATCACATTTGATCATTGTAGTTTTCTTTTGTTCTTCTCCAACATATTTAAGAAGTCTTCTCAACCAAACAACTTCACAAGTTGTTGCACACAAGGCTTTATATTCTGCTTCAGTAGAAGACAAAGATACAGTAGGTTGCTTTTTAATACTCCATGAAACAACCCCGGATCCAATTCCAAATGCATATCCAGTGGTTGATATTCGATCATCCGGATTGCCAACCCAATAAGAATCTGAGTAACCTGTCAACTCAACATCAAATGCATCAGTATATTTAATGTCATAATCAAGTGTTCCTTTTAGATACCTTAGTACTGCCTTTGTTGCATTCTAATGGCTTTCTAGAGTTTTTTCCATAAACTGACTTAACACACTCACATAACATGCAATATCAGGTCTGGTTGTGGTGAGATAATTCAAACTACCCACCATCTGTCTATACATAGTTCCATTCACCTCCTTCAAACCATCATCACAAGAAAGTTTCACATTATGTTGCATGGGAACAATAAAATATTTACACTTATCCATTTTAAATCGCTTAAGTACTTCTCTGACATACTTACTCTAACAAACAAAAGTTTGGCCTGCATTTCTCCAAACTTCAAGACCTAGGCAGTAATGTAACTCACCAAGATCTTTCATTTCAAAAACTTTTGACAACTGATCCTTGATTTCATCAATTAATTTCTGTGCATTTCCTGTAATTATCAAATCATCAACATATAAGGAAATCAATACTATATACCCCTGCTCATCAAATTTGGTATACAAATTTGGATCACTCTTGCTCCTCATAAAACCCTGTTGAATAAAGAAATAGTCTATCTTCTCATACCATGACCTAGGTGCCTGTTTTAGTCCATACAATGCTTTCTTTAACTTACACACTAATTGTTCTTGCCCTTGTTCCACAAACCCTTCAGGTTGAGTAAGATAAACCTCCTCTTTTAACTCATCATTCAAGAATGTAGATTTAACATCTAATTGGTGTAGCTTCCAATGATACTTTGTAACTAAAGTAATTAACAATCTGATAGTATTCAATTTAGCTACTGGTGCAAATGTTTTAGCATAATCAATACCTTTTGTTTTTTAATACCCCTTTTCCACCAGTCTAGCCTTATATTTTTCTATACTACCATCTGATTTAAACTTGGGTTTGTATATCCATTTTCATCCCATGGGATTTTTATGTTTAGGCAATTCAGTCAATTCCCGATTATTTTTTTTCATTATAGATTCATATTCTTCCTCCATTGCATTTTGTCATTCATCATGTTCATTAGCTTTATCAAAACTCATGGGTTCTATGACATTTGAAATGCTACTCAGTAGGGCATAATCTCTATACCTCTCAGGGAGCCGAACCTGTCATGAAGATCTTCTCAACTGATTATCTTCCTCCCCACTTTGTGAAGATCTGTCTTCGCCTCTAGGTGAATTGTGACTGTTTGAAGTGTCCATATCATTGTGTCTTTCTTGATGTTGTTGATGTTTTCGTTGTAGTTATGGTTGCTATTGTGATGATTGTCGTTTCTCTTCTTTAACTCCTTCATCAAGAATTCCATGTCATTCCTCATGACTGTTGTCATCATGATTTCCTGCTTCCTGCTCATGGAAAAATACATCTCTACTTGCAAATACTTTGTGAGTAGAAGGATCAAATAGTTTGTATGCTTTGAACCTAGAACAATACCCAATGAAAATACATTTAATGGCTTTAGCATCCAAATTCTTCCTATTCTTCTCTGGAATATGAGAAAAATCCTTACACCCAAATACTTTCAAATTATGAACTGCAGGTTTGGAACCATACAAGGCTTCGAAAGGAGTAACATTATCAAGACACCTTGTTGGACTTCTATTCTTTAAATAAACTGCAGTATTTATGGCTTCAACCCAAAATGCATTCAAGAGATTCTTACCTTTCATAATACTACGTGCACACTCTACCAGAGTTCTGTTTTTCCTTTCAGTGACTCTGTTCTACTATGGAGTGTGAGGTACTGTAAACTGTTGTACTATTCCATGATCTTTGAAATATTTGATGAAGTTCATTGATTTATACTCTCCCCCTTGATCTGAATGGAGGATTTTGATGGGTTTTCCCGTCTTCTTTTCCACCATGGTTCTGAATTCCTTAAAGTACTCGAAAACATCATTTTTTCTTCTAAGGAAATAAACACGTGTGTATCTCGTGCAATCATCAATAAATAACAGAAAGTAAAATGCACCTCCTCAAGACCTAGTCTGCATAGGCCCACAAACATTAGTATGCACAAGATCTAACATATCTCTTTTTTTCCTATCAGGATTAGAGGGGAGTTCATCTCTGTGCATCTTTCCTAATGCACATCCATCACAAGGAACATTCTCATTCTTTAACATGGGAAGTCCTTCAACCATATTATTTTTCTATAATAACAATAAAACAGGATGATTGATGTGGCCATACCATTGATGCCAAAGAATATTTGTTGACATAGTTGCAGAAGTCAATGCGTGATGTGCTTTGTTGGTAACATCAAGTTTGTATAGGCCTCCTTCTCTGACTCCTATTGCAACATTTTTGAATTGGTCTAGCAGATCCTTCACTATGAAATAATTCTTGAAGAATTCAACCTTCAAGTTCTGATCTATAATGGTGGACACAGAGATCAAATTTTTATTTATCCCTGGCACATAAACAACATTGTGAATGTGACGAATAGTACCATTCAACAATGTCACGGGAATGTCTCCATATCCCTTGATCTGATGAGCACGTTCATCTCCAAGATATATGCTGGCTCCATTCTATGTTTCTTTAAAATTAGTGTACCACATCTTATTACATGCCATATGTATAGATGCTCCAAAATCCACAAACCATGCATCATAATCATCTGATTTAGCAGATAAAGTAGTGTTATACACAAATAGCCTAAGATCTCGTGAATCAAAATTTGGGGGTTCATCAATATCATCACTAACAATGAATAATCTGAGATCATGATTTGAATATTTTTCTGCACAATGACCTGAATGTGTTCTAGTTTTATTCTTAGCCTCGTCACTCTTCTTCTTATGATAGTATTTAATATGATGTCTGGGTCAACCACAATAAAAACAACTCTTTGAATCATTCATGTTAGATTGCATACCTTGATTCGGCCTTGGATACTGTCTTCTCTGCGATGAACTGACTCTCTGCCATGAACTGCCTCCTCTACCTCTTTCTCCTGATCTCCCTCTCGCAGATCTCTTATTTGACCACAGTGCCAAATATTTATTTTGAGGCTTCAGATTCCCGTGCCTCTCTTCCTCTTACATCAAAATTCCTATCAGTTCTTCAAACGTAGGAGGTTTCTCCCTTGTTGTGAGACCTGTTATGAACATATGATAATCTTCTAGCATGCCATTTAAGGTAATAGTGACCAGATCAGTGTTGGAAATGATTTCCCCTATATTTACTAGCTTGTCTTTCACTTCTTTGATACGACCCAAAAATGAACTAACAAATTCATTTCCATCCATCTTAATCCCTAGCAATTTAGTTTTCAGAAACAAAATGCAATTTGTGTTGCTAGTTTCATACAATGCTTTAAGCATTGTTCAGGTTTCAACATAAGTGTTAACTTCTCTAATATGTGGAATTATGTTATCTTTAACAGACATGTGCAACAATACCTTTTCCTTGTTTCCGTGCTTCTCCCAATATTGGATCTGTGTTGATGTCGCACCTACAACCGCATCAGGTTTGACTCCAGTTCCCTTTGCAATGTTCCAGACACCATAGCCTTCCATGAGCATCTGAATCTTGAATTTCCAGTTAATAAAATTCGAGTCATCTAATTTGTTGGCTTCATTGAGGTAGGTCTCCGCCATATGATTTTCCATATTTGCAAGTGTCTTCTCATTCAATCAAACAATAGATCCTTCTATCACCAAACACACTTCAATCCTGAAGGCGGTGAATCACCAAAAATATCAAACTTTCATCAAGTTTTATCATGTGTTGAGCAGTCTGTCACTCTGCCTTCGGATCCACCGATCCAACTCTACCTCGTCTTTTAGTGTTCTTAAAAAATATAAAAAAAAACTTTAAAAAAAATGAAACCTTAACACCACTCCATGCATAAAAAACTCATCCTCAAAAGAAACCCTTCTTTTGTTTAATACATAATAGCTCACATGTAAAAACCTCTCATATAAAAAATCTCACACTCATGTATAAGCTCACATATATTTCATCCACTCACTCAAACCTCACTCAAATTAATTTTATACCACTTTAATAAATAAAAAGTTTATACCTCAAAAACATCTCCACTTTTATGATCTTTCAATAAAGTGATCTAAAAAAAAATTAAACTCCTTCACGATTTAACTCCTTCATGATTTAAATTGTGGCACCATTTTTTAAATGCTCCAAAAAACTTATCCTTACCAAATCTCACACATTCCAAACCTTAACTCACGCATTCCTTACCAGAACTCATGCTTTGCCAAAAAAAATGACGTTGGCTCTCCTTGGAGGAATGTTTGGAAGATCTAGCGCACCTGAAACACAGCAAGGGGAGCACTAGTCACAATTTCCAGTGATCCTAGAGAGTGGAGGAGGGAGCGTGAGCGCTCCAGTGCCCTTAAACGCACACAATGGGAGTGTTAGTCCTCCGAATATTTTAATTTTACAAGTGTGAGAGTGTCAACGCTCTCTGACACTGTATAGGGGAGCGTTGGTGATTTTGAAAAATCACTTCGAGATCGGATATTGCCTCAGAGAGTGTAAGGGGTCGAATAGAATTTACATAAACAAAATTCAATAATTCATTTAATTGAGCACCTAAGAATTTATAAATTTATCAACACATAATAAAAATTTTATAACTGATTAAAAACAATTGCAAAATTTAAAATACTTGAACCTGATGCTAATAACCTCTGTTTATCCGTCGCTTGCCTCCTTGACCGCTTCTGCAAAACACTTCCCAAAACCTAGTTCCTCCCTACCAACTAGGTAACTCCCTAGCTCTAGGATATCAATGGATATCCTGGCCCCCGTGCCCAAAACCCCCAGCAACCCCGGTGCACTGATAAAATCCAGAGCTCCCAAAATTCATCCCCAACCTCCCGTAGAATCCTCCCGTCAACCTCCTTCCCTTTCTTATCCCTCCTTCACCAACTCTCCCTCATTTACTCCCTACCTAACCCATTTATTACCTCTTATCCCTTCCTGTTAATGCCCCTTGTCCCCTTTCTTTAATATCTTATCCTTCCGCAATTAATAACTTATCCCCTTGTTGTGTACGTAACCTTTCAATTTAACTATATAACTTATTAATTTATTAAATTTAATACTCATGTTTTTTTAAATGCAATAGGTAGTTTAGTTAATCAATTAATTAATCAAATTGCCACCATTAATTAATCAATAATTATTTAATTAGTTTTATTATACCTATCCTGTTTAATTAATATCATATTAAGACTATTAATCCCCTAATTAATTTTTACTTAATAATCCTTCACATTTGTTCAACTAGGGTTGTTACATACACCCACCCTTCAGGAAACTTCGTCCTGAAGTTAAGGTATCTTATGGTACAAGGAAAAGAAACATGGTTCACACATTCATAACAAGTAACCGACATTATTAGTAAGTAAGTCAAGAAAACTCATACATACTAGTGTATATGTACAAGAAATGCATGTGTAGCTAGTACATGCAAATCTCGTGCATGTACTAATAATAAAAACTGTCATCCTTTAGTAATTTATGTATGCATCCAATCCAGTCAACAAGGCTAGTCTTTTATAAAAGACAACAAACCAATCAATTGTTTGAGAAATCCTTTAGTTACTTTTATCCGGTTCAACAATTTTATTTTAAACACTTTGGTTTAGTTACGTAATAATGAATATTCATTTCTTTTTTTTTTTTAAGGAAAAAAATTAACTTCCACCACAAGACAGATCTCCATACTTTCTCAACTATTACTACTCATCCTTCCTCCCTAACCTACTTCCATCTCCATTCCTATCCTTCCTCTGCTAGACTATCTTTGAGCGTCAACTATATTGACCTAACTCCAAATAGAACCTGTAAGCGGAAGTGTCGCTATCTCGACCAAGCTTCCTTAGCAGGCATCTGACAGTCATCATCACACGTCTTGGGGAGCGTGAACTAACACCGTCCTCCCATGACTTCAGGTTTCGGAGGATACATGGTGGGAAATGCCTCCACCCCTCCTAATCATAACTAGGGTCCACACCCTACAATG
>ML778380.1:191054-265206 GCA_009831015.1 Picea engelmannii | reverse complement strand
TTCTTGAATCAATTCTGGCCCAACTGTTACTCGGTCTTCTAGTCTATCCCAACTCAATGGCGTTCTGCATGGCCTCCCATACAAAGCTTCGTAGGGTGGCATTCCAATGGAACTATGATAACTGTTATTGTAGGCAAACTCTATGAAAGGTAGGTACTTCTCCCACTGGGTTTGATTATCCATTACATACATCCTAAGCATGTCTTCCATGACTTGATTTACTCTCTCAATCTGCCCATCTGTTTCAGGATGATAAGCTATGCTTAAGTTCAACTGAGTCCCCAACGCTGACTGTAAACTTTTCCAAAACCTAGAAGTGAATCTAGAGTCCATATCTGAAATGATCTTCTTAGGTATTCCGTGCAAACGGATAACCTCGCTTATAAACACGCGTGCCACATTAGTGACATCGTAAGTGTCTCTAACCGGAATAAAATGAGAACTCTTGGTTAACTTATCCACTATCACAAGAATGGCATTGTGTCTATGAGATGTGAGCGACAACCCCACAACAAAATCCATAGAGATGACTTCCCATTTGGACATAGGAACATCATGTGGCTGTAGGAGGCCTGCCGGGTGATGGTGGTCGGCTTTCACTTGTTGACACTCTAGGCATTTGGCGACGAAATGGACTACATCGTGCTTCATGCCTACCCAAAAGAAGAGCTTCCTCATATCTACGTACATATTCTTCACACCTGGATGCGCACAATAAAGTGCTCTATGGCCTTCCTTCAGTATGATGCTTCGAATGTCCCCATTCTCAGGGATGTACATCCTTCCTCGATATCTTAATAGTCCATCTGTTTCCATACTATATCCTTCATACTTTGGATCTAACTGCCTCATGTTCTGGAGGTTTGAAGTAACCTTTAAATACCAACTGTCTCCTTGGAGTTGTTCCCACACACGTTCCCTCAGATTGACCTTTAAGGTTACCAAGGAGAAGATACGTGGTCTCTTACTCAAGGCATCTGCGACCACATTTTCCTTTCCCTTTATGTACGAAATACCAAAATCGTACTCACTCATAAAATCACTCCATCACCTTTGCCTAGCATTCATATCTCTTTGAGTGAAGAGATGTTTTAAACTTTGATGGTCCGTTTTGAGCTCAAAGTTTCGCCCCACAAGATAGTGCCTCCAAAGTTTCAGAGCTAGCATTACAGCTGCTAACTCTAAATCATGAGTTGTGTATAACTCCTCGTGCTTCTTCAACTTCCTTGATTCATAAGCTATCACTCCTCCATCCTGCATTAGCACGGCCCCCAACCCTTGCTTTGAGGCATCTGTGCAGACCGTGAAGTCCTTTTCCATATCCGGCACTCATAGAATTGGCACACTAGTTAGTAACCTCTTAAGCTTAATGAATGCACTATCACATTCTTTTGTCCATTCATACCTGACCCCCTTGCGTTACAAAGTGGTGATGGGTTTCGCTATTTTTGAGAATCCTTTTACAAATCTCCGGTAATAATCCGCTAGCCCCATGAAGCTCCTCACCTCATGGGCATTTTTTGGCACTAGCCATTCCATAATGGCCTTTACCTTTTCTGGGTCCACAGAGATTCCTTCACCAGAAATGATATGACCTAAATAGTGGATCTCTTTCTGGAAGAAGGAACACTTCGACAGCTTCCCATACAATTCGTTCTCTCTAAGGCAGGACAACACTATTCGCAAGTGTTCCTCATGTTCTCTTTCATTCTTGGAATAGATGAGGATGTCATCTAAAAAGACTTGTACAAAACGGTCTAAGTACTTCCATAATACGTCATTCATGAGGCTCATGAATACCACTGGCGCATTGGTCAATCCGAAAGGTACTACAACAAACTCGTAATGTCCAAACCGAGTTCGAAAGGCAGTTTTTGGGATATCACCTTCCTTAATCCTTAACTGATGATACCCTGATTGCAAATCGATCTTTGAGAATACCGTTGCTCCTTTCATCTGATTGAAGAGGTCATCTATTCACGGCATTGGGTACCTATTTTTCACTGTAGAACGGTTCAAGTCCCTGTAGTCTATACACAATCGTAAGGATCCATCCTTCTTCTTTACAAAAATTACCGGTGCACCCCAAGGTGAGACACTGGGCCTTATTATCCCTAAGTCCAGTAACTCTTTCAACTGCATTTGCAACTCACAAAGTTCCGGCACTGTCATATGATACGGAGTCTTGGAGATTGGTTCTGCACCAGGTTTTAGCTCAATGGTAAAATCAAGCTCTCTCTCAGGAGGTAACCCTGGTAACTCGTTCGGAAAAACATCCTAAAATTATGACAATACCGGGTACTGATCCAATGAGGGTCCCTTCCTTTCATTCACTGCTTCCACTACATAAAGTCGACACCCTTGTCTCAAGAATTTCTTAACCTTCATAGTGGATATAAAGTGTAACGACACTTTTCTTTGTACACCCTGGATCTCTATTGGCCTTCCTTCATCATTGACACAAAGCACCCTCTTTGCGAAACAATCTACCAAAGCTCGATGAGCTGCTAACCAATCCATTCTAATGATTAGGTCATACGCCCCAAGAGCAGTGACGTATACCTTTAACCTGGTAGTACACACTCCTAGGTCTACTATACAATTATCGACACTAGGTCCTACTGCTTGTTTTTCCCCGAAGCCATCTCGACTTGTTTAAAGTCATCGTGCTCGTAGGCTGCCAACCCACCCTTTTCTAATGCAGATGGTGAAATGAAACTATCTGTCGCACCAGAATCAAACAAAATCTTAACATTGATATGATTTAGCATACCTGATGAATCCACCACTGTGGATTGATGTTCGGCCTGGCGGTTATTAGCCGCTGCGTAAATCTGGTGGCTGCTACTTGCTCTCCCCATCGGTGCCTTTCCTTCTCTATGAACGAACCCTGATTGTAACTCTGGGTAGTCGCGTTGGTAATGGGTTCCTCCGCACCCCCAATAGGTAACATGAGATTGAACCTGTGCATTGTTATGTGACTGCCTCTGAAATAAGTTCCTTCCCCTGGAACTCCTGCCCCTACTTGTTGTTCCTTGAGATGGTTGTGGACCTGTCTACACCACTGGCGATGAACAAGATGTTGCACTCGCTACCATTGAAATCCCTGCAGCTACTGTCCTTGGCACGACTCTGTTACCATATGGCAGTGGCCTTGAGCCCCCTCCTCTAGGAAATGTCCTCAGGGCCTTTCCTACGAATCTAGGGCGATGCGTAAATGTCGGTCTTGCACCCTCGGCTAAGTTCATGTGTTCTTCCATGTAACACGCATTTTCCACCGCCTCTACTACTGAAGACAGTTTCCACATATGCACCATAGCTTTTATCTTAGGGTTCAATCCATAGACGAAGTGCTCTACCTATCGTTGGTCATTGTCCATATATGAAACATATTTGACCAGTTCCATAAACCTGATCTCATATTCTTCTACAGTTATGTTTCCCTGTACTAAGGCATGAAATTCCCCTACCTGTTGTTCCTCGTAGTATGCTGGTAGATATTTCCTTCGGAACCTCTCCTCGAAAAGTTCCCAAGATACTGTGTCTGGGATAAAGTGCAGTTGTCTTTCCAGGTTGCCCAACCAATTCAAGGCGTTGTCCCTTAACTGAAAAATGGCGATCTTTGCCTTTGAGTTGGACGCATAGTCTCTTAAGGCAAAAAACCTGGTCATGCCTTCCAACCATGCTTCCGCACGTTCACTGGCACGACCCCCGGAAAACTCCAGAAGTTTGATCTTCTGCAATTCTCACGTGATGTCTTCAGGTGGAGGTCCTCCCCCTGAATCCCTTGACGCTTCTAGATTACCCGTTCCAGACGGTGGGGGTTCCACTTCAGTACCTGTCGGTTGTCGCCCCTTTAAAGTCTCGTTGATGGCTTCCAACAAGCGCAGTATGAGGGCTAGTTCGGGTGATGGTGGTGGTGGCGCTGGCGGTGTTGGCGGTGCTTGCGATGACGCTCCCCTACCTCGACTTCCTCGAGTCCTGACCATCCTGTATGCTTTGACCTGCATACACTAAAGTTGTCAGGGTGAGTTCCAGGATGTTTCAAATTGGTGCTACTTAAACTTAAAAACAGGGTTAGGCGTAAGTTTTCTTTACTTGTCTGTAAACAGACATTACTCCATTAGGGGATTGGCTAGGTTAGGGTTAGGATTAAGCATCTAAGCTTGATTTCTTCACCCCTACGAAAGAACTATTGGTTCCCTTGCCCTGTAGCTACGTTAGCCTTGCGCCTCACTCGCCACTTCCTATGCTTACGCTCCTAGTGCATATGCTACCTCCTTCATGCTTGTCCTAGTCTAAGCCTTTTAACTTTTCGCATACAACTTGATTAAAGTGACTTCCGACCTTATGTTTATTAATTTACGCCGATATGCATACACCTATTGATAATGGGCACAATTAATGATCTTTTAATCTTAATTAACCTTAAACCCTGGTCTGATGGCTATGCATTGAAGATCCTGTCATATTCTTAGTCGTCCTCCAAAAATCAATGGGTCATATTTATTGTTCATGACTTTCTTGAATTTATCAAGGCATCCGTTAACATGTTTACTTGTTTTTTTTTTTTTTTTTTTTACATTTACCTAATCACATAAAAAAAATTGTTGTAAGGTTATATAATTACCACGTTTAATGATTAAATAGGATTAAACTGCGGCAACTGAATAATTATCCCCCAACTGCCAGCCATGTTTCAGCGTTCACCAACGCTATGTACCTTTCAGCGTTAGTGTTCTTCTCAAGACGCTTCGCTTGGTGGGTGGTCTTGGGTATGACAATTAGAGTATCTATAAGTGAAATTATTTGTAAAAGTCACATCGTGTGGTGCGTTGGTAGGGCGGATTTTGTAAAGACTTTGCATTGTGGTGGAGGTTCGGGGTTCAAATCTCACGAACTCCATTTAAATTTATACTTAGCCCTATTTTATTAAATTATTTAAATAAAAACTCATAATTATATATATATATATATATATATATATATATATTTAAATTTAAAAATTTTATGCAAGCGTATTATTACTTTTAAATAAATTATTACAACTAAAAATTAATATAAAAAAATGATAATTTAATTATTAAAAAGACGTATTAATACTTTTAAACAACTTATTAAAACCAAACATTTATATATATATAAAAAAAAAATCTGTGGCATTCGCTGGCAGCCCTTAAGGTCGGGCTTCTGGCATGAGGCCCATGTGCCTGGCCTCGACTCTCAATACCAAACACCTAAGTTGTTCCTTAATCCTAACGCTGCCTCACTTCCGCCTCTCGTCTCTTTGCTCTGCTTCTGGTAAGGGAATGGGATTGACATTGGCAGTGCACCAGGGTTTTCCACATTTGTAATTTCTGAACATTTTTTTTTTTTCAACAACAGGTGCATTCTCAACAGTTAGCTTTTCTGAAATAATTTCAGATTTAGTTTCTCCCAATAGTTGGTTATTAGATGCCAGGTTATCAACTAGCATCTTCAATTCAGACTCCATCATATCGCATTCTCCAGAATCATTATTTCTTCCGCTACTGATGCATCTTCTCCATGGAAGCAGCAGCAGCACAATGGTTTCAAGAAAGGTATTTCATCAGACAAATCCAGCATTGGGCATTGGTCTTGTTGCAACCTACATGAATACTAAGAGAGGAGCCAAGCATTTTGTTCATACCGTTCAAGCTGCAAGCGCTGAAGTGAAGACGACAAGTTCTCTCACTGGAGTTATATTTGAGCCTTTTTCTGAAGTCCAGAACGAGCTTGTGCAAGTTTCTCAATCATTCTCTCAGTCTTTGGCCAGACAGAAGTTCTCAGATAGTTGTGAAGGAGAAATGAATGAGCAAATCAACGTGGAGTACAATGTTTCATATATTTATCATGCTCTCTTTGCCTACTTTGATAGGGACAATGTGGCTCTGCCAGGATTTGCAAAGTACTTCAGGGATGCCAGTGACGAGGAGCGGGGACATGCAGAAATGCTCATGAAATATCAGAACGTCAGCTACTGCCCATGAGGAAATACGCATTTTATTTCTTGTGAGGCGCTTGGGCATTGGCATGTGGCATGTGTTGTGTTCGCATGCATGACTCGTGTATTCTTGTGTGGCAAGAGGTGCGAGTTTTTATCACTACACTTCATTTTGATGCCTACCATCATGGAGTTTGACAACTCTCAGAAGGGTAAATCCCTTTATGCCATGGAGTTGGCCTTGTATTTGGAGAAACTCACAAATCAAAAGCTTCTGAACGGGTCAACATGTCCGAGTGGTTAAGGACAGACTCGAAATCTGTTGGGCTTTGCCTGCATAGGTTCGAATCCTGCTGTTGACACTCTGTCTGATATTTCTGCAGTTCGTATTAGAGCGCTGCCAAATTCATTATAGCATCTAGCATATGTCCCACCTCATCACCGCATGTACCATACTCCACTTAGCACACTGTAGCCCAAGAGGCTAACGATGGTCAGATGATGGATTTTATCGAGGGAAACTTTCTCACCGATCAGGTTCAAGCTATCAAAAAAGTATCAGAATATGTGTCTCAGTTGAGAAGGATAGGCCAAGGGCACGGTGTATGGCATTTTGATCAGATGCTCCTGAATGGAGGTGATGTGGCTGTAATGATGAGGAAATGCATGATACAGAAGGCCATTTTCCCCAAATCAGATTGTGCTGCTATATTAATTGATGGATTTTGTGACCTAGGAAGAGCATCAGAAGAACTGAAGTATTATCTGGAGGCAATTACTAGAAGAGTGCAAATACCAGTTGAAACATTGAACAATTCTTTAGGCTGTATGTTTGTCTCAGTTCTAGAGCTAGTTCTAGAATGTTATGGATGTCAAACATGTGATTTGCTATTGCAATTAACATTGTTGTCTGAAATTTGAATCATCTAAAATTCTCATCAACTTTAATTGTCTGTAGGCTTAATGAAACTCCCTTGCGATGCAGATAGTCACTGGAGGCCTTTTAATCCATGTAACTCTATATTTTAACATGTCTGTGGTGTTGATGACAGGATTATTATTTTCAGGCTGTTACAAAGAAGTCCTTTTCACATCTAGAGTTTTCAGGTATCCAAAAACTGTGTAGTCAAGGCCACGACAATTGTGACAATACATATTAGATGGATTGGACTAAATGGTTAAGGTATAGCAGGTGGAAACTATGATATGTGTAACCTGACCGTGGTGAGACTACATATTACAGTGATAACGTGATGGTATGTTGTGCTTACAGAGCATGCTTGTTGATGAGGGTAGCCTTTATTCATGTGATTTTCAGTGTTCTGTCTGCTTCATCATATATTGATAAATCTTGTTTTGTTGTGCCCTGATTCGTTATGTAAAGCCTTGCTCTATTTTGCTTCCATTGTGTGTGTTTTGACTTGGGTTTTGTGTGTTTTTGGTTTACCTTGATTTCTTAGGCATGTTGCATGATAGAAAGATCAACTGCTGGAACTTTTTTTTTTGTTTATTTACTATGGAGTTGACATAAGTTAGCGCTGTAACATTTATCCATTGTCTACTAATATAATACACCTGTAATGTAAGATTTTATGCAGTGCAAGTACAACAGCAGGGATGATGGAAACCATTGTTTCTACTCCCATTGACATTGTTAAGACCCGCCTTATGATGCAGAGGGAGTCTGCTAAAATGGGAAGCTACAAGAATGGATTTCATTGTGCTTACAAGGTAGATAACCGTTTATGAAACTGAATAGTATCATTACAGATAAATAGTATATTCATGTATAACTCATAGACAGTTACACAATGGGAAGCCTTTGCATAGTGTTTATGATCTTCTAATCTAAGGTCTATGTTAGGCTCTAGCTCAATGAAAATAGGAGATATATAGGGTTTCAAATTGTTTATACAATCTATCCGATCATTGGCTGCTAGAGAAAAACAAATTCTTGGCCCTTTTCTCTACTCGGGTAAAAGTCATGAACTATCTAGTAAATATTAAACTAAGTACCTGATACATTACAATAGATAGGAAGTATCGAGTATCCCTAAACTGTCTGTTAAGATTATTTTCATCTTTTCTTTTAAATTTCTTATAAGAGAGCTCGTGAAGATATGCTTAGGTTACTATGGGTAGGTAGGTAGGCCCTTGGTTCCGGATTTTGAACCAGGGCTCTGATACCAAATGTAAGGGGCCGAATAGAATTTACGTAAACAAAATTCAATAATTCATTTAATTAAGCACCTAAGCATTTATAAATTTATCAACACATAATAAATTTTTATAACTGATTAAAAACAATTGAAAATTTTGAAATACATGAACCTGATGCTAATAACCTCCGTTTATCTGTCGCTTGCCTCCTTGACCACTTCTGCAAAACACTGCCCAAAACCTAGTTCCTCCCTGCCAACTAGGTAACTCCCTAGCTCCAGGATATCAACGGATATCCTGGCCCCCATGCCCAAAACCCCCAGCAATCCCGGTGCACTGATAAAATCCAGATCTCCCAAAATTCATCCCCAACCTCCCGTAGAATCCTCCCGTCCACCTCCTTCCCTTCCTTATCCCTCCTTCACCGACTCTCCCTCATTTACTCCCTACCTAACCCATTTATTACCTCTTATCCCTTCCCGTTAATGCCCCTTATCCCCTTTCTTTAATATCTTATCCTTCCGCAATTAATAACTTATCCCCTTGTTGTGTACGTAACCTTTCAATTCAACTATATAACTTATTAATTTATTAAATTTAATACTCATGTTTTTTTTAAATGCAATAGGTAGTTTAATTAATCAATTAATTAATCAAATTGCCACCATTAATTAATCAATAATTATTTAATTAGTTTTATTATACCTATCCTGTTTAATTAATATCATATTAAGACGATTAATCCCCTAATTAATTTTTACTTAATAATCCTTCACATTTGTTCAACTAGGGTTGTTATAGAGAGCTAGATCTCCAACGCAGCTCTGATACCAACTTAGAATTAGGCGAAACAAACACACAGGTGAGACTACGCTCACAATCTATATTATTGAATGAGGACTGATTACATCATTATATAGGAAACTACTCTACTTAGTCGGTTACAACAAACCACAGATAACTAGGATCTACATTAAGTGAAGTAGAGTTCAACTAGACAACTGACTCTTGTAACTGAATCTTACTCCATTATTTCCAATTCCATCAACTAAGGCACATATCTCTAATCAAATATTTGGTCAACATACCCTACACATTCAAGCATCGATTTGATTTTGTGGATTGAATTCTCAAGTTAGACACTCCACATTTTCCACAATCATCCTGCAGTCAAACCGACCCCCTTCCTTTTTCATTGAGCTAGTAGGACACAACCACTATGTCTTAACCAAGTAAAATCCAACAACTTGATGGTTGTGCGTTCCAATCATCTCCAACACATTAATCCATATTTGGGGAATAACCACTTGGATCTCAAATCATTTTATTTTACTATTATTCTCCCAATTGGACGATTTTAGCAATGGATCATTTATCATGTGACTATAATTAGTGTCAAGACATCTCGTGAGATCCGTTGCCATGACCAAGACAAGAAATGGGAAGCGCCAACTCATAATATTAAGTGTGTGCATACAAATATCCATCTTGAAAGGATCAATTTCATGGATTTCATTCATGAAATTTTCAAGTGAAATCGATAGAGTTTGTAGTTATTTTGTTGTCATGTTAATCCTATGTTTTCATAATTAATAAATGATTTTTATGCAAATCCCAACTGTCGGGGATTGAATCTATCATATGGAGCAAATCTCCCTTTGTAATCAAATAGTTATATATATGTATGCATGGTAAGTATATAGGATGGTAGAAGATTTTAGTGTGCATCATTGGTGAAAAGATATCAATGTAAAGAGGATTTTTCTTCTCTGTACTTATCTATTTTGTTGTTGATAATGAAAAGACTATGCTGCTACATGTTATGAGTTAAGAACTGTGGTTTTACCACAACACATGCTCAGTGAGGAGGGCCCCCTAACCTTAGTATGTGTTGCATATTATTTAGTTTCTTTTGTATTTAATTTATGCATTGATTTCATAGGTTAGTTTATTTATCGTTTCATTATGCTTGTATGCTTAATGTCATTTCATGTGATCAATTTGGATTTCACGTACATAAGTTAGGCATTGGATACTAAAGAAAAAAATTATTTATATAGTAATCAAAAATCCATTTGATGTCCTTGATGAAAATTAAAGGATTGTGTTTGGTTCCTACAAAGTGATTTCAGAAACATAAGTTCAATGGCCAAATCAACCTCTCTAGCATTAGGATTTTATTTATTATTTCTTTCTTGAGTTGCTCATTAATTTATTGATGCTTTATTGTTCATTCCTTTATGCTCTTTAATTCCTATATATGTGTTGTCATCTGAGTGTTGTGTGTTATTAGAAATATTGACTAGTTGTGATCACAAGAATATTGAAAAAACGAGAGTTGCAAGACCTTGAAAACAACTTCAAGATATTTGGTTTTGATTACATATTTCTTTATTTTGATACTTGGTGGAGCTGTGAGAATCCTTTAAACTATTAAGTGAACTATGGGCTACTACGAGAATATATCTTAATAAAGATAAAACACTGTAATGAACATATCTTCAATATTGATTCCTAGAAATGATCAATTACGTTCATTTCCCTTTTGAATTTAGTAGAATTAGTTAGTTACATGATCTTGCATATATTTTTCTGGAATCTCACAATTTTACAAGCTTCCTATATTTATAATTTAATTTCTCGAATTTAATCAATTAAATTTCCTGACAACTATCTAGGATCCTTGAAAAAGATTCATTTTCCTTGCCTTCCCATTTAGCTTGTTCATTTGAACAAGTGGATCTATCATATTTTCATATCAAGTTTCCATCTGAATTTCAACTGAAAACACTGAAGAATTGTCACTTATAGTCGGATCTTGAATTATAGGAATAGGGGAAGAAGTGACAACCACTATTGGCTCAGTTTTTCTTTTAGGTTGCAATTCTGCTAAGAGACTATCAAGCTCCTCAGTATGATCTTCTTTCAAGAGTGTGTTTGACTCACCACATGCATATCCAAGGGAAAAGTTGATAACTTTATTAGATTCATCATATATTTTCCCTTTCTTGGGATCCTTCTCTGTTGTATCCATGGCCTATGGCTCGCTTGATCCTTCACTCAATTTCATTTTACTTAAAATTTATAATTTCTCAGCTAGAAATTGACTATCAAGGTAGCAATTGATTCAGCGACATGTTCAAATCCACTTTACATATGCCATGCTTCTATTTTTTTGCAATCATAATCAACATTATTGAAAACCATACTAATGGAAATTGTGGTTTTGGATTCCTTTACAACTCCATTCTTTAATCCAAATTTCACCAAATGCATTTGCATCAAGTATTATACCTCTTCCCTTATTTCTTTATTATCCATGATTTCAACCTTAGGATCATTATGAATGTAGGAGGAGATCAATTTATTTACAATATTTYCTAATTGAACCAAAGGAAGAGATCAATTTATTTACAATATCAAGATCAAACCTTCTTTTAACAACAAATGAAAATATTTGAGTAGGTAAAGCAAAGGATGAATTCTAATTTTTTGAATAAAAGTGAAGATGATCATAAGAAAATCTTTGTCTAATATAATATAGAGAAAAAAATATTGGCGGAATGTACACCAGTAAAAGATGAAGCTCAATTTTACAACCATAAACTCTAATAAATATGTAATATTGGTAGAGATACTAATCCCCAACTCTAGTCTCTAGACTCAATTGAAGGATTTTATGAAATTCACTGGGAATACTAGGGGGTGGCTTGCCCTAAAATATGGTGGGATCATTATAGATAAATTTATTCGAAAAATTTGTAAACCCACCTTTTAGTTCATTCTGTATCACCACTGAGGCCCATTAAAATACTAGAAAAGGATCTTCATCCTTATCCAATTTCCTCAAATTCAAATGTTCAAAACATTCACATTGAAATACAACAATAAATAGATTAAGTATGACTAGTATATGAACATTTTAAGGTCATGATATCCACACAACTATTGATGGATTTCATTTTTCAAAAACTTTGCATATTGGTACTTTACTAGGGGTAGACCAAAAGGAGACAAAATGTCTTTTGTAATTCCAAGTATGACTTTATCAACTAGTAAATCATCATCATATTCTGAAAGTGAAGAAATCATGGATATGACTTCACACGAAGATTTGGAAAAAGTAGAGGCTAGCAGAGGGAAGGTTAAGTCGGGCATTGGGAGGTCATCATGTAAATATTTTCAAATAACTTCTTACATATCATGGACAAGCCAACTAGAAACCTTAGCAACTATCTCTTCTTCATTAACAAGGAATTCACCCAATGAAAAGAGAAGTGTGTTTGATATGGATTTAGTTGTGATAGAAAAAAATTACTTATATGAATAAGAGGGTTATATGAATTTTGTAAGCCTCTATGAAATTAAGTAAATGGAAAGTCGAGGGAACCAACACTTAATCTAATTGGATTGATCAAGTTGAAAGCTAGTCAGACACAATGTAGAAAAGGTTTTAAATACCATGGATTTTCTACCGGACTTTCTTCAAGGGTTGACATCAATGACAACCAACCCAATTAATCAACAGAATCTACTAGAAGGGTATTTTCCAGTCCATAATTTTTTGATAGAGAAAATATTACCATTGTGCTACTTAAGGTCGTCCCCCGTGTCAAGGATTGGTGGGAGACTTACTATGAGCAAAGGTCCACTGAGGAATATGAAATATTTGTTGTCTCATCCACTTGGGATTCTTTTTGGGATGTTATTAAGGAAAAATACTACCATGTTGGAAGCTATGATGACCAGTATACGAGATGGGCCACCCTACGATAAGAAAGGGACCAAACAATACCTCAGCTCACAAATATTTTCCATACCTTGCGCACCAAGTTGGGTATCAAGGGCTCCAAATGACATCTGGTGCTCAAGTATCATGACAGTCTACATAGATACATCCAAACATAAATGGATTTTTTGTACATATCATCACTGGGTGCGACTTATTTATATGTTGTTAAAATCAAGCAAAAATTTAAATAGAAGAAGTGGGAGTTTGGATCTATGAATTCATCATAGCATAAGTAGGGAAAAGGTGGCCCCAACCCACATAAAAAAGGACAAAACAAGGATGGACCCCCTCCGGACAACCAATCCAAGCTGCAAACAAGGAAGGGTATTGAGAAGACGAAGAAAGACATTGGGAAGTGGTGTGAATTCCATAAAATCCCCTAGCATAAAACCAATGAATGTTGCTTGAAGTCATTGGTGGATGAGATAAAATCCTTAGAGTCAGAGGTAGGTTCTGAATCTGAATCAAATCTAGACAAGGGGAAGAAGATCATCGATGTAGAACCCAGTTCCACTGTCACTACCACTAAGGTCCATCCAAGAAAACCAAAAGAACCAGAGGAAGGTAAGTGCCTTTTTCACTCACAGATGTGGGTGAAGGGTATTCTGCTGCATTTCATTGTCAATAGCAGGAGCAAAAAGAATATGATCTCATAAGAGGTCGTGAAGTGGTTGGAACTATTGACGACACCACACCCACAACCCTACACCATTGGGTGGCTTCACCGATGAATGTCGCTCCAAGAAGTCCCTCGTGGCTGAGCTAAAGGCTTCCAAGTCAGAGGTCGATTCTGATTTCGAGTCAAACCTTGAAGGAGGGAAGTATATTATCTATGTTGAAACCAATGCCATAGTCGCTACCACCAAAGTACGACCAAGTGAACTAGAAGAACCAAAGGAAGGGGAACACCTCTTTCACTCGCAGATGTGGATCAAGGATGTTCGGATTCATTTCATTATCGACAACGGTAGTCAGAAGAACTTGATTTCAGCAGAGGTCGTCAAGAAAATGGACCTGCCAATGACACCACACCCACATCCCTACACCATCGGTTGGCTTCATCAAGTAAGTGATCTCCGTGTCAGCCAACAATGTCGTCTGCCTTATAGCATCAAGCCTTTCAAAGATGAGGTACTGTGTGATATTGTTCCCCTTGAAGTTTGTGATGTTCTTTTAGAACAACCATACTTGTGTAAGCATCATGTTGTGTATGAGTCTAGACCCCACAGTGTTATTATTACTTTGGGTAGATAATTGTACAGGATCCCAGAGGTGGCACCACCTACTGCTATTTCTTTAATCTCTTCTAAGCAATGTAGTAAGTTCATTTCATAGACCGGGAAGTTCGTCTTCTTTGTGATCCATGCTCATAGTAAGAAGAAGGTCTCCACCACATATGTGGCCTCTACACAATGCCTCTCTTTGCAGCGTAAGCGAGTGGACAGGATTGTGGAAGAATACAGAGACATTTTTGCCTCACCTACAGGGGTACCGACACACTGACAAGTCAAGCATCCAATTGATCTGACCCCTAGCGCACCTCTACCTAATGGACCAGTCTATCAATGCTCGGTGATGGAGAATGATGAAATCAGGTGTCTTATCCAAGAGCGTTGGATACGGGTGGCCTCTCCCCTAATCCAACTAGCTTATTTTGTATGTTTTCATCTCAACATCAAGTATAAGACATGTATCTCCAATCGTGTCGTTGGCTACCTCAATCGGCCTCTTGTGGCTACACTCACCACTGTGCTCCATTCCTGTGGAAATGAATCATCTGAGTGGCCCCAACTTGATCAATAAGATCCGGACTTCGCCACCACCTATCAACTCTTAAGTACAGACACATCTGTCACTGATTTTCACATTCATGACAGACTCTTATGCCACCTGGTCCATCTCCGTGTTCCTACAAGCGAGCGTGAAAAGATGATTTGGGAAGCCCACTACAGTCGGGTGGCAGGACATTTTGTTGTGGAGAAAACTATTTCCATTCTTTAGGAACATTTTTATTGGCCAAAACTTTGAGATGATGTCAGCAAGTATATCAGATATTGCATTGCCTATGCCATTGCCAAGCCCCCCATCAAGAAGCAAGGCTTATACACCCCTCTTCCTATTCCTGAGAAGCCTTGGGAATCCATCTCAATGGATTACATGTATGGCTTGTCATCCACCAAGCAAGGAAATGATTGTGTGTTCGTGGTCGTTGATCAGTTTTCGAAGATGGCCATCCTCATCGCCTGTAAGAAGAATGTCGCAGTGGAAGATACTACTAAGATCTTCTTTGAATGAGTGTGGGTCCACTTTGGGATACCAAATACCATCATATTTGACCAAGACATCAGGTTCCTCAACAACTTTTGGTCGAGTCGTTGGTCTATGTTGGACACCAAGCTCACAAAATCCACTTCTTTCCACCCCCAAACCGATGGCCAAATAGAGGTAGTCAATCGTATGATTGTGCACATCCTGCACATGTACAATTCTAAGCATCCACGTACATGGGATGAGAGTCTCCCATATGTCCAACACAGTTACAACATGGCTCTCCATAGTTCCACTGGCCATAGCCCATTTTAGGTGGGTCTAGGATTTGAACCCTTGGGACCCATTGATGTTGCACTTCCTCTTGACACTGCACAAACAGACTCTTCCCACGATCAATCTACAATTGACAAAGCCACTAGATTCATTGAGCATATTTAGCACATCCGCCAACAGGTCCAAGAGATTTTGTAGAAATCCAATGCTAAGTACAAGCAACGCCATGATTAACACAGGGTACCACACTAGTTTCAGGTTGGCGACAAAGTTTGGTTACATCTGCAGAAGGAGTGTCTCACCAGGCACCATCGGAAGCTTCACCCACTTCGTTATGGGCCTTACACTATCACCAAGACTGTGGGTAGCAATGCTTTTCAGCTCATCACTCCACCCTTCCTTGGTCTACATCTAGTCTTCAATGTGGACCTCCTTCGACCATATTTTCCACCATTATTGGAAACCTCTGAGATCGTAGAAGAACTGACACCAATAGAGCTCAACCCTGACTACATGGAACAAGCATCCACTAATCATATAGTGGACACACGGGCCAAGGGAACTTGCCAACAACGGATCCAATAATATCAGGTTGTCAAGGCAGAGAAACTCCTACACCAAGGCAAGTGACTCACCCGGGGCCAAATCCAATAGAAGTTTCCTCACCTGATGGGGGAACTCAGTGCAATGGAGACCATTACTTCTTAAGGGGGGAGGATTGATCCAGGTGGATATTGGTGGCCACCCACCTATTCCAACTGGCTCCTCGTGTCCATTTTTGTTCAACATGTTCTTCTATACTGCTTTATAATTATGAGTTCTACACTTCTGGGGTTGTTTGAAGCCCCACACATTCTCCAGGTGGATACGGGTGGCCTCTTGCCTAATCCAATTGTATTATTTTGTATGTTTTCATGTCATCACATCTTGTTGTACTTCCAGGGTTTTCTTGGGGTCCTAAACATTGTTTTTTTGGCTCTCCAAAGTCAGACTATAGACAGATTCATAGTCTAATGACAAATTGTCTAGTTCTCTTAAATACCTTTCCAATGGGCTATCACGCACCTAAAACAAAGGTCGTATGAAAAAGTTACGACCCTAAAAAGTTGAGGAACCAAATTACACCAACTTACCCATAGGTCCCACATGACGTTTGGCATTTCACCTTCTAGGGTTAGGTTTTTGGATGTCTATGGTTTTGGCATTCATGAGTAATATGAAAAGGGCCTCTAGAGCCTCATTGTAATCCATTATGCTCAGACGGATGCATGTAGCAGCCACATCTCTTCTCAAAGATAGCTAGCACCATTCGAGCAAGTTTCAATTCTGCAGTTTTACAGTTTCAGCCAATTTCATTATTTAATAGAATATATTGTTCATTGGATATTTTTGTTATTCTTCCTATCTCTGTGTTTATTGTATTCAGTCTGTTAATCAGTTCGCTCCGCTCCTAAATCCAGATCAAGGAGGCTTGATCTTATTCATTTCTCCATATATCTCGTCCACCCCAATTCTTCTCTTATGCTTTCTGACAAGAGATGGACTTGAGCTACTGTGCTCTTTCCTAAATGAATTCTTTGGTGATTGGTGATGTTTCCTATCATCACTTCTTGTTTCTCTTCTTTCACCATGAGATCTGTGACTCCTTGACCTGCTTGACTTTGTCTTCTATTCCATTTTCTTCTCTATTATGTACAATCTTTGCATCAACTTAATATTGAAGCCATCTTGTTGCTCATTGGCTTTCATAAGCCTTTCATTATAAAATTTATAGCTTTGGACATATTTTTGCAGTCCTTTTATGGTTTCTACCAATTTTATGCACTCCTCCTTGGATTTTGTACTATCAATACCCATGTTGATATACAAACCCCCAAATTCATCATCATGGTTGTAATTTCTCTATGCATCTTCCATACTTTTAACTCTTTGTGTTGATTTTGTCCTGATCTGATCATTGTTAATTCTGCAAAATGTGCAGGCAACAAGATTTGTTAAATGAATTCATGCGACAACTTCATGAAAAATATGCACCATTTTGTCAGAATCCTTTCTTCAAATTCCTTGGATGATTTTAACATCCCAAATTCTAATGCACACTCATGTGCATCAATGTTTTGTGTGCATCATAACTCTCCATCATGCACTAGTGTTTTTCCATGCACAATAAACTCTGTATTGTGCATCACCAATACTTAGCGCACACGACAATTTCATGTTGATTTCTAACCCATACCAATTCAGTATTAGACCAATAGCTCTGCAACTTATTGTTGATATCTGGACCATACAAGTCCATTGTTGAACCAATTGCTCTGATACCACTTTGTAACGTACCCAACCTCCTAGTTGAGTCTCGTTACCAACTCTAATACCACTTTATAACATCCTCAACCACCCAAGTTGGGCCACACCACACAACCTCTCCCAATAATTCTACTTCAAAATCTAGTGTGCAGATTTTACTCTATATCATAGGTATGCGTAGAAATACTTGAAGTAACGTGCATGACCCCAAGCTAGGTCATGCCACACGTACTTACCCCTTCTGATGCAACTTGTAACAATGGAAGTAACATAACACAACTATGTGCACAAGCGTGCTAAGTACATAAACATTATTGTGCGTGTAGTCCACTCCAAGCATATGCTCACTACTATGCGCATAACCATTCTGGTGTCATACACAAATTTTGTTCTTCTTGCACACACAGACTACTTCCTTGTGCATACAACGAACCTAGTCTCATGTGTGCACGAAGAAACTCCCTGCATGCATGACCTTTCTAGCCTCGCCTTAGAGACTCATGACCACTATTATAAGATTAAGTTAACAAGAACAAATAACAACAACTGCCATCCTCAACACGTATGACTATATTACTAAATACTAACACCACACATACATGTGCAAGCAACATTATACAGAATAACAATTACTTATATGCAACATCATACAAGAATTAAACCCATATCCAACATAAGTAAATGGCACACAGTAAATGAGACAAACACATAAATGACACTTATCTTTTATGAAAATTCATCAACTGCGCGCAAAAATCAAAGGTTCCTCCTAGCCATAGACTTTGTTTCTGGTAAACTTTTAGCAATAGGTCACCCCCGAGCTGGGGCTTAAACTCTATCAAGTCAAAGGGATTCCTAATGCCAGGATAAGGTCTAATAAACAATGAAATTGCTTAGTCCAAGGTGTCCACTGCTGCAAATAGTCTACAATCCTTCATTCCCCACATGCATGTTCCACCCCAGGAAGTGTGCCCCTTCTCTGCTCAACTGTCCTTACCAAAAATACAGATTCTCCCATAGGGGAAAGTTGGTCTCCAAGATGATGAAAAGAATGAAAAATATCCCCTTCCTCAAGCTTTCTCGGCAGTAAGGTAATGACTGTCCCAGTTTAGATGGTTCAAATGATGAAGAACAATGAGTAAATCACCCCCCCCAACCCCCCCCAAAATACACTAAGGCCAAAAATATTTATTGCATGCATTAAACTAGACACTTGTCACCTTCACAATTAGTTTTAGCCACTTTGTGACTCATTCTCGTCCCTCGATAACTTAGGATAAATAATTACCCATGGATTTTACTTTTTGGAAATATTAATAAAATTTTCCCTCGGACTTAAGCCCCCTAGGCTTATCCCTTTCATAAATTCTAAGCCCCCTTTTCCCCTTTTTCAGTGGAGTTTATCCCCCCGTCTCTTTTCGTTTAATCTATCTGCGCGCAACAAAGAGATATTAGTAATAACTTGAGTGTGATAACATTTTACAAGGATAGACGCACTGGCTTATTTTCATCTTGCTTCACTTGCCCCATAACCACACAGGTTGTCTGAACTCAAATACATATACATCTACATATATATATTATATAATTGGGTTCAATGCACATTTCAAAGTAACCCACATGCTCTTACTCAAGTGCATGAAACACTGTAAAATGTGTGCACTCCTTTCTTTGCTAACAATCCTCACATACTATTCAAGTGCATGCAATACCCGAACTTGGTGCCAACGACTCACCAACCTATATGTACATTTACACTTACAATTGGTACCAATGGCTCACAAGCCTATATGTACAATTACAAACGAGGTTTGGATCAGGGACATTACATTATAAATAAAGTAAATGCATTTTGTATACTTCTCCAAAATTTTATATATCTTAATATTTGATCCCATCCACCTCCTCATATAGTCTAAGTGCTTTGACACTTGTTTGTACAATGTGTTAATGTTGTAGTGGGAAAGGTGACAAGTAGATGCTGGAGAAGACATTTGTAGTGTGAGCAAACTATGAAACCTGCCACTTAACGAATGCCACTCACTCAAGAAAGGGAATGGGATCAAGGGATTGAGGTCATTGTTGGTGATATATACCATGGGGAATACATAACTGGCCACCATACAATCATGCTATGCATAGGGCTTCTTGATTTGAATTTACACATTTCCATTCTCTCTTATCCTTCCACCGTTATTGGGCTAGAGCATGCTATTTTCATAAATCTAGAGCATGATATTAGGGCCATAATGTTGTCACTCCTTTCATAGATGAGATTCACCACTAAGACACAATCTTGACTCCATGTGATGTTTGAAGTTTGACAATTGTGTCTATACTTTTTAGATTTGTTGACAACTCCAACTCTCGCTACCTTCCTTCGCAATGTGCCTAGATCCTAAGGCATTGGTGTTGGGTGTCTCAAGATGACACTTAAGATTTGTTTCATTTAGGGTAAGTTACCAGTTTTCTTCTTGTTATTTTTCAATTTTTTGTTTAACCTTGCTAAAACATATGGAAAACTCTTTTACATTCAATTGTGAAAACCATCAAACATATGATATGTTTCTCATATGGACAATGCTGACATGGTAGCTTGGAGGTACGACTCTCCAGTAACAAAAATATCACTTATAACAACACAAGCTCGATCAATATTTGAGAGAGATATATTGGTTTGGTTTGGTTTTGGTCATCAATAGCAACATAGATTTGGGATGATGGGTCAACTTGTGCGAGCCCATGTCCTCATGCTACTTTTCTTTTCTCTCTTCTTTATTCCCCGTTAGGTAAGTTGGTGGGAACGTAAAGATTAGGGGAACTTAAGTGGGGTTTGTGTGTTGTAGCGAATGCTTTTGGTATCAAAGATTCCATTCCTTGTGTAGGGCAATTTGATTTGTAGAACATTGAAGGAAACATCAAGAAAGTGCACACAAAATTTGATGCATTTTGAGAGGAGATTATTAATGAACAAACTAGGAGAAGTAAAATGAGTGGAAAAAATGTGAATGATTTTGTAGACATGATGCTTGACATTTCTGAGAGGGCCAATGTCACTAATACAGGACAGGAGGAAATTGATAGGAACTTCATGCTTCCACCAGTTCAAATTAGGTATTAGTTTCTTTCGTCCATTCATTTAAAAACAATTTAATAATAAAAGAAAAGGATAATAAATTTCTTTCAATATATATTGCTACTTAGTTTGTTCAACGAAATAAGAAGCTCAGAAATCAACGAGATATCAGCTGTTTTGGTTTCAATCGATTGGCTAACTATTGAGGTCTGGATACACTAATAAGAGTAGCAAAGGCGCAGCTGGTAGATTCTTTGGACTCGATCATTCAGACGAAAATATTGAGGTTGAGCGCCCATTCCAATGTCCGATGGCACACCTCTTACCTCTACGAAAATATTTTGGATCTTCCCTATATTGAGGTTGAGCACCCATTACGATGTCCGATGGCACACCGTAACTTGACACCAGATGGGGACGCTACATCCTTCGCATCCTCCTCCTCATCCACTTCAGAGGGCAACACCAATAGCTATGTTTATGATGTCTTTATAAATCACAGCGGTCCCGACGTAAAGAAAGGCCTTGCCCATCTCTACCGTATCATTAAAGATCACGGATTAAGACTATTTTTGGACCAGCAAGAATTGCAAGAGGGAGACGACATGACTCCTCAAATCAAAGGGGCTATTCGAACAGCCTCCATCCACATAGCATTTTTTTCTCCAGGATATGCCGGTTCAGTTGGTGTCAAGGTCAACCATTCTTCCGGTTTTCTACAATGTCCAACACTAAGAACTTCTGGATGCCTGCAATGGATTACCATTATCTTTTAAAGTGCTTGGGGCGCTTCTCAGTGGAAAATATGATTTAAATTATTGGGATACTGCTATAATAATATGGGATGGATCCCACTGGGAAGGATATCGGATATCTGGGTCTTTGGAAGCTGGAAAACAGATGCTGGTGGAGGTGCGAAGTGAGAACCGTGTGGGAATGCACGACAACCTTCGAGATCTCGGCAGAGATATGGCGGAGAACTCGGAATATCCTCGTCGCCTTTGGCGCCTGATAGACAGCCTTCTTCATAATGTGTCAGACCAATCACCTGTAAGTATTTTGAAGATTTCGACCAACTTTCAAAATAACGTAGTGTTATCAAAATTGTCTGTCAAGTTTCCAATTCTTAAAACTTCCCAATATTGTCAATCTTGTTTTTAACATCTCCGGGTGAACAATCTAGGTGCGTGGAATTAGCATGGTTCATGGAAATGGCCCTGAACAATCTTTCGAAAACCTTGTGGGCAGTTGCAACCTAAGCAGGTTGCAGCTTGCTTAGGACTCAAAGTCATTTTGTTGAACAAGTATTCAGCATTGGGCAGTTACCACCACTAATATATCTTCGATGGGAGAACTGTCTGAACTCCTCCTTACATCCCTCGATTCCATTAATGAATTTAAGAGTGTTACATATAGAGGGGAGATAACTGAAAACACTCTGCATGAATCTCAGGTAGTCATGTTGTTTATTGTTTTGTTTTACAGATCCGTTTACGTTTTTCTTCAAATTGTAAATATCGTTGCACTTAAGTGTTGTCTTCGTATATAGTGAAGCTACGGTCCGGAGGCTCCACCTTTTTCGCTGATGCTCGCAACCCTGCGCAAACCCCTGTCCGCCCTCACCCTCGTCTGGGCCGCCACAGCCGTGGAAAGCTAGCTCGCAACTCGGCTCGATGACAGAGACAGAATACTGGAAGGGGGCCCTACTTCTTTAACTCAGCAAGCTTATACCTTCGGAACTGGACAAAACGCTTCAATCGAGACACAGAAGACTTCACCTGGGCTCTTGTTTGGATCATACTCTACACCTGGCCTCAAGATTACTAGGATGACGAAACCCTCAAAGATTTTGGCAACGCCCTGGGTAACTTCGTCAAAATATCAGAGCAAACTAAAATCAACAAGTATACTTCCTATGTTAGGATCTGTGTCTATATGCACATCGCCAAAGCCCTGTTGGACTCTATTTGCCTCGTGCATGAAGACAGATAATGGATCCAAACTCTAGACTATGAGCATGCCCCCTTCAGAGGTCGCAAATGCCATGAACACGGGCACCTCTTCAGAGACTGCCCTCAAAATAAGCTAGCCACAGTTCTCTAAGGTGCCACTCTCATAGACGAGGAAGGATTCAAAACAATCCCCACTCGACAACGAAACAACCGTAAATCCCACACCACAGCCAAATCTACGAACCCATCGACAAGCAACAACTTTCAAGCCCTCGCCCAACAATCGAATGGGACGGATCCCATTGAGGAATAAATCCAGTCGACCCCCAAAAAGAAACACCAAGAGCCAATGCAAAACTAGGGAAACATTCCCTCTACAGATCCAATCCTCACATAGATAAACTCCCAGCCCATCCTGTCCTCAACACCGCTACCCTAAAATCCGATTTGTTCCACCAGTCAGGATTTTGACGTGCTAATGGATGAAGACATGGGAGATCTAAATTTGGGCGAGCTAGATCTCCTTGAACTAGAGGATGCATGCAAAAAACATGCCTTCCACACGATAGCCCCAAAGCAAATTCATCTCCTCAAGGAGGTCCTCAACAAAGCCAAATTGCGCGCCAGATTTGGGATACAAAACAAGCCACCAATTGATTTGAAAAAGGTCGTCAAAGATCTCAAAAAGCAAGGTTGAAAAACAAATCTCCAACACATCACCTCTTTGGGTTCTAGGTTAGTGGAGTCATGGCAATATGCTCAACTCACTGAATATTTTTCTTCCAACACTCAAGGTTCCCAATGAAATTCATTTCTTGGAATGTCAGGGGCATCAATGGTCTCAACAAATACATAATGCTCCGTAGAAAAATTCACCAAGAAAAACCCACAATACTCTTGATTCAGGAAACAAAAAGCAACAGTGAAAACCTTTAGGCTCTGATATCACGTCTTTGGAAAAACAACAACTCCATTACATTTAACGCGACCAAGGCCTCAAGTGGTCTCACAATTGCTTGGAACCCTTCAACTATCACCCTCAATGACTTCACCACCACCAGAAAGTCCATCTCAACGTCCTTCCATCTTATTGGTACAAACATGCATGGCTTCATCACTAATGTCTATGGTCTGCAAACTTCTGATAAAAAGATCAAACTTTTGAACCTCCTAGATTGGTATAAGCAAGAACACCCCAGTCAGAACATGATCCTTTGTGGCAACTTCAACCTCATCACCAATCTCTGAGAAAAGAAAGGAGGTCACTGCCTACTCACATAGGAGGACACAAGCTTCAAGAATTTCATTAAGAGCAATGAACTAGTGGATCTGGAAACCACCATTGGAATTTACACTTGGAATAACCGATGTGGAGTCCCCTCTCATATCGCCTCATGCCTCGACAGATTTCTAGTCTCTAAAGACATTGCAACAACAAGCGATGAGCTTTCCTCCTCCATTCTCCCTTCCTCAGGATCATACCACTGGCCCATCTGCTTGCACTAGCACCAAAGTGGCAAGGATCGTTTTTGCCCCTTCAGGCTTGAAAATTTTTGTTATCCAATCCATAGTTCAAGCCTATGATCCAAAATTGGTGGTCTTACACCCATCCCCGAGGTCGCTCCAAAATGTATAAATTTCAGCAAAAACTAAAAATGTTGAAACAACATCTAAAATGTGGAACAAAAAGACTTTTGGGAACATCTTCTTGGCCAAAACCACCCTAGAAAAGAACATGGAAACCCTACACCAACAGATCATACAGGAAGGATGCTTGACAACTCTCTCTCATAGAGAATCAGAACTTCAATTTCAAATAGAGGAGCGTTGTCAGCAAGAAGAAATGCTTTGGAAACAAAAATCAAGAATCTCCATGTTGAAGGAAGGTGAACGCAACACCTCTTTCTTCCACCACTCAACCATCCAACACAGAATGCATAACAAAATATCTTACCCTAAAAAGCAAGATGGTGCTCGGCTTGAAACCCACAAGGACATAGAAACTGAGTTAGTCTCCTATTACGAAGATCTACTCATGGAGGAGAACTGTTCCAGAGGGGACGTCATCCAACAAGTAGCCAATCACATCCCTCGCCTAGTCATTGACCAACACAACGCTTCCCTAATGCACCCAATCACTCTACAAGAGGTGGAATCAGCTGTCATGGAAATGAAAGAAGGTAAGGCTCCTAGGACAGATGGTTTTACAATCAACTTCTTCCATGCTTGTTGGGATTTGCTAAAGCTAGACATGCTAGACATCGTGGAAGAATTGCACAATCGCCAATGGGTCCTCTCTGCCCTCAAGGCCACCTTTCTCACTTTTATCCCCAAAGAAGAAAATGATGCAACTGCAAGTAAGTACATACACATAGCTCTCTGGAATGTTATTTACAAAATCATCACTAAAGTCATAGTAACAGGTTAAAACCTCCCCTTCCCCTGCTCATTTCCTCTGAACAAACATGCTATGTCGAGGGCAAGAAGATTCTTGATGGCATCATTCTATCCCATGAGGTTGTCCACTCCATAAAAACCACCAAGAAATCGAGCATGCTTCTTAAACTAGACCTCTCCAAATCTTTTGATCACCTCGGCTGGGAATACATTGAAAAGATTCTCTCCTTTCCTCCGCTTTCTTCTTTGTTCTTGTTAATGGCTCCCCCTCCCCCACCTTCATCCCCTCCCAAGGAATCTAACAAGGAGATCCCCTATCCCCTTTTCTTTTTATCCTCATGGATGAAGGGTTAAGTCAAATGCTAACAAGTGCCTTCTCAAACGACTCTCTCAATGGACTGAGTCTCCACAACAGTCAGCCCTTGACCCACCAACAATTTGTTGATGATAACCTACTCCTGGCACACCCCTCCATTCAAGAATCCCACACACTTAAAATCCTACTCAACACTTTTTCAAATGCCTCGAGATCCTCTATTAATTTGGATAAATCGCTCATCTTCTTCAACACGCCCCCCACTACCCAGCAAAACATTTCTAGAACTCTGGGTTTTGCTACCTCCTCTCTTCCTTCCAAATACCTGTGCGCTCCCCTACTCTCTTTAGCCATTAAACACTCCACCTGGAAGGAACTTGTTGACAAATTAACTCAAAACATCTCCTCCTGGACCTTTAGACCCTCAATCTAGAAGGGCGTCTAGTTCTCATAAAAAAAAATTTGCAAACGATGCCTTTGTATCTCTTCTCTATTCTTGCATCCCCCAAATGGATGCTCAAATCCATCTAGAAGATACAACACACTTTCCTCTGGAGTGGTGACAATAACACCCACAAATGGGCTCTGGTCAAATGGGACACAACATGTTCACCAAAGAAAATGGGAGGCCTAAGCCTAAGGGATCCAATCAAGAGTAATGAAAGTCTCAGCTCGAAAACTTGGTGGAACTAGATATCCAACAACTCCAGTCCATGGGCACAACTATGGCATAAAAAATATGCCCCAAATTAGGACCCTCACAACCTGATCCGCTTCACTCCTAACTCTCAAGGCTCCTTCATTTGGAATTCTACAAAACTCCAATGCCACCTCATCCAACAACACAACTTTTGGGAAATCAAAAATGGTGCCCACGCTAATTTTTGGTCGAACTCTTGGCACCAGCTTCCAAGTTTGGAAAGACAACACAATCTACCACCACAAGGTAACACAAAGGTTAAGGACCACTACCATATTATGGGTCAACAAAACTTTAGGAAATGGTTACCGCTTCACAACTCCCTTCTTCACTTGCTGACAGAAACCATAGCACAATTCGTGCAAGATTTGAGCAACCGGAAAATCGAAATAGTCAGGACAATGACAAGCTCATATGGGGGTACTTGCCAAAAGTAATTTTTACAGTCAAAGAATCCTATCAACATCTCACCCCTCCTCTACTAGATCCTCCAGACCCTAGTTGGGCAAGGCTTTGGTCCCTCAGAACTTGGCCAAAGATCTCAATCTTTCCATGGTTGGTTCACCACAGGCGCATCTTAACGTGGGACAACATCCTCAAAATAGGATTTTCTGGACCTTCGAGATGTTCTCTTTGCTACAACAATGAGGAATCCATAGACCATCTCCTTGATAGTTGCCCCTTCTCCAACAACATATGGGATAATGCAACGATGCTTTGTAGAAAATCCGATCGGGATCATGGTAACATAACTCATACTCTTAAAAACTGGGTTGACAATCCTTAACAGAACACAATTCTCAACCGTCTCTGGAAGCTGCTCCATGGATTCATTGTCTGGAACATTTGGAAAGAGTGCAACTGCCACATTTTTGAAGACCAGTCTTCGTCAGAAGACACCCTCTAGGAAACTTGCAAAAAACAAATGCTAGAAATAATTCATCTCCAATCCTAGTCTGACCTTGACTTTAAAGCACAACTAAATGAAGCATTAATTCTTTAGTGATGGGACATCACTCCTGCCACCCACGTGGGCCCCCATTCTTCTGTAGATTCCCACACGAGGTCCCCCTCCAGCCTAGAGCACTGGTGTCCTCCTCACAGTTTTCTCAAACTCAATTTCGATGGAGCCTCAAAAGGTAATCCTGGTCATGTGGGATTTGGAGATGTCTTCAAAGACAACACAGGTGCCATTGTTCGACTTTACTACTGATCCATAGGCCATGACAACAACAACGTTGCGGAACTCATAGGTCTCCTCCATGACCTCAAAATAACTCGACAAAGAGCATTATTTCCTCTTTTAGTCGAAGGTGACTCTCAACTAATCATCTCTATGCCAGTCCGTCTTCAAAATTTCTTACAAATACCAAAATACTCCCCCGGTTGGCGTTTGGATTAGGGTCTTCATCATCTGGCTCAACTCATGGAATCCAGGGACTCCATCTCCTTCCTCCATGTCCGACACAAGGCGAACTCCCTGGAAGACATAATGGCCAATGAAATATTCACGGACAACTCTGACCTTCAAGAACTTACCATGGATGAGCTCTCCAACCACTCCCTCAGGCGAGTCTATATTGATAGTGCGCTCATGGATTATTCTTCTTTGGATGCGGGTGTCACCCCTGTCCACCTGGCGGGCACCTCGAGTCCCCTCAAAATGTGAACCGAATACTGGGTGCGCTCAACCTGACCCCCCCTCATGTGAATTAATCGCCCTCTCGTCCCGAGATGTCGTTCCATTACTCCAACAATGGCTCCCACCCCTCACTTGGAAGGATAATGTACGTCGCACGAGTCCACATGCTTACAAAGGTTGGTAGCATTAATGGTGATGGATTGACCCCCCCTCCACATGACACTTATCACTCCGCTAGTCGCAACCTCTCTTGTCATTCCTCCTTTGTTTCCTCCACGAGTTGGCTCTCTGTTCTCCACAGGTGGAAACTATATGCTCTTTGCAATCAGTGGTGGCTCTCCCCCCTCGTAGCATCCTGCAAGCACAATCCCTCACTCATTCCTCCCCACAAGTGTGCCACCCTCACCTTGGGGTGAAGTGGTCGTGACGAGCGAGCATCCACAGCTCCTCCCCGCTCATCATGGCCAACCAAGATGACTACGACCGCTCAGTCCCCGACTCGCTGTGACAACTACTAGACGATTGGGAAGAGGATTTTTCAGTATCCCTCCCAGCATATCGACGCACCTCCAGACATCGTTGTAGTTACTAGGTGGTAAAAAGCATGCTCGCCCGCACCCTCCTCAGCCTCCCGGGTGTTTTTGTTTAGAGCCCTCCTAGTTCACCTCACTCACCCTACTCCCCAACCGCTTGTCCTCCTTCATAAAATACTCCCTCCCCTGGAACCCGTCCTCTTCCTTCTACGTCCCACCCTAGCACCTTGGCACCTCAAGAGAATTCCAACAAACCAATCGTTGAGACTACTCCAGGAAAGCATAGTTTGTTGATGTCTTCCTTTATCAAGAGTGCATGCCTCCTGGTCAAGGAACCAAGCTCAGATAGATCTATCTCCTTCAGCGACAACAACAACGATTTTGGTGGCTGCCCCATTATAGAAGAGACTCCTTCGGATGGCCCTCCCATCGTGACCGACAAGCACACTTGATTCCCAGGATTCTGTTCTTTTTCAGTCTTTTTTCATTTAGTACTTTTCAAGTTTTTTTGGTCTTATGTTAATAAGAAAATAGACAATAGCTCTCAACATTTTTATAAGCTTGGTTTCCCACCAAAGGGTAGGCATGATGATCAAGTCTTTTCCCAGCGTGGTTTCCCAATAAGGGTAGGCCTCAGTTTTGTCCATTCATAGGGATAAACACTATGGCTCTCTTATTGTATCTTTACTGTATTTTTAATAGATTAGTTCTAGAATTTACAAAAAAGAAAAGTGTTGTCTTCGTATACCACAATGCCAGAAAGTTGTAGAGGCTCAAACCCACTTTAATAATATATGTAAATATTGCAAGCACCTCTGCAGTTGAGGGAAATGTATGTGGATGCTCCCTTTTTAAAGGTTTCAAACTCCATTGGGAAGCTCAAGTACCTCCACAAATTTGTCCTGTACAATGGAAAAATTACGTTGTTGTTAGATTCAGTTGGGAACTTAATAGGCCTCCAAAGTCTTGACTTGACCAAGTGCTTCAATCTGCAAACATTCTCGAACTCGGTTGGGAACCTGATGAGCCTCCAAAGTCTCTACTTGAGCTAGTGCCCCACTCTACAGACACTCCCAGACTCGATTGGGAACCTGACGGGACTCCAAAGTATTGACTTTGGAGGGTGCTCCACTCTTCAAATGCTCCCGGACTTGGTTGGAAACCTGACGGGCCTCCAAAGGCTCGACTTAAGAAGGTGCTCCACTCTGCAGATGCTCCCAGACTTGGTTGGGAACCTGATGGGCCTCTAAAGTCTCTACTTGAACAGGTGCTCGACTTTGCAGACGCTCCCAGACTTGGTTGAGAACCTGACGAGCCTTCAAAATCTCCACTTGAGCAGGTTCTCCACTCTGCAGATGCTCCCAGACTCGGTTGGGAAGCTGACGAGCCCCAAAAATCTCAACTTGCAGACGTTCTCCACTCTGCAGATGCTCCCAAACTTGGTTGGGAACCTGACGGGCCTCCAAAGGCTCGACTTGAGCAACTGCAAGTGCTCCACTCTACAGACGCTCCCAAACTCAGTTGGGAACCTGACGAGCCTCCAAAGGCCTAACTTGAGTAGGTGCTCCACTCTCCAGACGATCACAGACTTGGTCGGAACCTGACAAGCCTCCAACATCTTGACTTTTGACTTTTGGTGGGGAGAAGGCTCCAACGACGAAAGTGAGCAGTAAACTATACAAATGGAAGCTTCATAATTATAATTGTGGTGAGGTGGCAATAGTGTTAACTACACACTACATACATAGTCGTGTCATTAACCTTCAAAGTCTGTGATCATAATCAAAATGAATTATACATCATGGTTGCTCTACCTTTCATGTATATCGTTATAAAAATGGTCCCAAATGTAATTAATGTATCTTTATCATATTTATATTTATTTGAAAAATATAATTAATGTTTTCTTTATCATATTTATATTTATATTTATATTGTTATAAAAAGGTCTCAAATGTAATTAATGTTTTTTTATATTATTTATATTTATTTGAAAAATTGAAGTGTAAAGAATTAAGATAAAATTTACTTTTTTATTATTTGATCTATTTTATTGAAATTAATAGTAGCATAGATTCATTTTAACCCCATATTTATCAAGTGTCTAGAGAGATCCAATCTTTCTACATGAAAACTTTTTTTAGAGTGCAAAACTTAAGGAAAGGTTAAAGGTTTGCACCTCTAGATATTTGATCCCTCAAGCCCTTGATAAATCTCAGGTTAAGATGGATCTATGCTAATTTATAATAAATATTAATTAAACCAATTTGTATATATTTTAATGTTTTTATTATTATTATTAATTAATATTATTTTATTATTTTATGGATTTTTTACTATTATTTGAATGCATTATGTTACGGAAATCTCTCTTGTAACTGACTCAATAAATTTAATAAGAAGCATTTACTCTAAAATTATTATTAATTTATTTATTTATTGAATTAACATAAAATATTAATCATTTAAATATTATAAAAAAACATTGAAGTTCATCATATTAAATCACTAATAAATTATTATTATTTTAATTAAAAAAACTAAAACTTTTAACCATTTTCACTAATTTTTATTATTATTATTTATTTTATTAAAATAACATTAAAAAAATTAACCAATCATCATATTAAATCACTAAAATTTATCTTTTATTTTAACAAATTCAAACAAAAATTGTAGTTTGAGTTATTCCTTGATCTGGTCTATATGTGTAACAAGTGCCATTGTAGCAATTATATCCATGCGGAGAATGATTTTAATGCAGTTGAAGCGGGTTGTGCCCTGAACTTTGAAGTTGTTGTGGTTTTACAATGAAATTTAATGTTGTGTGTTGTTCATGTTGTAGCATTATCCTTTTTATGTTGTATCTTCAAGGTTCATTTGTATTTAGTGATTTGGGGATTAACACCTCAAATTAAAAGTGTTTATTGTGTGTATCTTAAATATGGAATGTGATTAATGATGCATTCGTAGAGTTTATTGGAATGTGATTAATGTTGTACTGTGATAATTTGTTTGGAATGTATAATATTGAGTATCATAATGGTTTTCTATTTTCCTTCACCATAATTCAATGATACAAATTTTGTGATAATTTGTTTGGAATGTATAATAATGAGTATCATAATGGTTTGCTATTTTCCTTCACCATAATCTAATGATACAAATTTTGTTAAAATAAGAGGGATTCAACGGCCTCTAAATTCCACACTACTACCTAATTATGCAATCTACAATCTTAATTTTTTTTTGTAATTGAAAAGCACCAAAATGAAGAGCCTATTTACTATTGTATTTCGAGTATATACACATATACATCCAACTATGCATATACAACCTAGTATTACAGTCAATACTACAAAGTTGGGTACATAAGGCTCACTTATTGCTTGTCATGACTAAAGTTTCCATGCTAATTTAAAAGTTCAAAAGAGGGGAAAATAGTATTCGCTTGTTGCAACAAGCTCAAAGTCAAACCATTTTCATCCAACTGTGCATATACTACCCGTATTACAGTTAATACTACAAATTTGGGTACATAAGGATCACTTATTGCTTGTCGTGACTAAAGTTGTCATGCTAATTTAAAAGTTGAAAAGAGGGGAAAATCTTATTCACTTCTTGCAACAAGTTCAAAGTCAAACCATTTTCATCCAATTATGCATATACTACCCATTATTACAGTCAATACTGCAAAGTTGGGTACATAAGGATCACTTATTGCTTGTCGTGACTAAAGTTGCTATGCTAATTAGTTCAAAAGAGGGGAAAATCTTATTCACTTGTTGCAACAAGATCAAAGTCAAACCATTTTCTTTTCTTGTCGATCCCGTGTCCCACTCTGTCCCATGTGATACGAGGTGAGGTTCATCATCCTTTCCTTTGTGTAGATTTCTTTCTTAGCTCTGTGCGCAAATTTTGACAAAAGACCTTATCAATAATTGTAGATTTCTTGTGCTATCCAAATATTTTTAAAAGTGTTCTTTTGCTATTCAAAATTTTTCAAAAGTGGAAGGCATTATCAATAATTCTAGATTTCTTATATTGTCCAAATATTTTCACAAGTAAGACCCTATCAAATATAAACTCTTGACTGGTTGATAAATCCATTTCCTTTGGAATTGATAATATATAAAATAAAATACAAATGTGCAGAACAATTATATATGTCTCGAGCACCCTGAGTCTCCAATTGACTATTAGAATAATTTTATATTACTTGCAACATCCCTCAATATAAAGAAGCTAGATTATGACCTCCGTCAATTTTAATAGCATGGGTGGCTAGGGATGTTAGGTATTAATGGTCACAGTAAGAGTCTCTATCACAGTAGCACAAAAACAAAAATAATAAGCACATGTATAAGCACATAAAAAATGATATTACACATGGACGCTCTTAATTGTAAGAGAAAAGACACATCATCGTGTCATAAATGTGTTAATAACTCTTTCAAAGGAAGTACACGTATTACACTGAAATACAATTATTAATACTCTCTAAGCTACACCTATCCCATCATATTTAATATATGATGTTGATTTATCATGTGTTTTTTTTTAGAGTTGTAGTTTTATTAGTCCCTGCCAAGGCCAGGGACTAATAGCGATAAGTTCATTGTTGACTGGCTATTAGTTTAGGGTTGACTTTTTTATTTTTGTTTTATATCAAATGTGTAACATAGGAAATCAAAATATGTATTTTTTTTAATAATAAAAAAAACTATTTTTCTAACATTTGATTGGCTAATCTCTTTCAAGTGTTATTGCATGCTTCACGTTATTCGATGTATAAACAATTAATAAATTTGATTCAAACAATTAATATATTGGTCATAGCCACTGGTTGCTAATTTCGAGACTCATGGATAGGTATGGGTGAAGTGCCGAATAAAAATGACGAAAGAGCAAAATGGCGGTTGATAGATTGCTTGGTATGGCCGAGGATTCAGGCGAGAAGTGTCCCCCTGCTACGCAACATTCAATGCTGCGGTGGGTGGTGGATAGGCCGTTAGGACTCGGATATCCTCAGCCAACATTGGCGGTTGTAAGGCTCATACGAGCGTCAGTCATGGATTTTCACAGCATTCATTGCACTTACAATCCTTACTGTACTGATCAATATGGCTTTTTCTCTTCTCACGATGCACCGCCAGTGCTCAATAATCACAACCACGCAAGGGATGATGTTGAGGACGGAGAATTATCTATCCTCGTTGGCAAAGAATCACTGTATACTCCTCAAACGGACTATGTCAAGAGGCTGGAGGTTAACAATGGTGATGCCAGAGCTCGCCCAAAAGCTGTCTCCTGGATTTTGAAGGTAAAAAAGCTATCCATTCATCCAAAATCTCAATGCCCAAATGTAAACTCTTAACGTTGAATACTTTGAACTTTTGTTAATGAATGCAGGTTCAGGCGCATTACTGTTTTCTTCCAGAAAGAGCCCTGTTGGCTGCAAACTACCTTAATCGTTTTCTTTCCTGTACAGAAGTTCAGGTAGTTGATAAGAGATTCTCATATTTTTGGGTTCTGTCAGTATGACTAAAGCATTTATAAACATATCATCTCTCAAATGATCTTCCATTCAAAATCGTTGTAAACAGCTTGAATGTTGTTGTGTTCACAGCAATGGAAGTCGTGGGCGATACAACTAGCATTTGTCGCCTGCTTGTCTCTGGCAGCCAAGATGGAAGAACGCCAAGTTCCTCTTCTTCTTGCCCTTCAGGTTATGACAGTAATTATGAATTGAATGTCACTGTGGCTCCTGCTTATGTTTGAAAATGACGCTCTTATTTTGTGTTTACAGGTAGGGGAAGCCGAACATGCATTCGAACCGCGGACTATTCAAAGAATGGAGATGCTTTTGCTGAGTAGCCTCTAGAATGTTGTTAAAAAGTTCTGAGTAGCCTCTGGAATGCTGTGAATGTGAAGCCGTGTCCATTGCATTCAGTCCTAACTAAGTTTCAAATTTGATTTTCCTTTGATCATCAACCGGAATGTGAATTGTAGCCCTCCGGGTCCCGTGGTTGAATGCTCCAATGGATTTAGCAACTGCACGATTTCGAATGTTTATGGTGTGTTTCCTGATAGAAGTACCTGTAGGGCTGCCCAAGTCGTCTATCCTTCCACCGAAGATGAGCTTCTGGCCTCTGTCGCTGAGGCTGTCCAGAAGAACCAAAAGATGAGAGTTGTGACGCGCTACGCCCATAGTATTCCCAAGCTGGTATGCCCCGGCGGGGATTCCGGTCTCATTATCAGCACTCGCGATCTAGACTATGTTGTCTCTGTGGACAAGCCCAGCATGAGGATGACATTCCAGAGCGGTGTAACCCTGAAGAATCTCATTGATGTTGCTGCCAGAGAAGGCCTTGCTTTGCCTCATTGCCCTTACTGGTTAGGTGTAACTCTTGGGGGTATGCTAGGCACCGGTGCTCATGGTAGTTCCCTGTTTGGCAAGGGAAGTGTTGTTCACGAATATGTTGTGGGGATGAGATTAGTAGTGCCGACTTCCCCTAAAGTTGTGAGTCTTATTGAAGTAGACGAGGATCTTAATGCAGTGAAAGTTTGGTTGAGAGTTATAGGTGTTATTTCCCAGGTAGTAATGGCACAGCAAAACAAATGAAACCAATTGAATTTTAGCAATTTCCACGAAACACCATAAGGATTTATTCCATCAGCAATAAACTTTCTTTTACCTTTAATTGGAATAGTTAATGCATGATTTAGTTTTGAGCAAGTAATATTTAATGCATGATTTAGTTTTTTTGCAGGAAATAAAATTGTCCATACTTCTTTGAAATAAGGGGTTACCAACGATTTGGGTAATTTTTTCTTGATAATGGATCATGGCAAAATTATCTGAAATGGGAAAACTCTAAGAATTAGGGATAATCTTAGTCCAAAGAATTATAAATAATCTCTAGCACACTATCATTATTGACAATCCATAATGCACAAAACCTTTGCACTTTTCAGGTATTGTGGTTTTATTAGAAGTAGTGCTTCCACTTATCTCATAGTTTGTATAGCAGATCTCCTATAAATATTGTTTCTTAGAGGTTGTTCAAGGGATTGAATAATTTGGTGCTGTAATAGTTGGATTAATCTCGTTAAACCTTTTTTTTCCTGTGTTGTGTGATGCAGGTACCCTCCAACTGCAACCTTTGTTCAAACGTTCCATAACAGACGTTCAGAAAGATGGTTGATACAATATATTATGTAAGGCCATGGATTCTGGACAGCTGATGGGTTTGTTGGTTGTCTTCTGTGAAGTCGGGTTAAAAAAATAAGCAAAACTAGTGTTTTTTCGCCTTCTATATCTTGTGTAGACAGACGATGGAGTGACTCTTGTCAAGGCAATCTGATTTGTTTGATTTGCAAACTCATACTTGTGAGTATGGCTCAGGTTCGAGTCAGACTTAGAGGATAGGAGACGACTTGTTTCGGTTTCCTCAAAGCATGGTAGTAGAATGCGGCCAAATCAGGGCTGTACAGATTGGGCCACGAATTCAATTTGGCTGAATTTATGCCCGAGTTCAGATTTGATTCGGCGGAATTTCTGCCCAAATCTGGATTCTTGGAAAGTCAACCCACAATTCGGTCTGCAATGAAGAATGGGCGCTATTTAATTTTGATTATCTAGATTCTTTATTTTGAATAATTTGCATGATATTTCGTATTAGTCAGATGCTCCAAGATGCTCCAACGTTTTTTTTCTCAAAATAGATTTTTCCAATGCAATTTTTTTTCCCAATCATACCGGATACAAATCTGAATTCATATATGTTAATAATGCCTCAAAGTTCTAAGTCAGACCAATCAACTCAGAGTTGGAAGAGTCCTGGCTATTTTGTATTTAGTCATATTTATACTACAACGTTTTTTTTCAATTTAGATTTTTCCAATAATTTTTTTATCCAAATCATATCAAATCCAAATTTGAATTCGTAGATGGTAACGACGCCTCAAAGTTCTTAGTCGGACCAGTCAACTCAGACTTGGAAGAGTCCATGGCTATTTCGTTTGATTATGTATCTCATTAACATAAGGGACTGTGGTAAATTGGTATATCATGCTTCGGCCAAGGCCTAATATTAGAAACACATTTCAAATAAACTTGTTTTTATTAATAMTCACCATATCAGAAGCACAAATTAAAGATGTCCATGTCATATAAATTGATGATGCATGGGCACATTTGATGTATCAGTGGGAACAGAGAACTGAAACGAATGCTATGGATGTGGGAGCATTAACCTTCTTGTCGCTTCAATTATTCTGGCATAAGCAGACTCATTCTTTTGGCTGCACAGTTTAAGCTCAATTGTGGTATTGGATTGATGCCAGGCGAATAAGAGAGTTGGTTTGGTAGTGCCATCGGATCTAATTGGTTCGATACTGATCCTAGGCATCTGGATATAGCATGGATATTTTTTTTTTTATTTCTCACTATAATTGTATTTAAATTTATATTTCATGATTTTTAAACATTTAAATCATATTTTATAATACAAGAAACATTGAAATGTTTTATGTTTTTCAATTATTACAAATACAACTAATAATATAAAAAAATATTAAAATGTTTTATCCTTTTTTATTTAGTTTTACAGATTATATAATTTAATCTTATTTTAGTTTTAAATCATTATTTTATCAATTTTCAAATCTAAATAATAATATAAAAAACAATAAAAAGTTTTACCTTTTTTTATTTAGTTTTACAATTTATATAATTTAATCTTATTTAGTTTTAAATCATTATTCTTTTTATTATGAATTTTCAAATTCACCAAAGGCAGGGACTACCGTTGCCTTACAACACTTGTTTGTATCGATTATAATTATGTTTGGGTAAAATGCTTGTAGATGATGGGTTTGTTTCATATATTATTTTTTCTATTATATCAAAACTATATACATATAATTCTTGTATATGATGAGTTTGTTATTATATTATTTTTTTTATTAAATCAAAACTATATATAGTTGATATTTGTTTTAATGAAAATTAATATTAATGTTTTTTTATATAAAACTTCATGTTGATATTTGTTTTTATGAAAATTAAAATTAATGTTTTTTTATATAAAATTTCATACACCACTTGTAATGTTTTGTTTTGTAGACCCAATTGTCTTAAAAGCCTAAGGCATAAGCACTTATAAAGTGTGAATATTAATATAGTTTTTTGAAATTGTTTTCAAAATGTTTGGAAGTTATTAAATCAAAACTATATACATATATAACTAGTTGATATTTGTTTTATGAAAATTAATATTAATGTTTTTTATATAAAACTTTATTATGTATTGTTTTACTTTATTGATAGAACTAATTGTTTTAAAAGCCTAAGGCATAAGCATTTGGTAAAGTGTAAATATTAATATAGTTTTTTGAGATTGTTTTCTAAATTATTTGGAAGTTATTAAAGAGAAATAATTTACTATAGAAATTATGATTAGAGATTTATTCAAATCTGATATTATTAAACATTTAGATTGAGAAAACTAAATGCAATTTTTTTGTCCTTAAACTATCCTAAGATTGCATCCAACTCCTTGCTGTTATAATCTCCTCATGAGGTAAGTAAAAATACTATTTCAGATCCAAGTTCTAGTCTAGAGAGTGAAAGTTGCATGATAAAGATAACAACCCAACCTGCAAGTGGATAATATTGGAATGGGATAGTAGAGTAAGTAACAATACTAAAAAGGTTATACATAGGGGGATGTGTACTTCTACCTCACAATGCAAACATTATAGAAAAATAGAGGGAAATATGTGTTCTATTGGTTTTAGAATCACAAAATCTTGTGAAATACAGAAGTGGTGTTGTTGCACCATCATCACTAGAATGCTTCGCCTGGAAGCGGTGTTGTTGCATCATCATCACTAAAATGCTTCATCTAAAACCTGCAGTTGTAAATCAAACAAATAGATAACATAAGAAGTCGAGGATTCTTTACTTCCTCCCAATGTAAGCCATAATTCTATTGTATCTTACATATATATCATGCTCAACCATTAATATTAGTGTCTCCATGTAAGCCATAATTCTATTGTATCCTACATATATATCAAGCTCACCCATTAAAATTCAAGGCTATATATTGATATTTTCTTATAACATTATGTAATGTTGACTTAGGGTTGTAATGTTGACTTACAATGAAGGCCAATGAAGGGTTGTTAATTTTTTTAGTTTTAGAATAAATTTACAATATTAAAATTGTAACTTAAATAATGCATGCATTTTATTATTTTTTCTATACATTTAAAATTTAAAATTGCAATTATATTAAGTATACGTTTATATAATTTAAAATTACAATTATATTAATTATAAATTTATGGAATCTCATTATCAATTAAAAATGTTATAAATATGTATATTTATATGATTTACATAGTTTGTTAATATAATAATAACATCAATATAATTTTTTTTTTTTAATTTCTAATTTAAAATTGTAATTATATTAATTGTAAATTTATGTAATTTCAATATTAATTGAAAAAAATAAACATATCTATATAATTTAATTTAAATAGTTTCTTAATTTAATAGCATTAGTATAATATTTATTTTAACATCTGAAATATTAAAACGAACATGTAGAATTATTTTAACAATAATGTTTTAATTAATAGCAACATCATTATAATATTTATTTTAACATTTGAAATATTAAAACGAAGTTGTTCAGAATGATTTTAACTATAGTGTTTTAGTGTACTCATTACTAAATTCAAAAGGAATTACGAAAGAGTTTTGGAACATGATTGAATGGATGGGTGGACAGAGTAATATATAAGGCACTCATGGATGGATGGGAGAGTGGGGTAGTTTAACCGTAAGCAAAAAGACCGATTGATGTAGGTACGTCGAGTGTATAAATGAAGCTTAGTCCACTTGCATGCTCACTCATTTTGAAGGGAAATATTGCACCTAAAGAGGATTCACGTGCATGGTAGCAATAGCTCACTATATTCAATTAGCAGTGCAACAAAACTGACACGTAAGAAAAAAAATCCAATAGGTAAGCACAAAAACGACATCGATATCCATTGGAGCTCATGGATCCATATGGGCATAGACACATGCATTATGCACGACACTAGACATTAACTCCACAAGAATGATAATGTTTGCCTCTCTCAACTTTCTCCCGAGGAAATTGGTGAAAGGAAATGCGTGAAGTCGACAACTGATTAAATGGTGGGTGTACACATCTAGTCCTCGTGACAACAAGTGGCTTACCCTTGGGTTATCACATGTTAGTTAATTTCTCTTGATTTAATTTATCACATGTTAGTTAGTTAGTCCTAGCTAGATAGCAAATTGTATATTGGAAGTAGATGGAATCTATGGAAGTCCGTGAATAACAACTTGAACAACAAAGCATCTATGAAAGAGGGTGAATGTCAAGCATTGAATTGAATAATAGAGAGATTATGGATCTATGGAAGGAGTTGAGGCGGTGAATAACAAAGAGATTGAGCATCTATAGAAGGTGAGGAGAAATTAAGTTGATTTTTAGTCTATTTATGGACTTGGCATAGGGAACATTGCGGTTTAATAGTGGATGAGTAACTCAGTCGATTGTTAGTCTATATATGGACCTAACATAGGTAGCGTTGTGGTTTTCCAATCAATATAATGCATCGATTTCGTCCTCAAAAGAGCTTAATATAGTTATCTAAGTTGGAAAAATTCACTTAGGTTATTGAACTTGGACAAAATTTATTGTGACGCTTTAGTCAAGTTATAATAGACTCAAAACATAGGTTAATCAAAGATTGAAAAAAATACATTGTGTCAGACTTTGCAATAAGAGTTTGAAGTTCGTAGCCAATTGCATTCGAAGTTTGTAGCTAATCGCATTATCGATAAAAACAATTTAAATATTATACAAAATATTATAAAAAGAATAATTGTATAACTTCACCTATGTATATAACTTCTCCTGTGTATAACTTTGCCTATGTATAACTTTGAAAAGGAAAACAAAAATTATAGTCAAAGGAAAAGTTATTGCAAGTCAACAATCAATCGAATGTTATCATCCCTACAGATAAGGACGATAGCATTTGATTGATCGTTGATTTGCAATTACTTTGTCTTTGACTATAATTTTTTTTCTTTAAAATTATACATAGGTAAAGTTAAATAATTTTCTTTTTTATAATATTTAAATTAGGCTTTGCGGGCAAGGACTAATAAGGTCATTAGCTTCAAAGCTAACTCCCTTGCTTAACTGGGTAAAGGGTCTTGGATGCCTTGGGACAAAATAAAGAAAAGTTAGAGTTTGTGATTTAATTTTCAATTTTTTAAATTTTTAATTCATACTTAAGTACTTATCATTTTAATAAATTTAAATTTTAAAGTGTATGTTTTTAAATGTATTTGTACAAAGACATCAAATGTACAAATGTATAAAGATGTATAAAATTTATTAAATAATAAATAATAATAATTTAATTTTTTGGATTTGAATCCAAATTAGTATATGAGACTCTTTGTGGGATAAGGGACTTCTCTGTGCAGTGATTTTACTGCTAAAGTTCTCATAGGTATACATACCCTACCTCTTTGTTTACGAGGTATACATACCCTACCCCCCTTTGGATTTGAATGTGTGACCTTAAGCTCATACACTCCATCACCGACTCTTCTACACCCCAAGGGATTAAAAATTTGGACATGGGGTTGGACTTTGATCCACTTATGTGTGCATCGATCACCATACTATTTAATATAATAGCTCTGGGTGCAACCACACATTCGACCACTACCTCAAGGTGCCCCCATGGCTTCAGGTTAGGCCCTCACAGAAATTGAACCTTGCCCAAGGATGAAAAACTCCTAGCTTTTCACTATTGGATCTAACCCGAGTGTAGGTAAATTTTGTGGCAAGAGGATTGACATGGAGTAGCTTCATAGATGGGTAAATTAGGTTTGGAATCATGTTCTTGATCATGGGACAACCTATCACATTTTATCTAAGGGCTAGATAGGGTTCATTTTTCACTCTAGTGAGGACGCTAATGTTATTCTGAAGGGGTCATGGTTCCTGGATAGTGCATTACTATCCTTGAAACTTTGGACTCCTTTGTTCGACCATAAGAATGATTTTAGTGGAAGTACCTTAGTTTGGGTAAAATTGCCTAACTTGTCAATGGAATTCTGGTACAAGCCAATAGTTCGTGTTATTGGCGATTTGTTGGGAAAAAAATTCTGGTGGATGACAATTTTTTGACATATGTGGACCTCATTCTGTAGTTAGGATATTGGTGGAGATTGATGTGAGTAAAGGAATTTTTTAGTAAAGACCTTTTTGAATCCATGGATATGGTCTAGGAAGGGAAGAGACACACCCATATTTTGGACTACCTGAACATTTTGATTCAGTGTGCATGGTGTCATGAGCTTGGTCATGTTTTTAAAAATTGTGAGAAGCAATTGGTCAAAAGGGTTTGGAGGAAGAAGGTCAGGACTGCTAGTGAATTGGGGGATGTAGTACCCACAGTCTTGGATCCCATTTCATCATCAAGTAAGTACATAGTTGATTACGATACTACTCTCTTTTAGAAGGTGGATTTCCCTCCTTCGATACCAAGGAACATTATGATAGGGGATCTGTCAATTCCACTTATTGAAGGTTTGAGGCCAAGTTTTTTTCAGACTCGGAGTAGATGGGAGATGTTGATGACAATCAATATGTACATCACTTCTTAAATCGACCAAAGGCCCTCGAAGGCAGATATAATTGGGATGGAGAAGGACCTTAATCCAGGTAAGTTAAATTCTTCTTTTACCAGCTTTCCTCATTTCAATTTTAGGGAAGGTTATGGGGAAAATGGTAGGGTTTTGGAATTTTTGTTGGGAGTAGTTAGAGGGAATGATGAGAAGCCCTTAATTTCTTCACTTCACGTCTCCAGCCCAACCTATAACATTTTTCATCACAATAGGTTCAGTGGATCTCTCAAGGATTCAGATCCCTCCTTCATTGTTCATTATTCAAGGATGGGACCTATGACATATTCCTCTTCCTCGCAGTCCAGAGAGGGCAGTTACTTCCAGTTTCATCCTCAAAAAGGGTCCTCGACCGTTGATCCTTCCCATTCTAGGGTTTGGGGTTTGACTCTCTAAAGTAAATGTGACTTTCTTCGGTGGGAAGGAAGTCTTCTCTTAAATGGGTGCAAGAGAAATTTGTTGGAAAATTGGTTGACATTGATGTCAACCTTTGAAGAAGCCTCGAAGCAAGTATAGAATCCCCTAGAAGTAATGGTTTTATTTGAAGGAATCTCCAAAGTGGTCGCCTTTTGGTGTATCTCTAAGCATGGATCTCACAGGAATACGCTTTGAAGAAACCTACAATAAGCCCCAATTGTTGAGAAAATAAGCTACAATGTATAGACAAGAAGCCCTGAAAAATATGGCTAGGAAGCCCCAGAGGTGTGTTCATGAAGATCGAACTTAATTTAAGAAAATGTGTATGAAGGAAATGAAAAATGCATACAAAAAACCCATGTATTTATAGTCCTCATCAAACCATTTCAAACAGTAGGTTGAATGCCACGTGGTTCCTCACGATTGAGGAGATATGCCCTCTTAAAAATGGTCATGTAATATTTGTCCACAAGAAGTTACAAGATGGCCCAAAGACAAGTAAAGAAGGTAGTTGGAAGGATATAAATACACATCAAGAGCCTCTTATTTTGATCAAGAAAGTGTGTTATCTCTTAGCACAAGCCTGGAAATAAATTTCAGAGGGAAGATGACGTGAAGAAGGGAGAAATTCCAAGGGAAGATGAAGTCTTGTGATGATGTGGTCTAAGGTATGTTTTTTAAAGGTCATCTTGCCATTTTCACTATAGTGTTTTTTCTAGAATGATTCTGATAGATAAACTTGGAGGCTATTGCGAATACATATCAAGGTACCTATGTTACAAATTTTATTTTTTGGGTCATCTTACTTTTGGAGATACACTTTGTGGAAGATAGGGTTTTTGACTAGTCATGTAACTAGTATCGAACAAGTGTTCCGGGTAAAATAACATAACTTCTTCATAGAGGATCCAAATTATCTGAGACCATTTGCATTGGAAAGAGTACAATCCATAGTATTTTTTTTGTGATTTTTATAATCAGATATTAAATATTGGGCACGTCGAATGTTTTACAAGTTTGCTCTCCAAAATAGGACAAAATTCAAGAAGGTCTTTCATTTTTTCTATATCTCCTTTTTAGTGATGAATCGAGTGAAACTCGAAGAAATTTCAGAGAAGATATGAAACAATATTGGGTAAAATTTCCAGACCTTAATTCATTACAGGTACAAATTTATACTTGTTGGAAGTTAAGGTTTGTGACTAATCCATAAACTAGTCCCAAACAAGTGTTCGGGATAAATTTAAGAAATGATGTTGGGGTTTATATGTGGACCCATGTGGACCTAGGATATTTATGTGGAACCAATGGACCCAATTTCTAAGTAGACCCAATTTGATGATGATTATGGTGACAAAGACAGTGACATAACTTATCTTTAGTGACAGTGACTTGTGAGCAACTTGACATCAACATTTGATGCAAATTTGTGTGAGGGATTTGGAACAAATTGGTTGGGTACCTATAGATGATATTGGATCAAACCATATTGAGATAATGAATTTTAAATAAGGGTGGTAGGGTAGTGCAAGGTAGGTGATTGAGGTATTCTTCAAGTTGGTCCCTAGGAAACAAGGGTGGTTGGGTGGTGCACAGGAAGATTGGTGTCTTCAGATAGTATATTGGTGCATGCAGGGGAGTTGCAACTTCCTTTGAGTTGGTGCTGATAAAACTAAGAGGTTGGTGCCTCCTTCTAGTCTGTGTTGGTAAATTAGGGATTTGTAGATTCCTTTAGGTTGGAGTCTATAAAATAGGGGGTTAGATCCTCCTTCCATTTGGTGTTGGAGAATCTTAGAAGTTGGTGTTTCCGGTGGATGTAATCTTTAATATATATATTAAAAAGTTTTTCGTGGTTTTCTCCCATTTGGGTTTCCACATAAAAGTCTCGTGTGTTTTGTATATGTGGTTATATGTTTATAATATCTTGAATGCAATCATAAGTGATAAACTATTGATATTTTAATGTTTACATGTTGTGATTAAAAATGGTAAAAATTGTTCAATACTCATTCACCCCCCCTCTCAGTATTGGTGAATATTCCAACAATTGGTATCAGAGCAACTCCTTCAGGAAAAACCTAACCACTAGAAGGTAGATAATGTATTAAATAGATAATGGAACACCAGTGTTTGATGGTCAGGACTATGAGATATGGAGAAGAACGATGAGAATATTTCTAGAGGCACAAAGGTATGACGTTTGGTTCTCAATTGTTTTAGGATACACCACTTCAAAGAAATCTCTGCACACTGTAGCCAAGAAGGAATTAAAAAGGAACAACAAAATAGCAATGGATGATATCCTGGATGAATTACCTAATCTAGTAAAATTCAAGGTGGGACAATGCTCATCATCCAAAGAGCTTTGGTATAAGCTACATAATATTTATTCTAAAGGATATCCTCCTATCATAGAGTCAGAGCATGTTGATTAAGATAAATAATATGTTGATATAGAATGAGAGAAAAGAAGCTCATCATGCCAGATAGATCCATAAGAAGAAATTAGAAATGGTATGGTAGATCATAAAGTAGAATTCTTGTGTGCCCTAGAAAGACAAAGAAAAGAACTTGAAAATGACAAAGAAGATTATGAAGAAGGCGAAGTGGATATTAGGCAGAAATAATTAGTGCTTTAATTGATCTAAAAGGAAAAAGGAGGGAAAACAAGTCCCTCGATGAAAAATTGATTAAGCTAAAGGAGGTTTCTCAAAACCCTAACAAAAATTCTGAAGAAGTCCAACAGATTATCATAAATCTAAAGGTTCAACTGGAAGAAGCCAAAGTGATTGAAGAAACACTTAAAAATCAGTTGGAAGAAAAGCAGTGTTTGGAAGCCGAAATAGTATCACTAAGAAATGAATCAAAGAAGAGAGAAGAAATTTTGACAAGTCATCTTAAGGAAATATCCAAGGACTTAAACAAGATTGAAGCTTAGTTTAGTCAATAATAAAGAAGACTTGAAGAAGAAATCATCTCCTTGAAAACCGAACTTGAAGAAGCAAAGAGAATGAAAGAAAGAATGAAGATTCGAATGATGAAGAAAGAAGAAGATTGTGAGGAGCTTGAAGAAGAATTTGTCTCATTGAGGGTTGAAGTTGACAATATCAACAAGAACTTGAAGAGATCTCAAGTACTAGAAAAAATTCTCAACTGTCAAAGGTCACCATTCAATAAAACATGTTTTGGGTACATTGGTGAGGCCTCATGCAAAGAATGTGAAAATGAAAATCTCAACAACAACATTGAAGAGACAGGAAGCTCCATACATCCAGTAAATAAAGTTGAAGAGAAGTGTTCCAGGTTGTCGGAAAGGAAGAATGAAGAAAAGGATAAAAATTATGTAGACATTCTCAAAGGAAAGGATCATGGTCAACAAGAGTAAAAGAGGAATGAATGCAGAAGAGGTGTATCTCCAAGAAGACCTTCTATCTCTTGGCATCAAAGAAGATTCAATCATTGTGAAGGAAACCACATAAGAGAATATCGTGATCAGTGAAGGCATGAATTCAAAGGGAAAACATCACAAAGAGGTTCACTTGCTTCTAGGTATCACAATTTATTTCCCGGTTGTTTTTTTACTTGTAATAACTTTGGACATAAAGTTGTAGATTACAGAGCGTATGGAAGAAATGTTCAAGAAAGAGATGTTTATGTGCCCCCCTACAATATTGAATGTTACAAATGCCAAAACTATGAACACATAACTCCTGACTGTAGAAGCATGATGAAGCCTTCCATGAAGGAAAAAACTGATATCAAGTACAAGAAAGTTTGGAGAAGAAGCCAAGAGGAGAAAGTGAATGAATAACTCCCAAAGATCATACTCATAGGATTTACAAAGTGGAGAAATCATGATGAATCTACAGACAAATAGGAATATGTCAGAATTCAAAATGATGATCTTGAAGCAGAGAAACTTCATATATTTTTCTAAGCAATTGGGCTTGGAGACTCCTATTAAATGTAACTGTTGAAGAGAGGGAGTCTATGAAGCATCTAATACAAATTATAGAAATATCTTTCAAGCAATATAAAGTTTTTGTTTGAATATTTTGGAAAGGAATATTCAAATTGGTTTGATGGAAGACTTGCATAATGTCTTGTGACAAATTGGTTGATGAGGAGCAATTTTCAGAATGAAGGGGTCAACTAGCAATTATGAGGAATATCATTGGCACATGTTTGAGGCTGAGATTCATGATTGTATAGAGGATTCCGGGAATGTATTCAAGCAGGGATATATTTATTATAGATTCGAGAATGTGTACTTGTTGCAAACATATAGATTTTGATATGAAGATAGAGAAAACTAGTGGGAATATTTGATTCATCTTGAGAAGCATATCAGTTGCAACAAATTTGGAGAAGTATTCAGAATAGTAAAGTGATAGATAGGTCATCATTGTGTATGGTTGAGTAGTAGAGTCATGGATGGTTTTGTGACACCTGGACAAAGATAAATTCATGATCTATTTGGTAGGTCTAGAAGACAATACTTGACATGAACCAGAGAAGATACATGACAGTGGATGAAAGCATACACTTAGGAGAAATCGCAGAAAGATAGAAATACTCATTGTGATTGTCATCAAGAGGAATGTTTAGTAAAGCATATGACTAAGAAAAAAAGCATATTGATAGGTTGAACCAGCTAGTCATAGAAAGGAAAGTTGTGAAATGCACAACAAAACAAAGGGAGAGAAACCATCATGAGGCGTTATACTGTCCAGGGAATATTGTTGAATTATTATGACACATTGTGATGACATGAAATCAATTGGTGAAGAAATATTGACATGAAATATTTTAATATGCATCACTGGATTACAATATACAAGAAGTACCAGAATCCCATGAAGAGAGGAAATGAATCATATACAAGAAACCCCACATTGATCTACGTGACATCTTGCAAAGAATAAAAGGGGAGATATATTGTCAAAAGAAGGTATATTGTCAGGGGGAGTCACCCTTTGCCATTAATTTCAAAGGGGGAGAGAAAGAAAAAAATCATGAAGACATGGGGAGCACATGAAGACTGTTGAAATCTAGGACGATACTGAGAGGAGGGGGTGAATCAGTATTGGTTAAAATTTAAATTTAACAATTTTAATATTTATAAATGACAACAATTGAACAATAGCAATAAACTTGAATATAAAATTAATACAATTAAACAAGTTATAATAATGATTTGAGAGACACCAATCTCCTTATTTTAGGGCTCCAACCCTAGGAAGCACCAACTCCCTTGTCTTAGGGATTCAACCCTAAGAAGCACCAACTCCATGGTTTTTAGAGCAACCACTTTGAGGAAGCCCCAACTCCCTGGTTTTGATAGAACCAACTCCCCGGTTTATCAGTAAAGGATATAAATCCTTCCTACTCCTCCCTTCCACCCTCATTGCATGAATGTCTTTAGCTTTCTTCCTTGGACACTTCTCTCCCTTTAGATCTTCTATGTAAACCTACAGAGACATCTTCTTTCCACCACAATTTATGGTTTATATAGTATTTCAATAGGTATAAGATTGAACTATTGTGTTTTTTTACAATAAAACATTGCACCTCTTCATTTAATTAACACAATTAATTGATTTTTGTATACCAATTTAGACAATGATTTTCGTACGAAATTTCTAGAGTTATGGAAACAAATTTTAAAATTCTACGACATGGGTTTTTTGCATAACATGCCCAGTTAGTTGACGCTCAGGAAGTTTCCCCATAAAACGTCTGAGGTGGATGGTATGGGTGGTTCTTTGAAGGAAACTTGCTCAGATTTTCCCTCCATCGTCAGATGCCAGATCGACTTTAGTACATTTTACCTTTTCGTGAATGTCTAAATTGACCTCCATATATTTCCTTTATTGGTGACTATTTAAACTCAACTTGTAAAAAATTTACTTCATGGTGATATTAAAATAAACTCCTTTTTATCTGTTGGTCACTAAATATTCGACTTGATCTCACCCTTATTTTTGTCGTATTTCCTTCCCCATTAGATCGACAAACATCTTTTGGTCGACTTCATTTAGAAGAAATTAGAATTGAGTAATTCGATTATGGTCGACCCAACTTAATTTGGCCTCAAACCAACTTTGTATTTCCCGATTGATGATTGTTTCGAATTTGACCTTCGAGGTAATTTATTTCACTTCTTACTTGGACCGACTCGACTTAGAAGAAAACTGACTAGAGTAATTTGACTTTGGTCATCCCAACTTACTTTGGCCGAATTATATTTCCCGACTAAATTTTTCTTTGACTTCGACCATCGAGGTAATTTACTTCACTTCTACTTGGACCAACTCGACTTAGAAGAAAAAAAACTTGAGTATTTCGACTTTGGTTATCCCGACTTGCTTTGGTTGACTTGTATTTCTCGACTCAATTTTTTCTCTGACTTTGACCTTCAAGGTAATTTACTTCATTTCTACTTGGACTAACTCGAATTAGAAGAGAAACTACTCGAGTAATTTTATTTTAGATCGACCTGACTTGATTTAGTTTTGACTTCGATCTTAGATTTCTTCAACTTTGACTTTCTCTACTTATCCAACTTCAACCTTCGACTTCTTTGAATTTAACCTTCAACTTTTTCAATTTCTTCTTCTTCAATTTCTTGTTGAGATGTTTCTACTAGACTTCTTGATATCTACTGCATTTTATTGAAACACTCGACTTTGATCCTTTCTCCTTTCTTTTAGATATTTGACTTGACCCATTTAATTGTTTTAACTCGACTTTTTTTGTTTGTTAATTTGTGCAGAACCTGGTGGCAATGCGATTAACCTGTGGCTTGAGAAATCGTGACTCAGGGGCATCTAAGCCGTCAAAATCACCCGGGGATCGCACCTGGCCTGAGCCACACCAACCCTTAACATGGTTGGATTTTTTGTCCCCGCAGGTTTCGAACCGGTGACTTTAACATCACGGAGTGGCTTAACAACACACTCCGTCGCCGACTGTCCTACACCTAGGGGACGTTTTAACTCGACTTAAGGTTTAACTGGTCGAGACAATTGTTTCCGACTTGACTTAAGGCTTGACCAGTCAAGACTTTTCTTGTTGAGACTTTTATACAAGACTTCTTGACATCTACTTGATCTTTTTTGTATCAATTCCAATACCAAGACCATGCCAAACATTAACCATATTTTCTCTCTTTGTCATTAATTCCAACCCCATAATATTAGGTCCAACATTCTCCTCCTTTGGCATTGATGGCAATAAAACTCTTTATTTTTAATTTGGTTTTTTACTGTTTATCCTCCCCCTTTGACAACAATGACAGAATATATCTTTCTTCTCTCCCCCTAAGGAAATGCTACCCCTAAGGTGATGCTCCCTCTATCCATGTGTTTCTTTCTTCTAATGAAACTTTTGTGGTTTTAAAGAGGCATGGGAATTAATCCCAATTTCTTCCTAAGATTTTCAAAGGTTCTTCTTGGTAGAGGTTTTGTAAAGATGTTTGTTATTTCTTCTTTTGTGTCTACATATTCTACTTTCACCACTTTTAGAGCAACTTGATATCTTAATAAACGATATTTGATTGGGATGTGTTTGGTTTTAGAATGCATTGCAGTATTTTTAGAGATGTTTATGGAACTAGTGTTATCATAGTTAATAGTAATGGGATGATCATATCTTACTTGTAAATATTATAATGTTTGCTTCATCCAGAGAAATTGTGTGGAGCAAGATGCAGCAACAATGTAATATGCCTTTGTTGTAGACAGTGATGTGTATGTTTGTTTCTTACTTATCCATGCTACCACGCATTCTCTTAGGAAAAATGGTCATCCACTGGTGTTTTTGTTGAAAACAAACACTGACACTGAGAGGGGGGGCTGAATCAGTGTCTGGAACTTTTGGCTACTTTTCACACTTTCATAGATTAACTAAATTAACTGAATAATAAATATGCAGTTAAATTAATTATTCATAAACATATATAACACAAATTGTATGAAGTAGATAAAATATCATTCTTTTATTTATTTAACTTAAATGAATACATATAAAATCAATCATTTAATATCTTCAACTTTAACTAAATACAAGAGATCCAACTCTCTGATACAAGACCCAACTTCTTGATTTCAGATCCAACTAAGATGTGAGGAATCCAATCCTCATGACAACTACAAGACTCATCGTGTAAATAGGCACCAACCTGATAGAATGAACTTCCATTCAATCCATTATATATATATATATATATATATATATATATATATATATATATATATATATATCCACCAAGACATAGTCTTCCCTTCATATTCCTTTACTTATATAGTCCTCCAAAACGTGCCACTTTGAAACAATGTGTCCTTTTGGAATGAAACATTGCAGCCCTTCATTTAATTAACACAAATGGTTACTTTTATTAATTAATTTGTGTACACCAATTTAGACAACAATTTTCGTATGAACATTCTGGTGTGATGGAAATGAATTTTAAAACTCTACAACATGGGTTTTATTTGAAGGAAACTTGCCTGTATTTTCCTTTCATTGTCGGATGCTAGATCGACTTTAGTACTATTACCTTTTCGTGAATTTCTAAATTGACCTCCACATATCTCCTTTATTGGTGATTATTTAAATTCAACTTGTAAACATTTTACTTGATGATTATATTAAAATCGGTTCCCTCTCAGCTGCTAGTTAGTGACAATTTGACTTGGTCTCACCTTTTTTTGTATTTTCTTCTTCATTCGACTAACAAACACATTTTTGGTCGACTCAACTAGGAGAAATTTTTACTTCTGTATTTCAATTCTAGTCGACCCATATTGCTTCAGCCTTGACCCGATTTGTATTTAAGTTTGCTTCAACTTCGACCTTTAGGTTACTTCTTTCTTGGACTGGCTCAACTTAGAAGAAAACCGACTTCAGAAATTCAACTTTGGTCTTCTCGACTTGTTTTGGCCGACTCAATTTTCCTTCGACTTCGACCTTCAGTTGGTCGACTTGTCTTGAAATCGATAGAATTTTCTTGTCCAACTTCCGTTAATCTACAGGCTTGTAGTCAATCAAATTTTGTTTGACTCATCTTATAGTCAATCAACTTCTAGATAGTCAACCTTTTTGTTGTTTGAATCAACTCTACTTGTGACTCGATGGTGTTAATGCTTCCTCACCAAACATCCACCATTGACATTCTATCCCATCCTTGGACTCTTCTTCAATTGAGATTTTATGAATCACTTTTAATGAACCATGTCTTATTAACTTCTTTATTTGTGATTTGTATGGATCCATATTGGATTATCCATTTACCCTTTTTATCTGGATAGTTTCTTCACAGTTTCTTCTTTTGTGCATGGATGTTAATGACACAATCTCAACCTTATACAATGTAGGATGAGCGTATCAAGCTCATACAATATATTAGTCAATATTATATTTTTACTGATATTCAAGTCACCTTCATAACATTATGTTCAATATTGACAATGCTTGACAGTCAAGTCACCTTCATAACTTTATTTTCAATATTGACAATGCTTGACATTCTAGTCACCTTCATAACATTATGTCCAACCTTCATAACATTATTTCCAATATTGACAATCCTTGGCATTCAAGTCACCTTCATAATAATATTTACAATATTGACAATGCTTCTCAAACCAATCAATCAATGATACTTCACCTATTTATCAAGGTTGACATCAATGACAACCAAATTGCCAACAATCTCCTCCTTTGTTATTCATGGAAACCTTAGTAAAACAATATCAATTCCCTTGTGAAATGTATTCTGTATTTTGAGTCCTTTGAGCTGAATTTGTTTTACTCTTTATCTCTATCCCTTTGACAACAATGACAAAGGGAATATTTATCTTCTCCCCCTGAGATGATTCTCCCCCTGACGTGATGCTCCCCCTGTCTTTGTCCCATTTATTTTGGACCCTTTTTTTATTGTTTATCTCTCCTCTTTTGACATCAATGACAAAGGAAATAAAACTTTTACTACTTTTCTCCCCATGTGAATGTGTCAGTTGTTATCTCAATCTCTTGGGATATTTGTGTTCAAATAGGGTTTTACTATCTTCTCCTTTGTCATAACAGACAAGGGTGTGAATATTACTGATCTTCTTGATCTATTTCTTCTTCTTCTTGATGTTCTTTAGTTCTTTGATTCCAAGAGATATTTATTGTTCTTTCATATCATTAATAAATTTTCTCTGTTCATACTTTGTTTTATATATTTCGAACTCCTTTTGTTTCTTTCTTCTTTAGATATTATTTTTTTTATTCGTCACACTATTCTATAGACTAATTTTATTTTGAGAGTTCATAATCATCACCACTATTTTTTGCACCATAATCTTCTTCATATTATTCTTTAGAAATTCTTCTTCCTTGATATTTTTCCTCTTCATATGCAAAGCTCTGAATTTCACATTCCTTATTAGGAGTTTCATCCATCAGTTTATTGTTATCAATTTCTTCATTTTTAGGTGCAAGATCTTCATCATCTTTCTTTCTTTCTGCTTCAAATTTTCTTCTCCATGTCTTTCCATAAGGCACTATGTTTGATAAACTTTTATTTTCTACATTTGTCCTTTGAGATTTATCCTCTCTTATTTTCTTCCAAAGTTCATTAGATTTCCTTCCTTGCTTGTATAGATTAGTTTGCATGGGTTGTCTTCTTGATTTCCTGTAGTCTTTGGATTTGTGCCCAAACTTATCACAGTTGTAGCATCTCATAGTATGAAAAAACTTTGTTGTGTGCCCAACATAATTGCATCTCCAATAGGTCATTAAGTTATTGGACCTTGCTGAATTTTTCTTTTCAGGACTCTTGCATTCCAATGCTTTGTGACCAAAGTTTTTACAAGAGAAGCAATAACCATTGAAGGTATTTTCATACTCGAGTATGTTGTGACATGAGAAGTATGCCTTTTGATATGCTTCTTGTTTTTTACTTTTATAGTTTCCTCCTTTAACAAAGTTCATGATTTGGATTTGGTTTGTGATTGCACTATTTTCCTTTTGAGGAGGATAATCCTTTCTCATGTTTGTGAATGGTATTCCACTTTCCACCTTCTTCTTTCTTATTGTACCCAAGACCAATTTTTTCATCGGATGGTATTTGACTTTCCAAACCTTATCCAGGATGGTTGCGTTGTTATGGAATTTGATAGTTTCTTTTGTCTTTTCATTCTTCGTTTTTAGGTTGATGACTTCGAATTCCAACATGTGACATGTTTCTTCCTTTTTAGTCAACTGGATCTTCAAGTCTTCTTATATTTCCTTAGCTTTTTCAATTTGAGTCTTTAGACTGATGACTATTCCTTTTGTCTCATCCAAGAATTATGTGCATTTATTGGTTTTGTCACATGTCTTCAACTCTTCTATTTATGTTTTTAGATCAACAACTTCAGTGTTCAATATTTTGATTTCTTCCTTTTTTTCTAGTTGAATTCTTTTGAGGTTGATGACTTCCAATTCCAGCATGTGGCATGATTCTTCCTTTTTAGTCAACTAACTCTTTGAGGTTTCTTCACTTTCCTTAGTTTCTTCAAGTTGAGTATTTATACTGGTAACCATTTCTTTTGTTTCTTCTAATTCTTCTGTGCATTTATTGAATTTGTCATATGCCTTCAACTTTTCATTTCTTTTGTTAGATCAACAAATTCAGTATTTAATCTATTGATCTCTTCTTCTTTGTCTTCGAGCTAAATATTTTGTTCTTTCTCTTCATGGTTGTTATATTGATCTAATTGTTGTAGTAGCAACATATATTTCTTTTGAAGTTTCTCCAACTCTTCTAGAGTGAAAATAGTTATGTATTCAAGATTTTCAAGATCCTCCATAGGAACGTCAATGTATATACCATTTCCTGGTTCCATACAAATCTCTTCTAATGCATCTATAACATCAATATTAAGATTCAATATTTTTTCTTTAGTGATTACTGAGGTATGCATCAATTCCTTGATGGAGTTGTCTTCTTCATTGATGACTAGGGATTGCATCAATTCCTTGTTTGAGTTGTATTATTTATTGATGACTGGGGATTGCATCAATTCCTTGTTTTAGTTGTCTTCTTTATTGATGACTGGGTATTGCATCAATTCCTTGATGTTATTGTCTTATTTTTTTGATTTTTTTACTTTAATCTAATAAGAACTCTCTAGTTGGAACCATAATACTTTAGCAGAGGTGTAGTGTCACATATTTTCTTTGATACGGTTTGACAGTCCATTCTGGATTACTTTTAATGCCATTGAATTGTTTCTCGTTGCTTCTTTTGCAGTTTTGGATTTGTTCATTGAGGTAGTTAAGTACCAAGGATTACTTACTACTAAGTCCCAAACTCAAGATCCTATTGACTTTAGATATATTTTCATTATTTCCCTCCATGAAGAATAGTCCGTTCCATCAAATAAAGGAGCTTCATTTGTGGAGAGAACCATTTGTTCATCCATTTGTGTGTTTAGTAGGATCTTCCTTCCAATGATTAGACTATTTTTCCTTGAAGAGACCTTTCTTTGATATCAATTGTTATCTTCAATACAATTGAGTGGTTAAACTATATTGAATGAACCTAATATGATACCAGTTGTTGAAAACAAACACTGACACTGAGAGGGGGGGTGAATCAGTGTCTGGAACTTTTGGCTACTTTTCACACTTTCATAGATTAACTAAATTAACTGAATAATATATATGCAGTTCAATTAATTATTCATAAACATGTATAACACAAATTGTATGAAGTAGATAAAATATCATTCTTTGATTTATTTAACTTGAATGAATACATATAAAATCAATCCTTTAATATCTTCAACTTTAACTGAATATGAGAGATCCAACTCTATGATACAAGACCCAACTTGTATTTCTCACATCCAACTAATAAATGAGGAATCCAACCCTCATAACAAGACCCAACGTGTTGATCTCGGATCCAACTGAGATGTGAGGAATCCAATCCTCATGAGAGGACTCAACTTGTAAACAAGCACCAACCTGATAGAATGAACTTTCATTCAATCCATTATATATATATATATATATCCACCAAGACACACTCTTCCCTTCATATTCCTTTACTTATATAGTCCTCCAAAAGGTGACACTTTGAAACAATGTGTCCTTTTGGAATGAAACATTACACCCCTTCATTTAATTAACACAAATGATTACTTGTATTAATTAATTTGTGTACACCAATTTAGACAACGAATTTCATATGAATATTATGGTGTGATGGAAATGAATTTTAAAATAATACGACATGGGTTTTCTTTGAAGGAAACTTGCCAATATTTTCTTTTTTCATTAGATGCTAGATCGACTTCAGTACATATTACCTTTTCTTTAATTTATAAATCGAAATCCACATATCTCCTTTGTTGGTGATTATTTAAACTCAAATTATAAACATTTTACTTGATGGTTATATTACAATCGATTCCCTCTCAGCTGCTAGTCATTAAAGATTTGACTTGGTCTTACCCTTTTTTGAATTTGCTTCCTCATTCGACCGACAAACATTTTTGGTCGACTCAACTAAGAGAAATTTTGACTTGAGTATTTCAATTCTAGTCGACCCATATTGCTTTAGACTTGACCCAATATGTATTTGAGTTTTCTTCGACTTCGACCTTTAGGTTACTTCTTTCTTGGACCGACTTGACTTGGAAGAAAAATGACTTGAGAAATTCGACTTTGGTCATCTCGACTTCCCTTGGCCGAATTGTATTTCCCGACCCAATTTTCCTTTGAGTTCGACCTTCAGTTGGTCGAATTGTCTTCGACTCGTCTTGAAATCGATAGACTTGTCTTCTCGAACTTTCGTCAATTTCCAAGCTTGCAGTCAGTCGAATCATCTTGCAGTCGATTGAATTCTAGATAGTTGACCTTATTGTTGTTTGAATCGACTCGAATTGTGACTCGATGGTGTCAATGCTTCCTCACCAAACATCCACCATTGACATTCTGTCTCATCTTTGGACTCTTCTTCAATTGATATTTTCTAAATCACTTTTAATGAACCATGTCTTATTAACTTCTTTATTTGTGATTTGTATGGATCCATATTGGATTATCCATTTAGCCTTTTTATCTGGACAATTTCTTCACAGTTTATTCTTTTGTGCATGGATGTTAATGACATAATCTCAACCTTACACAATATAGGATGAGTGTATCAAGGTCATACAATATATTAGTTAATATTATCTTTCTACTGATATTCAAGTCACCTTCATAACATTATGTCCAATATTGGCAATGCTTGACATTCAAGTCACCTTCATAACTGTATGTCCAATATTGACAATGCTTGACATTCAAGTCACCTTCATAACATCATGTCCAACCTTCATAACATTATGTCCAATATTGACAACGCTTGACATTCAAGTAACCTTCATAATAATATGTCCAATATAGGAAATTCTTCTAAAACCAATCAATCAATGATACTTCACCTATTTATCAAGGTTGACATCAATGACAACCAAATTGCCAACAATTTTTCCTATCATCTATACTACAAACCCAATCTGCATTAGTGTATGCAGTTAGAGTGAAGTATTTATCTTTTGGATACCATAATCCAAATTCTAAGGTGCCTTTAAGATATTTGAATATCCTCTTTACTGCCTTTAAGTGAGTTTCTTTGGGTGAATATTGAAATCTCCCCACCAGTCCTACATCCTACATGATGTCTTATTGTTGTTGAATAGAGCAGACTTCCAACCATTGATCTATACATAGTTTGGTCCATTTTTGGTAAGTCATATTGTAGTCTTAGTTTACATTCAGTGACCATGGGAGTACTCATAGGTTTATTGTATTCCATTTCCAATTTATTTAGAATTTCCTTGATATAATTAGCTTGGGAAATGAATATTCCTTTTTCTGTTTGAGTGACTTGTAAACCTAGGAAGAAGGACATTTCTCCCAGCATAGACATTTCGAATTATTTTTTCATTTTAGTTGCAAAATTTCTTCTTAGTATAGTAAGATCACTTCCAAATATGATGTTATCAAGATATACCACCACAATAATCATGTTTTGATCCTCAATTTTGATGTCTAAGTTGCTGTCAATAGTCCCTCTCTTATATCCTTGTTTTTGTAGGTATTGATCAAGCCTTGAGAACCATGCTATGGGGGATTGTTAAGACCATACAGGGCCTTCTTTATCTTGCATACATAGTCTTGATTTTTTGTTAACATGAATCCTTCTGGTTGCTCAACATAGACTTCTTCTTCTAGTGTTCCATTTAGGAATGTTGAATTGACATCCATCTGATAGATTTTGAAATTTCTGAAGCATGCAACTGCCAGGAACATTCTGATGACCTCAATTCTTGCTATTGAAGAAAAAGTCTCTTCAAAATCAATACCATCCACTTGGGCATATCCTTTGCATACTAATCTGGCTTTGTTCTTTATGATCTTCTTGTTTTCATTGAGTTTTTTCTTGAATATCCACTTAGTTCCTACCACATTCTTGTCATTGGGTCTTGGAACTAGTTCCCAAGTTTGGTTCCTCTCTATTTGGTCTAGTTCTTCATTCATTGTTTTTATCCAATATTTGCTTTTGATTACTTATTTAAATGACTTGGGTTCTATCATGGATAACATTGATTTTTCTGAGTCAAATGTGAGTTTCCTTCTTGTTTCTACTCCTTCATTTTTATCTCCAATAATCTGAATTTCATTATGATTCTTTTGAACCCTTTTTTATGGTGTTTTTGGCAAGGGTGTTTCTTCATCATATCCATCATTAGTGTGGGGTTCATTTTCTTGAGGTTCTTCATCAACTTCTTCATTCTGATATTCTCCATCACTTTTATCATCATATTTTGCTATGTTTTGGGGTATGACTTTTCTGAACTTTAGATCATCTATCTTTACATTGGCACTTTCCACCATTTTATGTAGTCTTAGGTTATAACATCTATAAGCCTTTTTGTTAGGTGAATATCCTAGAAATATGCCTTCATTTGATATTGGGTTAGATTTCCCTAGATTATCCTCATCATTCTTGATGTAACACTTACTTCCAAAGACTCTAAAGTGTTTCACTGATGTTGTCCTACCAAACCATAATTCATAAGGTGTTTTGTCATGGTTAGGTCTCAATTCTGCTTGATTGAGTATGTGAATTGTTGTGTATACTGCATCTCTCCAAAACTTATCTGGAATTTTTGCTTCATTCAACATGGTTCTTGCAACTTCTTGGATAGTTCTATTCTTCCTTTCAACCACTCCATTCTTTTGATGAGTCCCGGGAGATGAAAATTGTCTTTTGATTCCATGATCTTCACAAAACTTAATGAACTCTTTAGAGGTGAATTCTCCTCCATTGTCTGATCTCAGACATTTAATTTTGAGATCTGTTTCATTTTCTACAAAGGCTTTGTATGCCTTCAATTTTTCAAAGGCCTCTGATTTATCCTTTAGAAAGTATATCCATGTCATTCTTGTGTAGTCATCAATGACCAAACTAAAGTAATTTTCTCCATGTATACTTTTAGTTCCAGTAGGACCACATAGGTCAATGTGAACAAGCTCCAAGGATCTTGATGTATAATGCTCTTTTGTCTTGAACTTGACTTTTGTTTTCTTCCCTAATTGACAATGTTTACAAATAGGATCTGAAGTCTTTATAATTTTTGGCAGATCCCTTACTTCCTCCTTATTATTGGCTTTGATTAAGTTGTCAAAACTTATATGTCCCAACATTCTATGCCATAGCCATATTTCATCTTCTTGACCTAAACAACATTTTTCTTCTCCTTCCATGTCAAGGATGTACACATTGTTGGATGTTCTTGGTGCAACTGCCACTAGCTTGCCTGTATCTTCTCTTGTGATCTCACATTTCTAAGAATCAAAGGTAAGTATGTGACCTTGATCACATGTTTTACTTACACTTAGGAGATTAGGCTTAATATTTTCTACTAGAAGTACATTTTCTTCTTTGGCCTTGTTATTCCCTGGGCTGACAATGCCTTTTCTAAGTATCTTGGCTGACACATTATCTCCAAAGGTGACTTTTCATTTTTCTTTATTTGATAACTTGAGAAATTTTCTTTAATATAAAGTCATGTGTTTAGAAAATCCATTGTCTATATACCACTGACATCCTTTTTTTTTGGCATACATGGCTACTTTACACTCTATTTTCTCTATTTGTTTTTTCTTGTTTTTATTGCTTCTTCAAACTCTAGTAGTTGTCCCCTTAACTTGATTTGCTTTTTAGCTTTCCTTATTTCTTCAATTGCTTTGATAAATTCTTCTTTAAGGTTTACTTCTTCATCTTGAAAATGATCATCCTCTTGAGTTTTCATTCCCATAAATAGAAGCTCTGAATTTTCATCATCACTTCCTTTAGAAGAACTATTGTCCTCTTTAGTGTAGATATTATTTTTTTGTTTGTAGTATTTCTTTTTATTCTTTGTCTTTCCCTACTTATGTTCTTTATGATTCTAAATTTCTTCATCATCGCTATCCTCCTTCTTGGGATATGGAAATTTGTTAGCAAAGTGTCCAACTTTGCACAATTGAATCATATTAGAGGAAACTTTCCCTTGTATTTACCAGTTCTTTTCTTGAGTTTCTTCATAAAGTTAGTTATTTCCTCATTAGATATCTCTGACTGATCTTCATTAGATATTGGTTGTTGTTTCTTCTTTTCTTTCGATTCCTTGAAGGTTGATTCTCCTTTTGCTAGTGTTTCTTGCCCTGTTCTCATCTCATATGTTATGAGGATCCCATGTAGTTCATCTACTGTGATCTTATCAAGGTATGGTCTATCTTCAATTGTAGAAATATTGGCATCATACCTCATAGGTAACGACCTTAATATTTTTTGTACAATGGGTTTGTCTAAGATTTATTTTCCTACTGCTCCAATTGAGTTAACTACCTCATCTACCCTCTGAAGGTATTCAACAACGTGTTCTTCTTCTTTCATCTTCAATTTTTCAAAATAAATTATGTAGGTTTGTAATTTGGATTCTTTGACTTTGTTGTCTCCTTCGTATATAACCTTCAATTTGTCCCAGATATCTTTAGCTAACTTACAATGCATTACCTTAACAAATATAGGATTTGTTAATCCTCCTATAATGGCATTGGTTGCTCTTTAGTTGTCATTGCATATCTTCTTTCCAGCATCATTTGTGGGTGGAGTAACTGGTGCAGTGTAACCATTTTCTATAGATTTCCAAACATCAAAACCAAGAGCCATCAGCTAGCTTTTCATTCTTATTTTCCAAAGAGCCTAATCATTTCCTTTAAACAATGGTGCTTTGTTGGATGACATCCCTTCTTGCTAATACATTTCTTTTAGAATCTACCTTCCAATGATAAAAATGTGTTGAAGGAGCCTATTCTGATACCAATTGTTGACATCTAGGACAATACTGAGAGAGGGGGTGCATCAGTATTGGTTAAAATTTAAAGTTTATAATTTTAATCTTTATAAATGACAAAATTTGAACAGTAGCAATAAAATTGAATATGAAACTAATACAATTAAGAAAATTACAATGATGATTTGGGAGACACAAATATACTTTGTTTAGGGCTCCAACCCTAGGAAGCACCAATTCCCTTGTTTTAGGGCTTCAACCCTAGGAATCACCAACTCCCTAGTTTTCAAAGCACCCACTCTGATGAAGCACCACTCCCTGGTTTTCAGAGCACCCACTCTGAGGAAGCACCATCTCCCTAGTTTATCAGTAAAGGATATAAATCCTTCCTTACTCCTCCCTTCCACCCTCACTGCATGAATGTCTTCAGCTTTCTTCCTTGGACTCTACTCTCCCTTTAGATATTCTATGTAAACCCACATAGACATCTTCTTTCCACCACAATTTCTGGTTTATATAGTATTTAAATAGGTATAGGATTGAACCATTGTGTCTTTTGACAATAAAAAAAAGGACCTCTTCATTTAAAACTAGAAAACCCTTCTCATATGCAGGAAGAATACATCCATGTCCAACTTAAACAACAGGGAGGGGGTTCCTTTATATATGAATTATCTAGCCATATATTTCTATTATACTCACAAGCCAACTAATAGTCAATTTCAGGAAGATTATGGAGAGCGGTGGAGAAACGAACTGTGGAAAACAACCTAGATTGAATTGACAGTTCAAGCCTGGTCTCTATAAAAAGTGATATCATATAATGCCCCTTTTCAAGTTCGGGTGCCTATATCTAAGTTGTTCTCCCCTGGGGATAAAAATCTTGTGGTCAGCAATTTACCCTTGATATATGGATTTCTGTACCAATAACATTAGATGTGGCGCATCTGTTCGATCAAATGGAAACTCGAGATCCTCAAATATATTAATTCAATCTACGTTGATTAATTCATTTAGATAGATCCTTAGAGGGGATCAACATAAGATAAGAGAGGGCCTACAATCTAAGGGTTGTGCATCTGGAGAGGGGATTTTATCGATAAGATTGGATTCTTCCACCACTTTTTAAATAGAGGGAATATGCTTCTTTTCAAATAGAGGGGTCCTCTCCTCTCCCTTCAGATTTGAAAAAGGCCCCCATGTTTCCAACATACCAAAAAAAAGAGAGAGAAGTGCCCCCATTTTACAAATTCATAATCCAAGCACACCACACTAGGTAGGTCTAACATACACCAGCGGCTACACAAACCATTCAAAATAATCCCTTCACTTTTATCCAATCCCACAACACACAACATACTACACATATCAATATACTACATGGTGTTACATACGTTGAGATACACTTTGAGGAGCTTACGAAATATTGGAAATCTTGAGTAGCATAGAAAATCCATTTTAGAAGTTTGAGGAGGAGGAGATGGATGATTAGTATTACCCAAACAGACAACTGAACCATTGATCAAACCATCCCATTGAAACCAGCCCAACTTTGCATAGTGAGTCTAGAAACACCAATTCACCTGGAGCCTTCAAGCCTGTAACTAAGGGAAGGGCCTTCAGCCTGTAACCTTTACCCTTTTTCCTTACCCTTTTTATAGAACCCTTTAAACAATCACCTTTTTTCTTTTTCCTTGAACCTCTAACCTTCAACCTCTCACCAGATTCCTTTTTTTCCCTTTTCCCTTTGACAGAAGGAAACGAGGTATGAGCTTGAACCTTTCTACAAAAGCCTTAGCCTTTTAACTTGGGAGGAGTGATTGATTTACAATATTATGATAGGGGAAAGGGCCTTTATTTTGGGAGGGGTGAGAGAAGGAGGGCTAGGAACCAGTAGATTAATAAATCCAAGCTTCACTTATCATAGGGAGGGGAAGGGAGGAACGAGTTATTTATTTCCTACCCGATTGGTGGGCATAGGCACTCAGTTTTATTGGTATAGAATTGATAAAAACTTCTCAGTTTATGTTATGAAATTATATAGAACTATGATCAGTACATGAAATCTCTTTCTTGTAAGTGCCCAGTAGTCAGAGCAACTAGTTATAGAGAGTCATAGACAGTTTTCATTATCGCAATAGCCATGAGTACTTGTCGGTAGTCTGCACCTTAAGGTCAGTGCTGAGAGACAGTCATTGACAGGAGGTCGACAGAAGAGGTCATATTCAATAGGTGCCTATAGGATACTCCACTGGGCTAGCTAATTGTCTCAGCAACTTCGCTAACTATTGGGCTACTCGAAGGGGCTCCTTGGATTTTATACCAAACTTGGACTGCTGGGCGGAATCCTACCTAGGTTGCGATAATCATTTGGGATAGAAGAAATCAAGCATGGCTCAATTGATTTTCTCATAAGGTAAGAACATGAACTCCCTCTCCTTGTATGGCGAAACTTGTGTAACATAATTAATCGTGTTCGGTGTCTCAATTGGGTAACCTCAATATCTTGTATCATGTAACCTTGGATGCAATGGGTGCTATGTATTACGGGTTCACTAGTCTTTCCAAACTCACTGCACGCTTAACTCCAAGTGCCTCATCCTGTCCCGCCCCATCCCAGGGTTGACTCAGTCATTGAATTAATCTAGCCTCGTTGTCTTCCTTGCCTCACGTTATAGCCACACTCTCTCTATCCACACACATATGTCTAGCTATTGTGTAGCCTAAGTTTCATAAAGAAGCTTCATCGTAATACCCACCCAACAACTAATCATCAAGAAACTTCATTCGTCATAATACTTGTTATAGCAAGATTTTCCTCACCCTATGCAATCTTCCACAAAAGGCCTTTTTCCATTTCCCTATGCATACTTTTCATCCCTTTTTGAAAATCCTAGAGCTAAAAATACATTGTTTTCCACATGTATGCACCTTGCCTACTATACAACATGCGTATATGCAGGATGCAACACTACAGCTCATGTACATCAGGATTTGTGCCCAAAAATGAAAAATGGTGTCGAGTTTCCATGTCACGACAGGAGATCAATGATCCTTGGCCTTCCATATACTGGAAACATTTTGAATCGGCCCTTCAGTTCCATTTGAAGGATATAAATGGGCCAACTCTGAGCTATGGAAAGAAGGAGAAAGAATTCAACTTTGAGAACAAAGTTACTCTGGAGAAATTATTCACTTCATATTGAGTCTACATCCCTTTGTCCTTTAAGTCTGAACATAGTGTTCATCCCCCAAGCTCTTCCCTTATTGATTGAGAACTTCATTATTTCTCTTCTATGAGCTTTCCTTTGGTGGAGGATTGAACTGGGGGAATCCCAACTGGAAGGAAATTAGTTTCTCAGTTCTGAACTGTGTTGACACGGAAGTCTATAACTTTTACACTTATGCTGATCATATATTAATAGAAATACTATTTTCCCGTCCAATCGATATCTCACAAATATTTGAATTATTATCCATGAGCCTATTTGTTATGTATATTAATGGATTATTCTATCAAATGTGCTAACATCATATATTATCACCATATGCTTGCTTTGCTTGGTTTTTGAGGACTAGTTGTAGGTATATTGCTTTGGGTCAAGTGCTCAACATTGAACTTCATCGAACGTCTGGACGAGGTAGGCATTTTATCTTGTCTTTCTAGAATATTTGTTTATATATCATACTTGAGAATAGATTTTATTTCTGTATTAATTTACATGTGTTGTGGTTTACCCTAGCCATAGAGAGATTTTCCTCGTAACAGAATTGGCGACCATACTGGGGATTGATCTTCTTTATTAGGGTTTGGAGTGATTTTCTCCTTAGATTTCTCTCGTTGCTATTGCGTTTCTTATCGTATCATTTCTTGACAACATCTGTTCACTCTGGGTCTGAGTCTTTTAGTCTTCTCCTATGCCTAGCTATGTTTTTGAAACATATACGCGGGTTTTTTCTTGACAGTCGTGTATATACGCGTGATGTACTTCTGCAAGCTGCGTACATACAATCTGTTTCCTTTAATAGTCATGTACATCAACCTCTTGTGATTGTTTGTTGTGTTTGGTGGTTTTTGGGTAGGATTTGATGTTTTCTAAGTCTTCTTGGGTCTCTGTAGTGATTGTTGATTGTCTATGGGATGACAAGAAATCTGTCTTGGGTCGAATTTTTGGGCAGAGTCTTTCTCATCACCTTTTAATTTTGATTGTCCTTGTACATTGGGCTGGGTGTTTTTCTCCTTGGTATCCTACTTGATTTATCTCTTTCTATACACAATAGAGTTTTTATATATCAAGTTGTTGTTTAGTCCATGCATTTTCATTTTTCTTATATTGAAAATACAAAAATATTAGGAATTTTTCATTGCTTGGCATTTTGATCTTTTTGAGTCTTTGTCATTATCTTAGTGCATGTAAAGAAAGATTACATTTTTATATTAGAATTGCAGAGTTGAAATTGAAAATTGCATTGTTTTAAGAAGCATGTCATTCATTGAAAATTGAAGATAGGACTTTCCATCGTATTCATATTTACTTTACTTGTTGAGTCATAGCATCATGAGTTTCACTACCATACCTTTTTGAGTAAACACGACCATTAAAATTAATGCTATAATTTAAAAATGATTAGTCACGATTTTATTTTCTAGGGTGCACAAACTAGCTTAGGATTTAGTGCCTTGGAATATGATTTTTTGAGTAAAATTCTCCAAGGTTATTAAATCAACATATGTGTCTGACAAAAGGAGTGGATAAATCCATTATATAATTGGTGATATCAGGAGGCTCCTCTTACACCGGAGTTAATCACAAGGTCACGCGAGGTTGGTTGAAGGGATATTCCCCCCTGATACCTTCTTAGCATTAGAGATATTTCTGGGGATATATTCATATCTAGGGATATTTTTAGTGCCCTTACCTCCGTTAGAGGTAGTTCTTTCAAGGTTTCGGGCTTTGCTACCCTTCCCATACGGTGAACCTAACTTATGACTGCTCGCATGTGCATTGGTTATACATTGGTTTCTTAGTTGCTTGACTTAGGTGCCACATAGGTTACTTACAAGGGTTATTTTGCAGGTACCCTGGGTCAGATAAGGGTCAGACAACACACAGCCTTTATGGAGGATTACCTCTCTGGGGGGATCTGATCGACTGATTGTTAAACCCACAAGAGACCTTATAACTGATTGTGTTACCTCTAATCTTTAGCAGGGAGTCTCAAGCCCCTCTTGGGCGAGACATACCTTCTTTAGGGAGGGAGGCCCCTTTCAACCACTTTACCCTGTTTCTGTGCATATTGGTTGTTTGATTATTTTTGGTGTGCTCTTTGATTACTAGTTGGCCTTAGGAATTTTTTTTTGTATATTGAGTCTTAATTCATCGTGGAGTCAGATCAGTGTCCCTACTAGTCCTGTCACTTGTTACAGTTACCACTGGATTTCACATCTTTTCCTTCTAAAAGGCGTAGAGTTATTTGACGTGGTACACACACCTCCACTATTTATACTTGTGATTCTACAAGAATGAGTACTAAACCGAGTCTTCAAAATACTAGGAGCCCTTCGACTCCCACACCTACTATAGTTAAAGGCACCCCTATGACTCCTACAACCACAATGGTTGTAGTGTTAGAGGCACCTATCATCACTGTTTCCCATCCTATAGTGAATGCTCAACCTATTGCCTCAAACCCATTTGGGTATCATGGTCACTCACTGGGCTATAATGTTCAGTCCATCCCTATGGCCTCTAGTCCTTTTTCCTATGGTATGTTGAATTTTACTTCACAGTTTTGGAATGCCATCCCAGTTGTAGGCCCAAATGCTAGCATTGGACTTGGGGGAACTACACCCCAGTTGTTGGCCCAAATGCTAGCATTGGACTTAGGGGAACTACACCTCCTTATACTCCATTCTCATTTGGTGGTTCTCATATCCCTCAAACGACTCCTAATGTGGGAGGTATTCTTTCTTTTAACCTTGGGTCTAATCCTCTTGCTTCTAGGTGGAACAACCAACCTGGCGGACAAGCTTCTACTCAAGTTCCGTCCTATACCCTTACCTCCTCAGTGTCGATTCCAAACAACATGTATGGCATGATGAATCCACCTCTATCCTCTGGATTCACACCCAGAGGAGGTTAGTTTCACACCTTGGGCAACCCCCAATCCGGAGCCACTCCGGCTGGGAGAAATTTTTATAACCCCCATCAGAACAGTCCTACTGGAATGATGCCCAACCAACCTCTTATGAATCAGCCTGGAAGAGGGTATTATAATCCCAGATAGGGCCATGGTGCTTACCAGAACCCTGGATAGGTTGTAGTTCCTCAAACACAATCTTTCCAAGGAGCTTGGGGCTAGATGTCACAACCCTGTCTCCCTTTTCTACCAATGTTCAATCTTCCATACTTGTCTAAGTTGATGAAGGACCCTATGTTTCATGATCCTACATGGCCCCTCATTCCCACCAAGATTCTTTCAGACATTCCAAAATTCGAAGGTAAGAATGGCGAGGATCCTGGTGATCACATCACCACCTTTCACCTATGGTTCTCTTCGAATTCCCTTAATGAGAATTCCATTCGGTTAAGATTATTTCAATGCACCCTCATTGGGTTTGTTGTGAAATTGTATATCGAGCTACCTAAGGGGGCATACGAGTCCTTTAGTCAGATGGTGTTAGTCTTCCTTAACCATTTCCAATTGCCTATTCATTATGATGTTGGCCTGGAACTTCTGTCGACTTTACGCCAAGACACAACCACTCATATATCAGATCATATCCAAGAGTGGCGCATATGGAAGAGGTTGATTAAGACCTCAATACCCCCGACCTTTATTTTATAATGGTTCCTTAAGTCTTTGTAGCCTCCTATATCGAAGGATGTTGCTACATCTGGGGTTACCATTGAGGAAGAAGCGATCTTCAAAGCCCAACAATTAGATCTTATATACACTCAGTCTAGGATGTTATAACACATTCTTCCGGGCACACCAAGGTCAACCTATGACCCTAGGCAAAATCCTGGACCTCATGCTGATGGAATTGTAGGCTCCACCAATGTAAAATTCGCAGACTCGGTGACAAGACATTTGAAAGAGTTGTCTCTAAACCAGTCTGCAGGAGGGCCAGCTTCATATGTGTCTTCCAATCTCACTTAGTCGATGGATGTGCATTACATGCAATCGTCGACCGGCCCAAATGATAACCAACAACTAGGCAGGAATAAGAAGAAAGGACTTAATAATAATCGTAAGGTTGGGAAAAATAATAATAAACCCAAGGACAATGGTAATAATGAGAAGATGAATAATAATGTTGGAGAGGGAAAGAGAGAAAGGCGCAAGGTGAAATTTCCTTGTAAGATTTGTACAGACGATCACATTACTCATTTATGCCACAAACTTGTGGAAGATGCGAGGCTATTATCTATACTGCCTGCCATGCTAACGAATCCTTTCCCACATAACCAGCACATGGCCTCGAGCTCCTCAAATTTCGTAAATGCAGTCGGTGGGAGTCAAAACCCATCGTAAGACGATGATCGTTTGTGTATCAATATGGTCGATACTAAGGTTCATGTAGCCACTCAATCTCAAGATTATAGTTCTTCACAGGATATTCCTAGTCTAGAATTTCCTCCTCCTCCTCCAGAGATGACTTTACATATTGAAAAACAAGAGCTACCGCATCATATTCTGAAAGGAGTACACAAGCACTCTACCCACAATCCAAATGCTAGAGCCACCCATAATTACTCTATTTTTTAGGACCTGGTTCAAACCCCTTGTGCAATGTTGGATTTGAAGGTACTCCAGACATGTCCTTCACAGAGGAATTCCTTTCTATCTGTGTTAGCTGCTCATTTCTATCTGTGTTAGGAGCTCTAGATCCCAGTGGCTGAAAAGTTATCAAGTTTGACGTCACAAATGTCAATCCTCACTTGCCTTACCATGTGGAATTCCAAATCCACATGGGGTAATAAAAGTATACCATCAAACGTGCGGTTGTTGATGAAGGCGCGACTACCTTGTGATGTCCCTAATTTGTTGGAAATCTCTCAGCTCTCTGACTCTCTCTCAATCACCGACCATGTTGACTTATTTTGACGGTCGTTCCTTTCGCCCTCACAATGTTTTTCCTTCCTTTCCAGTCCAATTAGGTGGGAAGATAGTAGAGGTGGATGTTGAGGTAGTTGATGTGCCTCTTGATTATAACTTATTACTAGGATGCAATTGAACTTATGCTATGATTGTCGTTGTATCGTTCATCTTTCGTACTCTTTGTTTTCCTCATTATGGGAAGATCAAGACGATCGACTAGTTATCCTTTGTGTATGCTAGCCCCAATGCATCTATTGGACCATTGATCCCCATGGTCGACAATTCTTAGCTGACAACTAAGAATATCAGTGTCGGACTGTATTCATCCCTTATGGGTACATTCAACTTCATGGCACCGATTCACCATGTTTACGTCATGTCCAATAGGCCCATTTCGACAGAGAGGTCCATCTCTTTCTGCACTTCCTATTTTAACGATCCTGGGACCCTACCTTCCTCAACTTCATCTTGTGAAGGTCAGTCGCATGCTAGAATGGCCATGCCACTGTCGGAAGTGGAGATTATGTATCAATTTGTTCTTGACTCTTCTGTCGATCCAGATCCAGTTACCTCACTGAAGGACGAGGAGGATCCTGTTCTTAAGCCTGTGTGGGCCACTTCATTGTCTTGTTCACATGACTCCCTCGATGAGACTTTTACCTCAGATGAAACTATCATCGAAGCCATGAATGGTTCTAACAAACCTTGGGTTGATATGCATCATCGATCTTATTTTCTTCCAGAGCTTGAAAGAATCGAACAAGATGACTTTCAATCTACTATGAGAGAGATATTTGGTCACGTCGTAGTTCCACTTGATACGCACAACATTTATGTCGAAGGAAATATGGAGAGTATCTCTCCTACCATCATGATCGATATCTCTCGTACCCTTGGCAAGATTGAGAACATACATATCGGTGCGAATTGTTCGCTGGAAGAAATCCTGATCTACATCGAACTCTTCAAGGAATTTCGAGATGTATTTTCTTGGTCATATGAAGAGATTCCAGGAATCGACCCTCGTATTGTCAAGCATGATATTAGAAATTATCCAGATGCTAAACCTGTTCGACAACGTCTTAGAGGTTTCAATCCCCAGAAGGCCCTTGCTATTAAGGTAGAGGTAGAGAAACTACTTAATGTTGTCTTTATCTACCCGGTTCCCTTGACTGAATGGGTATCCAATCTCGTTCCTGTGAATAAGAAGCAAGGAACCAGCCGTGTATGCATGGAATTTTGTGACCTAAACAATGCATGTCTTAAAGATAACTTTCTGACACCTTTCATCAATTAGATTCTCGACAAGTGTGCAGGAAGAAAACTATTTTCTTTTATGGACGGATTTTCAAGGTATAACCAAATTCAATTTAAACCTGAGGATCAATACAAGACGTCATTTATTTTTCCTTTGGGTACTTTCGCATACCGAAAGATGCCTTTCGGCCTAAAAAATGCCAGAGCAACCTTCCAACATGTTATGACCTTCGTATTACATGATCTTAAGCATATAGTAGAAGCTTACCTTAATGATCTTTCTTCTCACTCTCGTAAGAGAGAGAATCACTCTAGGGACCTTCGGTTATTTTTTGAAAGATGTCGTTACTATAGAATCTGGTTGAACCCTCATAAGTGCATATTTTGTGTTAGGTCTATCCGTCTTTTGGGATTTCTAGTTTCCAAGACAGGGATCATGGTATATCCATTAAAGGTTGAGGAAATACTTCAGTTTCCTCCCCCGCACACTATTCGAAAAATTCAAGGTTTACAGGGGAAAGATAACTTTTTACGTCAATTTATAGTAAACTATGCCAATATCACTAAGGGTTTCATGTGTCTTTTGAAGAAGGAAACCCCTTTTATCTAGGATGAGCGAGCCCAGGAGTCCTGTGATGCTTTGAAGAAAGCCTTGGTGTCGATGCCTTTGTTGAAGTCTCTTGACTATAGTAGGGATTACTTTCTTTATGTCACCGTGTCTGAGGAGATGATTGGTATGGTTTTGGTTTAGGAGGATGATGAGCTTCGTGAGCACGTCATCTACTATCTTAGTCGAAACTTAGTCGGTCCTAAGCTCAATCATTATCACATTGAAAAGCTAGATTTGGATGTCGTTCACACAGTCCAACATTTGCACCATTATATATTGCTTTGCAAGACTACTGTGGTTGTCGATGTCAATCCATTTCAATACATCCTTACCATGCATATCATAGGGGGGAAATTTAATCAATGGATTGTCATTTTACAAGAATTTGATCTCGATTCCACTTTTGTGAAATCCAAGAAATCACTAGTCTTCGTGGAGTTAATATCCAACTTTCCACGATTAGATGAGGATGTTATCCATGTTGATTCGTTTGCAGATGAACACATTTTCCTTGTCTCATCGTCCAACCCCTAGTATGGAGACATCGTTCTTTATCTTCAAACCTTGAAGTTCCCTCACCATCTCTCGTGATATCACAGACGGCATGTACGATACCAAGATAAGAATTACACTATCATCGGCAACACTTTGTATTGAAAAGGAATAGAAAATATCATGCATCGTTGTTTAACTTATGAGGAAGCTGAGTCAGTCCTAAATGATTGCCATAGTGGGGCTTGTGGTGGTCATCTATCCGGGCTTACAACAACCCAAAAAATATTGTGAGATGGTTATTTCTAGCCATCTATCTTTAAATATTGTATTAAAGTGGTTAAGAAGTGTCACCCATGCCAGGTGTTCACTCAGAAAATGCACTCGCATCCATCCCCTCTTCACCCAGTCATTATCATCGATCCCTTCACCAAGTGGGGGGTGGACTTCATGGATTGAAACCCAACTTCAGTTGGGGGGCATCAACACATTATCGTGGCCATCAACTACTTTACTAAGTGGGTCAAGGCCATTTATATAGTTAAATCTGATGGGAACACTACTGCCTTCTTCGTATTCAATAAATTATCTCTCGGTTCGATATCCTGAGTGAGATTATCATTGATCATGGTAGTCACTTTCAGAATGAAATGATGGAAGATCTAGCATCCAAGCTGGGGTTTAAGCATAGTCATTCTTCCCCTTACTACCCCCAGGAAGATGGATAGGTAGAGGCTGTCAAAAAGTCTCTCAAGACCATTTTGCATAAAACTATCAACCAAAGTAAATCTCACTGGCATATTATGATATATCCCACACTATGGGCATACTGAACCTTGGTTAAGACTGCCACTAGATTTTCCCCTTTCTAGTTAGTACACGGTGTGGAGTCGATATTACCTATTGAAGGAAAAATCCCTTGCCTTAAGTTGGCAGTCACTCTCCTACCTGACACTTCCAATATCGAGTGACGCCTCGTACACCTAGAGAGTCTTGAATATCAGTGTCGAGAAACCTCTACGACTATCGAGGTGAAAAAAATACTTGTGAAGGTCCAGTACTATAAGTATGTTTGTCCTCGGTTGTATGTAGAGGGTGAATTAGTTCTCTTATATGATCAATCTAAAGAACCGTTGGGGGTAGGAAATTTTAAATCCATGTGGCACGGTCCCTATATCATGCGATGTGTCTTAGAAAAAGGAGCCTATGTGTTATAATATTATGAAGGGAATATGTTGGTCGAGCCCAGGAATGGGCTCTACTTGAAAAGATATTACACTTGAGCCCCAAGTTTGGGTGTAACTCTTTGTATACTAATGTAATTTAGTGTATATATATCTTTTCCCTTTACTTTTTCTTCATCTTGCTTATCGATTTTTCCCTTGGCTGGCAGATGTCAATGGAGTATTTGGTCTACTTAGGATCCGCATATGGAGACGATCATCATACATGGAACTTGGCTTCCGCTGCTTGGGTTGTTTACTCACCCGAGGGTCTACTGGTGTCTTCAGGTGGCATATGCCTAGGGCCATCCATGAATAATGTGGTCAAATATAGCGTCATTATAGAACTTTTGCCCGATTCTATATCACATGGTATTCTCTCTTTAGAGGTTCACCTGGATTCCCAGTTAGTATTATGTCAGTTGAATGACAGTTACTACATGCATGATCCTACTTTACTCCAACGATTCCTACGGGTACGTCTTTTAAAACGACAGTTTGATTTTATTACTTATTATCACATAACTAGGATTTCTAAATATGTATCTGATGCTTATGCTAATTTTGTTTTAGATTTCCATTTGTCACATAACTAAAGCAAAGAAAACAAACTCGTCAATGTACACATTGTAATATAAGTAAATTCGAATATCCATGTTTTATATATATTTCAAAAAATATGATGTTTATAGTACAAAATTGGGGCTAACACCCTCAATACACATATACAGTCGATAATAAAAGATCCACAAAATCTATGCCTGTGGTGTCGGATGTGTGTCATGATAAAAAACTACGACGTTTGCGAGACACCCAAAGAGTTGCACCCAAGCTCTGGTCACAACAACCACTTGCAGTTACATGGCCTCCAACAGATCCTCTACTTGAAGCATCAGAATCCTATGAGTCAAACGAGACAAGTTTCCCTGTACATTTTGAAGGAATCTCTATGTTTCTCCTCCCGCTACCTCATCTCCCCGATGCCTCTGACGATGTCGAGGAATCCCATCCTGCTGTCGCAGACCCACGTCTACATCACACAAGTGTGTCAGTGATGGCTTCAGGCTCCAATATGATTTTTCTTTCCTCGTCAAGTTCTGGCAATATAGTTTGAACTGGGATCATGTCACCTATAACCTTCTTTAAGCATGAAACATGGAAAACTGGGTGTACTCGTGAAGATGGAGGCAGCTCCAATTTGTATGCCATAGTACCAATCTTTTACAACACCTTATAAGGGCCATAGTACTTTGGTGATAATTTATTATCCTTCTTGGCTTGCTTGAGGGACATCTATTTGTATGGTTGTAGTCTTAAAAATACCCAATCCCCTACTTCAAAAATTCTTTCACTACGATGTTTATCTGCTTGTTGTTTCATGCGATTCTGTGCCATGGTTAGGTTGTCCTTTAAGATTTGGAGAATTTGTTGTTGATTCTCGATGTGATCTTCCACTACTTGAACCTTAGATTTTTCTTTTAGAGAAGAAGTGATGGAAGGAGGGTGGTATCCATAAAGTGCCATAAATGG